>JAVJIF010002116.1:0-247015 GCA_038442645.1 Agave tequilana
GCATCAAGGCGCGTTGGCTCAACGCCCGCGTCTCAGCATCAAGGTGCGTTGGCTCAACGCCCGCGTCTCCGCAACAAGGTGCCCCCACCTTGGTTGTAACCACCCCGATTATGGCGCCATCCACCGCCCATGTAGCGGGGAAGTTGGCCTCATCGTGGAGCACTTTTAGGGGGCACGATCACCCCCTAAAAAACCCTATAAATAGTCCCGTCACTATTGAAGGGACGGGACGACGACGACAATTATCGGGCAAAGGAGAGATTCCGAGAAGGAAAAAAAAGGAGAGATCATCGACAGAGAGAGAGAAGACTCTTCAGCGAGCTTACTGAGTACTAGCCGCCCTTCGCCTACCTCCTCTTCTAGAGTTTTGGTAGACGGAGCTGAGTTACTCCCTCTACCTGCCAAGGAGAAGATCCCTCGACGGTCCAGGACGGTCATCTGGTCAACGGAGAACAAGATTCACTCTCCACCGCCACCCGAAGAACCCAGCACTAAACAAAGGGGGAATTCAAGATTCAATATTCTCCCTCCCTTGTAACCGGAAGATTTATCCCTTTTCCGTGTCAAACAAGAGATGGCGACTCCGCTGGGAAACTGTTTGTTACCGACGAACATGTTGTGGCGCAAGATGACGTCCACCACGAGGGAAAGATGGTCGAATCGCTCGTTGTCGAGTTCGACCAGGCGAAGTACGAAGAGTTCCTCTCTTCTGGCTCCAAGAGCCCAAAGACCCGCGTCTGCCGCCGGGTCTCGACAGGGAATGGCCTCGAAGCCCGATCGGTGGCTTTCTCGAGCTCCTCTGCTGCCCACTGTGCCCAGCAAAGTTCACGCGTCCACGCCTCTCAGCAGGCCCGCGTGATCCCAAGCACAGTTGCTGTTGCGACCAACTCCGTCGCACAGAAGACCCGCGTCAGCGTCTCTCAGGAGACCCGCGTGGTCAAACTTCCTCGTGGCCAGCATCAGGATGTTGTTGGTTTCTCTCCACCTCCTCGACGCAATCGAAACGCTGAGCGTCGACAGAGGAGACGTGCGCGTCAGCTGCAAGTCGGAACCGTTGGTTTTCCAACTGAAGCTGAACGCAACGTACAGTCTCGCACCTTGCCCGCGTCACGTCCAGTACGTGAAATCCGCGTTTGGCGGCCCAAGCGCGCAACTCCTCAAGTTGAGTCCTCTGAAGACCAACTTACCAAACGCCAAAGTGAAGCTTCTGCGTCTCATCAAACGCAGGAAGCACGCACCCAGAGACGAGGCGCCCTGCAGCCCACTCTCTCTCACGCGGCTCAGCCCGGACGCACCAGGCAGCAACGCGATGCTCGCGTCTCATCTCAACAGAGACGCCAGACGCGCGTTCCACAGTCACGACGCGGAAACCGCGTCCCTGAAGTCTGTGTCCATTCTGCACAGCACATGAATGCCTCCCGTCTTCGACGTTGTGAGGCTAGTCTCTTTGATCCCTCTTCCATGGATTTGAGGGATTATCTGACAAAGAAAAGAAGTGCCCACCAGGTCACTTCAACTTGCTGCTGCCAACGGCTTATCTCCATGCTTGCGGAGTGTCGTTGCGGGTCGAGTGTGCACCAGCAGTCCTTGGCTGGACAACTGACCTCGATTCCCCCGTCAGCCAAAAGAAGGCGCTCCCATAGAAGGAGAGTCTTCTCTGACATTGAATACCCGGAGCTTACTGCGAACATGACAAGCAGGAGCAAGGGGAAACAACTTGCAGTCAGCTCAGACGAGTCCGAGTCTGACTCTGAACCGGAAGGGGTGTATCGACACACTCGCACCCGGACGGGGGCCATTCCCCCAATTGACTATAATGCCTTAGCCCACGGCATTAGAGCGAATGATTCCCACTCCGCCGTAGTGGAATCAGGGGCTTCGAACTCTTCCGTCGAGAAGGAGACCTCTGCCTACATGACAGGCACTCCTGAGGAGACGGCAAGACGTATAGAGCAGGTCCAGAAAGCACAAATGGACATGATTATTTCCCAGCAGGCGTCGATTGACTCCCTCAAGCAGGCGATTGCACAACTGCTGGAAGACAGGAGGAAATCTCCTCCTAGGAGGTCAAAGGCAAAGGGAGAAAAGGAGAAAGCTCATCTTCCGAACCTTCTGAGGAGGCGCGACGATCTACTTCAAATTCGTCCAAATCTTCGTCGCACGACCCAGAAAAGGCTCATACTAAAAGAATGAGTCAACTGGAGCAACGCCTCAATGTCCTTGCCAGTCGCAAAGACCTCCAAGAAGTTGGAGTGGTCCGGCCCTATCCAGCTGAGTGGGATTTAGTCCCGTACCTCCTAAGTTCAAGGCTCCAACCCTCCAAGCCTTCGATGGGAAGGGGTCCCCTAATCAGCACATCTACTACTTCAAATCCCAGACCGGGAATGTAGTAGATAATGACGCCATCCTGGCGCGACTATTCATCGGCACCCTGAAAGGTTGGCCTTTGAGTGGTTCATGAAACTCCCGGAAGGTTCTATCAAGAACTGGGGGGATCTGGAGAAGCTGTTCTTAACACGCTTCTTCGAAGATGACTCCGAAGTCACGATGCCCACCCTTTTAGCTACCAACAGCGAAGAGGGGAGTCCGTCAAATCTTTCGTGGAAAGATTTCGGAACGTGGCACTCCGGTGTCCAAGCTGTATGACCCAGGCCACCCTGGTGGAAACATGCCGCCACAATCTCCAAACCTCACTCCTTGCTCAAATAGGAGTTGCTGAAAGCCGCACCTGGAAGCAGTTAGTCCAACAAGGTGAACAGGCTGAGGAGATTGTCGCCCGCGTCCGAGCGGAGGAAGGCAAGCCTAGGCCAGAAAGGTCGACAAGGCGTGCGCCGGCACCAGACACATCCCTCCAAACAAAGCGGAAGGATAACTTGGCGACGGAGACCAAATCTCCCACCAAACCTCAAACAGGCAGGGCAAGTGGCTCTTCAAGCCAGCCACGCCCTAACAAGCAGTATTCCTTCAAGGAGGAACACGTCGATTCGCTCTTCAAGCTACTCAACAAGAGCAATCGACTGAAGCTCCCTGAAATTAGGCGCCCGGAGGAAGTCGGCAAGACCGACAATCCCAACTACTGCATGTACCACAGGATGTTGGGACATCCTACCAAAAGCTGCTACGTCTTCAAAGACATCCTTCAGGCTTTGATTGACGCGGAGGTGCTAAAGCTCCGACCAGAGCAGAAGAAGGTCACGGCTAATGTGACGTCGGTTCTCCAGTTCGGGAGACAACCTCCAACGCCTGCGGGGGTAACTCCTATTCCAAGGGGAGAATTAAGAGTGGTCAACACAGACCCTCACCAGCAGCAGGAGAAGGGCTTGGTACCCGTCCCTACGCCTCAAGGGGAAATTATGTGGGTCCACCCCGACCTAGTGGACAACCAGCAGTGGACTACTGTAACCAACAGGAAGTCCAAAGGCAAGGCAAAAGCTTCGTCCTGCCATGTGGTATGTGCTTCCTCCCGAGAAGCAGAGGATGATGTTCCCTCACTGACTGATTCAGAAGAGGAAACAATAGTCTTGCCGCAGAGCCCAACCAACCAATGACGGGGACTCGTTCAGGACAGCCCTACTTGAAGCAGTACGGCGAAGTGGCGGTAAACCCTCCGCAACCGGCTGCAGAGCCAACTAGGCCCTCCACGAAGCCACCTGTGGAGAAGCAGAAGGAGACTCGATTCTCTCGAGCCCTTCAAAGAGGCATCGCGGAAGGGTCTTCGGCACCTTACCGCTTTGATGTCCTGGCTCAGCTGGCCAACATTCCGGCACGCATTACCTTGTATGAACTTCTTAGACTATCAAAGTCGACCAGGGAAGCTCTGCAAGAAGCTCTGGCAAATGCTGAGGTCTTCATGACCCAGGTGCCGAAGGAGGAAGATGTAGAGGATTGCCTCCACACTTCCCAGAATGCCCCCTGCATCACCTTCACGGCAGATGATATGCAGGTGAAAGGGAAGCATGATCGACCCCTGTACTTCACAGGTTACATCGGATCATCTGAGGTGAACCGCATTCAGGTAGATCCAGGGTCCGCATTGAGCATTATGCCTCGCCGAGTCATGCAACACCTCGGCATCCCTACTCACCGTCTGAGCCCTACACAGACGACCATCTACGGGTTCAATGCCAATGGCACCCGTCCGATGGGGAAAATCAAGCTCAAGTGCCAGATTGGGAGCCTCAAGTCGGAGGTGACGTGCTACGTCATCGATGCCGACACTTCCTACAATCTGCTGCTGGGACGACCATGGATCCACCGCAACTCCATCGTTCCCTCCACTCTTCACCAAGTCATGAAATACATTGACGCGAGTGGGAAGGTGCAAACGTTGGTTGCCGAAAGGTATCCGTTTAAGGGGGTCGAAATTATTTCACGGACTCCCTCCTATATCAGGATCCGGTGGATGAAACCCCGCAACTGGAGGTGCCAGACTCTGGTAATGAGGCTGACACTGAGACCGAGCAAGAAAAGTGCCTGTGGGAGTTAGAACCACTTGTAAAGAGCACTAATAAGCTCGATGTTGATAATACCACCGACGATGCAGGCGGCTGGTATATTAATGAGAATTTAGACTTTGAGTACTTCTCTGCGTGTGCATCCGATTCAATACCGTCGGATACTACTACCGACGTAGACGATGACATCTGGTCGGCAATGGATGCTTTAACATCATTGCATGTACCAGTAAAATCATCTTTCGGGACATACCAGGATAATGGTGATGCGCAGGAATCTATATTCATGGTTCCGACAAGACGAAAAGGCCAAAAACCAATTCTTTTTGGGCGAATGACGACTGAACCAACTCCCCGCGAAGAATCGGAAAGCGAGGAGGAATCCCCTCAGCTCGACCATTATGAACCAAAAACGCTCAAAATGATGAAGTGCATGGGGTATGACCTAACCAACAGACCCGGGTTGAACTTCGGCAAAGGAGAAGAACGCTACTTCGATCTTTTGTGCCGAAAGGGAAGGCCCCCGATTATTATCATCGGACGCGCAGGGGGTTGGGCTATGTATCAACTCCGGTCCCATCAGCCTCCGATTCTCAAGAATCGTCGAGCAACGATTACTCTTCAGACACATCATCTTGGGAGTCAGATGTCAGTGTCGGCAACATCTTCAAGGAACTTTCAGTGAACATGGTTTCGACAAGCCACCTGGAAGATGAAAATGAAGAAATGATCCAAGCTGATACAGATCCTTGGATCAAACATTTAAACGCTCTTTGGGACGTCCGCTTTGAACAGCGCGAGCCACCCACAGAAGACAAGGTTGTTCAGATCAACCTAGGAGATGAGGCTAACCCTAAGCCCATCTTCATAAGTGACGGCCTGTCGCCTTCAGAGAAGAAGGATCTAATATCTCTTGTACAAGAGTATATAGATGTCTTCGCCTGGAACTATGAGGACATGCCAGGGCTTGATCCACAAGTGGCCATGCACCGCCTCAACATCAATTCGGACGTAAAACCTGTCAAACAACAGCAGCGACGGTTCCGTCCCGAAATAATGGAAGCAATTCAATCAGAAGTCAGAAAGCTCATTGATTCTGGCTTCATCAGAGAAGAACAGCATCCCGACTGGGTAGCCAACATCGTCCCCGTCGCCAAGAAGAACGGGAAGATCCGGATCTGCATCGACTTCCGCGATCTGAACGAGGCCTGCCCCAAAGACGAATTCCCATTGCCAATCACAGATGTCATGATTGACAATACTTGTGGATTCGAACGAATGTCCTTCATGGACGGATTCTCAGGATACAATCAAATCAAAATGTATCCTGATGACGAAAAGCACACCTCCTTCAGGACACCCCTAGGAGTGTATTGCTACACCGTCATGCCCTTCGGACTGAAGAATGCAGGGGCAACATATCAAAGGGCCATGAATGCCATTTTCCATCAGCAAATACGCAAAACGGTGGAATGTTATGTTGATGACATCGCGGTAAAAAGCCGCACTAAAGGTGATCACATAGCGGACCTGAAGGTGGTCTTCGACATCATGCGGGCTCATCAGTTGAAGATGAATCCCACAAAGTCTTTCCTGGGGGTGGCTAGTGGCAAGTTCTTAGGATTTGTTGTAACGTCCACCGGAATTCATTTGGACCCAGAAAAGGTTCGCGCTATCCAAGAGATGCAACCCCCTAGAAATCTCAGAGAACTCAGAGGATTGCAGGGACGATTGGCGTACATCCGCCGGTTTATCTCGAACCTCTCCGGAAGATGCCAGCCCTTCGCTAAGTTGATGAAGAAGGGTGTCTCATTCATTTGGGATGACGCTTGCCAACAAGCGTTCGAGGAAATCAAGCAATACCTCACCCAACCACCAGTCCTTGCAGCTCCAGTATCCGGAAAGCCGTTTCTGGTGTATGTCCGAGCGATGGATCATTCTTTGGGAGCTCTACTAGCTCAGAATGACGATCAGGGACGAGAACAAGCAATCTACTATCTGAGTAGAACAATGATCGGAGCCGAACATCGGTACAACCCGATCGAGAAGGAATGTTTGGCACTAGTGTTCGCCATTCAGAAAATGCGACACTATCTGGTAGGCCAGACTATAAATGTCATATCAAAAGTCAATCCTTTGAGGTTACTTATGACAAAGCCTTCTTCACTAAATGGCCGGCTGGCAAAATGGGCCATGTTGCTATCCCAGTATGATATGCACTTTCTGCCGCAGAAAGCCATTAAGGGACAAGCGGTGGCAGACTTCCTAGCTGAACACCCAGATCCGAGGGCAGCCAAAGTCTACGAGGATCTCCCAGACGAAGTGGCCGAAGCCTACCTGACTCAGACATCGTTCGAAAGTCAAGTGTGGCAACTTTTCTTCGACGGTGCATCAAGGACAAGCCCCAAGGGACACGTAGTGGCGGGGGTAGGAGTAGTACTTGTCTCCCCACAAAATTATGTGATACCCCGAGCTGTCTCACTAACGGAGCCTTGTTCCAACAATGTGGCGGAATACAATGCTCTATTGATTGGGATGCAGCTCGCCGATGAGATTGGCGTTAAAAATCTCGAGGCATACGGTGATTCTAAACTCATCGTCAGTCAAATTCGCGGGGAGTACGAAGTCAGACATGAGGACTTAGTACCCTATTACAACGCAACTATCCGCATGGCCGAGGGGTTTGCTAACTTCTACATCGACCATGTACCGCGCAGGCAAAATGCGCACGCCGATGCACTCGCATCCCTGGCAGCCTCCTTAGCTCTTCCAACTGGAGCAATGGAGAAGATATTCGTCTACAGCCACGACCTGTATTGCCCGAAAAATACTTTCAAGGACTATCATGAGTCAAAGGGAGATTGTCGAGGCAAAGAAGTGCTGGAATTGTCGGCCGGTCCAGAGCTTAAAGACTGGCGATTCCCCTACATCGACTATGTCTTGTACGGCATCCTGCCTGAGGACACCAAGGAAGCGGCTGCCATTCGAAGGAAAGCCCCTAAATTCTACTATAATGCGATCACGCGAACATTGTATCGTCGATCGTATGACGGAATCTTACTTCGGTGTCTCTCACCAAAAGAGGCCCAGGAGGTATTGAAAGAGGCTCACGACGGTACGTGCGGAGCCCATCAACCTGGCCCAAAACTGGCACATCGACTCCAAAGGTTGGGTTACTATTGGCCCAAGATGGTTGCCGACGCCATCGCCTATGCCAAAAGATGTCATGCTTGCCAAATACATGGAGATTTTATCCATCAAGCACCAGGGTACCTCCACTCTACGACCTCTACATGGCCATTTGAAATGTGGGGGATGGATGTGGTTGGTCCTATCAGCCCTCCATCATCAAAAGGACATCGGTTCATTCTAGCAATAACCGATTACTTCTCCAAATGGGCCGAAGCCATTCCTTTGAAGGAGGTGAAGTCGTCCAACGTGATCAAGTTCGTAAAACATCACGTTATTTACCGTTTCGGTGTACCTCGGCGGATTGTCCATGACAATGGACCCCAGTTCATCAGCCAGGCGTTCCAGAGATTCTGCGCTAAGTTCAGAGTCCAGAGTGTGTCTTCAACGGCATACTACCCTGCCGCCAATGGCCTCGCAGAAGCTTTCAACAAGACTATTGGCAAGCTTCTCAAAAAGTTCGTCTCGAAGAGTCAACGCGACTGGGACGACAAGCTAGGCGAATGCTTATGGGCCTATCGCACAACAGTGCGAACCCCGACTAAGGCCACGCCGTTTTCCTTGGTATACGGATGTGAAGCCGTGCTTCCCCTGGAGATCCAAATTCCATCTCTACGCGTCGCCTTGACAGCGGAGATGACGACAGAGGAGAAGCATCGACAGCGACTCCAAGAACTGGAGGCCTTAGACGACAAGCGTCTGCAAGCCCAACAGCAAATCGAGCTCTACCAGGCTCGAATCACCAGAGCCTTCAACAAGAAAGTTAAAGTACGAACCTTCAAGAAAGGCGATCTTGTCTTAGCCGTCAGAAGACCCATGGTGATGACGCACAAGACAAAAGGAAAATTCCAACCCAAATGGGAAGGACCGTTTGTGGTAGAGTCAGTCTACTCAAATGGATCATATCGCCTCATAACTTCGAATGGCGATACACTCATGATGCCAATCAATGGCAAATTCTTGAAGAAATACTATCCCTAGACAGTATTCTTCCACTGATCAAGTTAAAAATACACCTCTGATCAGAAACATCCGACGCCTCCGACGGCTAAGGATATAGGAAAATGTTGGCTTCTAAGCCCAACATAAGTCTTCGACAACTCATCATGCTGAGGGGAATAGCATGGCTAGCCCAACTCAAACGGTAGTTGGTAAAGCCATATCAAACCCGTTGACAGCTGAGAATTTGCTAAAATCCTAAGGGACATGTTCCCATTTGATCCGACGCCTCCGACGGCTAAGGATAGAGGAAAATGTTGGCTTCTAAGCCCAACATCAGTCTTCGATAACTCATCATGCTGAGGGGAATAGCATGGCTAGCCCACTCAAACGGTAGTTGGTAAAGGCATCTCAAATCCGTTGATAGCTGAGGGTTTGCTAAAAATCCTAAGTGGACTTGAGTCCACTCTTTCCGCCAAAATCCCTTACCAATTCTCATCCATAGAATGGTAGGACCACAAAATGCAATCATTACTACGTTAACACTATACCTCTGGTAATGAATACTCTTTGTCGAGTATAAACTTTACTTGTTAACTCTGCATAGAGTAACAAACTCTCAAATTTGCCAAGTTAACACTATACCTCTGGCATTTCAAATTCCACTTGTCAATTCTCATCAATAGAATGACAGGTCCTCAAATTGCTCTTATCACGAGCCAATTCTTGTCAAGTTAACATTACACCTCTGACAAACTACTGTTTAAGTTAACATTACACCTCTAAGCAGTACATCGAGTGCTTATCAAGTTAATATCACACCTCTGATAGTCACCTTTCTTCAGACTTCCGTATCGAAGCTGAAATGGATGATGCCAAGTTAACACTACACTTCTAGCATCCGAGTCATCGCTAAGTTCAACAATACACCTATGGCCATGACCTTTCCTCGACCTCTTTGTCAAAGTCGAGACGACTAATGCCAAGTTCAACATTACACCTCTAGCATTATCCTCACTGTTAAGTTAAACATCACACCTATGACAGTGACTTCCTCAGTTTTCCCAAATAAAACTGAGATGCTGATGAGTTAAGTTAATATCACACCTCTAACTCATGTCCTTGTCAAGTTAATATTACACTTCTGACAAGACTACTTCTAAACCGTTAAGTTAATATCACACCTCTAACGGTAAAGACCTTCCTAGATTCCCCGCGAGTCTAGTCTCATTTGATACTCTCCCCGACAGAGTATCAAGTTCATTTAGAAACATTGTTGGTTAACATTACACCGTTAACAATGTTTCCGTCAAACTCCCCAGCTGATCTTAAATCAAGTTAATCCCAAATCCTTGATAAAAGTTCATCTTCCCTGGGGGTACGAACTCCACTTGTCACTTTCTTTTACAAAGTGGCAGGTCCACCAAAAAATCATCCCATCCCTGTCAAGTTAATATCACACCTCTGACAGTATCATGAAAACTCCTGAAATAGGATCTTTCCTTACAAATCTTGACTTATTAAGATTACCACTATAATTTTGATAAGGTCAAAAGATTCCTTGCTTCTACGTATCTAACTAAAGACAAAAAGTTAAGACAATGAAGGAGGCAAAAAGAAAAGTGTCACTTTTATTTATATATCCAAGCATATGAAAGTGATACAAAACGCTCTCTTATACAATAAGATGAGTGCTCTCTTATACAATAAGATGAGTGTTACAATTAAGGAGTACAAAGAAGTCCCTCTCTCTCTCAGAGGCCGTACTCACTCCTTGAAACCGCATCTGATCCCAGGTGCACAATTGGAGCCGATTGCGCCATGGCGATGACGCAAAAGTCGAAAGCGCCCTAGCTGACTAAGCCAAGAGCAATGGTGTTCTTGAGGTCCAGCGGCAGCAGAAAGTCCTACAACCCTTCATTCATCACCATCCCTTTCCCCAGCAGGCCATCCAACAGAGTGTCCTTGATGTCACTTCTGTAGTAGGGAGAGGAAGAGGATCTTTCCGCCACCGCAACCGCCGGAACCTCCTCGCCGTCATACCTGACCTGACCATCTCTTGCCATCAGACATGGTTGGTGCAGAAGATCTGAAGAGACCTTGGCGAGATTTGGGTCCTCGTCGGAGATATAATTTACTCTCTTACAAACGACGAGGACCATAATTTACTCTCTTACAAACGAACATTGAGCAAGTTCGCCCGCCGATATATTCTTTCCGGGGCCGAGCAAACCTGAAAAAGGACGAGCAAGCCTACCTGCAAAGAATAAACAAGAGAGTTAGAAAATCTGGAACTTAGTACACTTCGACAAAGAAAACTAAGTGACAGACGCGACAGTCATTGAAGACTTCAGACGCGGGAACAACCCGCACGGTCAAACCACCGCGTGGCAGAAACAGACGCGAGTCAAAACTGTGCCACGCACAGGATTCAAACGCGGCCTCAGTTTGCACCCGCGCTTAATGCACAAGACGCGAAAAACTTCAGAACGCCGAAAATTGCCATCTCTCTATTTGGTGAACAGGAGTTGCAAGATTCAGGTCTGAAACGCGCCAAGGCAATGGCCATGGGCAAAGCCAGCGTCAAGAGCCCGCGTTCAGAGAAGTTCAAGTCACCGGCACAAATTCCAGAATAGGAATGCACCAGGATTTCATTCAGATGGCTATGCCAAAGTACAGGCTATGGACATCATCGGGGTGACATACCAGCAGAGGCCCTGTCCAGAGTTGGCCACTCTGCATCCAAACGCGGGCGCGCAAGATGATCCGAGAGAGGATTCCTTCTGAAGAGACCAAACAGAAGCATGAGAGCTCTGGGTCATCTTCATCCACGGGGTCACCTTCACCCATGAAGACGGTTCTCTGAAAGATAACTCAAGGCGTGGTCTCTCAGAGCAAACAAAAGAAAACAATCCAAGTTTGGATTATTGAGAAGGGGGCACACCCTATTTATAGGCAATTCTCAACAACTGCCATTAATGGTGCGTTAATCGGAACCGTCGCGCACGACTGTCAAAGCCCAATCAAAAACGGACGCGTGGAACGCTGCTTTGGAAACCGTCGAAGTGCGCCGGTTTTTCAACCGCCAGCGTCGGTTCTGCATGCAAGAGCATTAACGCCTAAATCCATTGAGAGGCCGACGCGTGGATAACTGCCTTGGGAAGCAACGAACGACTCAGAATCCCAATCGACAGCGAAGACTTGACGTTCAAAGATCTCCTAAAATCTTTTAAGTCAGGTTGCATTAAACGCAGATGGGAAAGCCGCGTCCCTTCAGCAGACAAGGCTGCGTCTCTTGCGCCTGCCCGATCTGCGCAAAACATATTTGTGTTATTCAGAGCCGCGTCTCACCTTGAGATTAACGCTGCGTCTCACTCCATGGACTGACGGCCGCGTCTCACTTTATGGATCAATACCGCGTCTCATCTTTTGATTGACGCTGCGTCTCATCAAGAAGACCGCGTATCAATCTGTGATTGACGCCGCGTCTCATCAAAAGGACTTAGTGAAATCTGAGTTCCTAGTGAATGATGACCGCGTCTCACTCTGTGATTGACGCTGCGTCTCATCAAAAGGACTTAGTGAAATCTAAGTTCAGGTGGACTGACGCCGCGTCTCATTAAAAGAACTTAGTCCTATCTAAGTTTAGTATTCACAGCCAGTGATCAAGAAGTTGGGTTCATCCGCAGCTAAGCAAAGAAGGTGGAGCCAAAAACTTCGAAACTTTTATATCAAAAGAATGATAAAAGTGGATACAAAACACTCTTGATAAATTGAGTGTCCTTTTCTTTACAAAAAGAAAAAGAAAAGAAGGCTAAATGTCCTGGTTCGCCAAGGAACGGATTTGTTCCCTAAGGCGGTGAATCTCGTGTTGGCGTGCCCTTTCAGCTTCCATAATGGCCTGGTTCCGCAGCTCCGCTTCGGATAAGAAATTTCTTGCGGCCAGCTGCATTCGCAGAGACTCCACCCTGGAAGAATGTAGAGACAGACTCTCTTCAGCTCGCGCCTTAGCAGCCCGTTGCTCCTCTAGCTCCTTCTTGAGGGTAACAAGCTTCTCCTCATTGAGCGCAAGCACAGCTTCTGCCCTGGCAATGGTGTCCCGAGCCCTGATGATGACTTGCTCTGTGCTCTGCACGGTAAGCTCGGATTCCCTTGAATCGTCAGCTAGTTTCTGACATTCAGCCTGGGAATATTCGAGGCTGCGAACCTCTGCAGCGATTTGTGCCTCCGCCTCCTGTCGCTCTCGCTCTTGAGCAGCTAGGAGCCTGGTCAAGGTGGCCTGGGCCTCACCAAAAGAGCCGGCATCTTCCAAAGACTCCAGCTCCTGCAGGCCGTCTCCCAGTTGCTCCACCACCCGCAGACACGCCTTGGCAAGTGAGGGGCCTCCGGTTAATTCGACATTCACAGCCAGATTTTTAAGAAGCGTCTGGGCAAACTGAAAGGTGCTGTTTTCACGTAAGATGAGATCAATACATGATCCCATCGAAGCGAAGAATTGTTGCACCATCTGATGTGCCAGTTCCCCCATGTCTTCACCACCTAGGAAGCTTCCCGACCCCTTTTCTGTCACGGGATAAGGGATATAGAGCGGATCCTCTCGCACCAGAGCCGTGCTGGCCATCGATACGTCAAGAGCTAGACTGGCCGCTGACGCTTCCGGAGGTACTACCTCTGCAGGAGCCTCCACGACCAATGAGGGAGTAGTAAGCACAACCTCCTCAGAAACCTCCACCGAGACTTGAGCTGTATGGCCTTCTGGAAGGGTACCAACCATCGGACTCTCCACCTGAGCCCCCTCAGTCCTCTCTGCAAGGTATCGCAGCGTCAGCCACAATGATGGAAAAGCGAAACATTTAAAACGTCAGAGCTGCCTTACCAAGTTGGAGGTCCAGAGGTGTCGAATCCTGCGGGTAGAATTCTCCCCGGCTTCAGCAGTAACCTCCTCGCCCGGCAGAGTGAGAGCCTCCTCAACCTCAGTGGTTGCTTCCTCTTCTGGCAGAGTGGAAGGCTCCCCAGTTTCAACAGCTGCCCCCTTTGAGGGTATCTCAGCAGCCGAGACCTCAATCCCCTTGGGCCGGGTCAACTCTATCACCATCTCCTCAATATGCGAGGAGGTTGTAGCCTCAGCATCTTCGGCCGACCCTGCAACATAAGAGAAGAATGTTAGAACATCCTCTTCAAATATGTAAAGAGAAATTAGAACAGAAGATGGGAAGAGTACCTTCAGCAGGGATAATCGCTAGCGGCGATACAGTCGATGGCTCACCCTCATATTGTTCCTCCTCCGAGATGTGGAAGAATTTGCTCTGATCAGGAAGAGCGGGTTCATCGCCATAGTCGACATCGTCTTCAAACTCGCTTTCCCCTGAGAGTGAGGAAGACGATAGCGCCTCATGCGAGACTCCTGCAGCCGGAGCCTTGCCACCAACTACCCCTGTGGTAGGGCTGGGGTCAGCCATCCGAGGACTGGAAACGAAGACAGACGGAGACCCGGGCTGTTGAGCTGAGGAAGACTCGGGCTGAGCCGACACCCCCGGAATATTGACATCTCCTCCGCTCATTATATCAACCTCTAGCTGCTCATCCTCGTCAGTAGCGGCGGATCGATCAACGAGCTCCCCTTCCTCCGCAGACCCGTGGCCTCTGCTAAGCGACCTAGGGGGACGGACTAAAGGAATGTCCTCTTCAGCTATGTCTTCCTCCCTCAGTGCCTCAACGACAGCAGGGAGCTCTTCAGATCGAGAGACTTCGGTTGTCAAGTCTCTTCGAACCTTCTTCGGAGTGGGTTCAGCAGTGGGAGTAGAGCCTTGACGACGCTTGCTCACCGCCTGTCGAGACTTAGTTGCTTGCGGCTCTGCCCTAGACGCTTGTGGCTCCGCCCTTGGTGGTCGCGGCTCCACGGCTCGTGGCTCCCTTCTCATTCTTCGCCCGACCTCCTTTTGGGCCTTCAGGTACTGTTCTACGAGTTTCGTCGGCTTACTAGAATCCGTCCTTGCCTCGAGACTTGCATTGATGCTCTCGATGCATGAAGACGCCGGAAAATAGTCTGGTGTTTGGATGGCCTGGGAGTACCAGTGCAGAAGCTGAAGCTCGTACGGCACTTGGGCCCTTCGAGAGGTAGACGAAAAGTTACTCCCGTCCCTCCAGCCACACTATAGTACCAGGCCCGAGCACCCTCGAACAGGTTCCCTTCGAAGGCGAGTCGAGCATTGGGGTTCCCGACATAGAGCTGATCATAGCCGAACTGTCGAGCGAAGCGATTCGGCATGTACGGCTCAATGGTACATGACGTCCCTTGTCGGAAAAGCACATATCCGGGCCGGATGTTGAGCAACCACCAGAAGGCTCCCGCGGATAACCTCGTGAAGTCATCTGGGCCAACAGAATCAACAAGTAGATCCCCGGGAGATGCACCAGGGATCTGGGGGAGGCAGCGATTGAGCTGATAGTTCGCAGGGTCGGAAAGGCACTTCCGGACGTAATATATATAAGGTTCACGCCATTTCGAACCCTCCAATCGCTGTACAAAAGGGACAGAACTCTCCCTCCAACGCACCGCCGTCATCAAGGAAGGGCAATGCATCACGTACCAAGCCATGAGGTACGTGTAAGGCAGCTCGACACGAGGGTTGGGACGCTTCACCGTCGGACTCCCCTCTGAGTCAACATACGGCTTTCCCTCGGAGTCTGCAGTTTTCGGTGGCTCGCAGAAACTCTTAGTGAGCGCCCGCAGCCCGCTCTGAATACCAGCCGCCACGGCCGGAGAAGGGCTATGGGGTTGCCATGAGCCAGGAGCACCGCCGGGTACACCACGTCAGCAACAATGACTTCATGTGGCAGCGTGGGCACCACACAGCGCTTCAGCCACAGCATCAGAAAGCCCGCCAACAGCGCCCGATCGGAGATAGGGGTCCGGGCTTGATGGTGAAAGCTCTCAAAAACCAAGTCAGGGTCGAAACCATCCTCATTCGACTCCGTGGTATAGAAACTGTCAGGAGCCTGGTCGATCCTGTCTTCAATCTCCCTGTCGGAGCTGGGAGCCAATCGGGTTTATCAGATGGTCTTTGGTGTTGACATTGTTGAACAAGTAACTGGCCCAAGACAGTTGCTTGACTCCCTGCGACCCGCCATTTGGTTATTTGGCCGCAAATGTGGAAGTGACATAGCACTTCCCAGTAGGTCTCATATATGAGGGGAAACTCCTCCTTCAAATAGTGAAGCTCCACCGTGGTCGGGACATATTCCTCATAGGGAATGTCCCCTGTCGACAGCCCCGAGACCTCATGCAGCTCGTGCAGAGCAAGGCCCATCTCCCCGACCGGAGTGAAGAACGTCCCCGTCAAAGAATTATAACGCTCTAGAATCCCGAAGAAGTTCTGAGAGCTTTGAGGGATCCCCCACTGCACGGCTCTGACCGCTGGGTACAGTCCCACACGCTTTAGTAGATCCCCGAGCTCGGTGAGGACAAAGCCGACCATCCTGCCCCACCAATAGTTCTCCGTGGAACGGACCCACCCCGGTGCACGGAACCCAACGGGATAATCACCCTCCGCTTCCATGAATGCGTTGAGGAAGGTAGTACCAAGTTGTGGTATCTCCCCAGCCGGAACATCAGACTTGCGCGACCCAGGGAAAGGCCGATAACCGACCTGTCATGGCTGTCATGACGGTACACTTTGTGGGAGCCCAAATCACCGAGAGTAATCTCAGGGACATATCGAGAGAGGTCCCATTCCATCTTCCGAGGGACGGACATGTGTTGGAAGTAGGACAGCGGGAACATCCTCTCCATGTTCGGAAGAAAGAATCTTCCACCCCTTATTTGACGGAGCCATTTGTAAGTCCCGTCATATACGCGATAGCCGCCATCGTGGATACGATCTCCGAAGAAGAAGGCAGGCTTCTCCAGTTTGATGCCAGCATCCGTTGCAAATGCTGCATCAGTCATAAGCACCCGAAGAGTCCTCATGTCAACGTTTGAGAGCCTCTCCCCACGAGCCGGCGACTTGTCAGCTGTCACAGGAACAGTCCTTTGTAACACAAAGGTCAAGTCCCGGTCAGCACCCCCTACATGTCCAAAGTGGCGCTTCTTGGCGAGTGAAGTAGTAGGGCGTGGCGCTGCAAAAAGAAAAAGAACACTTAGTTAGATACTCTATCAAAAGCAAGGAAAAAATGCTAAGTGTTCATAATCCGAACACCAGAAAGACACTGGACCTGGACGCAGGAATTATCAAATCCGCGTCCAGACCTGCGCATCCACGCAGAAAAGACACTGGACGCAGGAATTTTCAAATCCGCGTCCAGACCTACGCATCCACGCAGAAGAGGCACTGGACGCAGGAATTATCAAATCCGCGTCAAGACCTACGGGATCGGCGTCTCCACAACATTCTCCTTAATGTCACTTCTGAGGTGCGAAAGAAGGGAGTTATCCACCTTAACCCTTCCACCACCATGATCGCCAGAAGTTAAGGAGGGTAACTCCCTTCCTTTCACATCCCCAGATGTCAAAGTGCTTGGACTCGGGTGCCAGATGAAACAGAACGCAAGATCAAATCCGCGTTCTGTAAACTAGTCCGCGTCTGAACCCTTCACAATTAGAAAATATTCTAAGTGAAGAATCGGAAGCGCAGGACCCAATGGCGCGAGGGTCCAAACCGCGTCATGGTTATCAACCCAAAGACTGCGTCTGGGAATCAAACACGATTTAAATTCGTGTGTTAAGGGTTCTTAAAAGGTTCTTGGAACTTCCTTTAATGGCGAAACTTCCGCCTAAAAGGCATTTACCTTGGGACCTTGAAGAACAACATCCTGCGCAGAGGAGGAACTGCCCCTCCGGCATCGGCGACGGTCGCCTTTGAGGACGATACAGTTGCTTAGTCTTGGGTGCCATTGATGTTCAGAAATCCGAGCAAGGAGATGAACAAGTTCGAAGATGAACAGAGAAGGAAATTCTTTTTCTCAGCGAGTGCGTTCGGAGAAGAAGATGCATCTCTCCAACTGTTGCCTTTTATAGGCACAAAGATTCGCAAAGATACGCGGCGTATGGCTCGATGAATTCCGCGGCGAATCTCTGTTCGACGCGTGTAACAAAATCGTTTCTGAACGGAGAAGATCATGCGTTGCAACCCCGCCACGAGTCAGCAGTCGACACGTGGAGCAGTTCATTTAATGAACCAGGAAATCCGCGGCGCCAAAAGGCGAAATTTCACCGGTTCCCTAGGCCAGCTGGCGGCGTAATCATGACATGGCACAGAATTCGCGCCTAAGAACGCACCTCCTCGATGGACATGCCACGTCAGCCTCTCGATGAATGCATTCGGAAGGTCGCGTCTCTCTAAGAAATTCGCGTCCTTCCAGTCTGGCCAAATATCGCGTCTACCTCATGGAAGATCAGTCGCGTCTCCATTGCCAAAGGACGCATGTTACAGAAATCGCGCCTTTACAGCAGTACCATCTCTGCTTTTTGAAAAGAACCTGCGTTTGGCCTCCTGCTTCTGCAAAATCAGTTCAACAGTACACTGACGCAAGCAGACGACCAACCACTCCTGACTTAAAGCGCGTCAGTGACAGACTAAAAGCAATCGGGGAGGTTTAGACTGTGCATCTAGACACTCAACATGATCAACTCTGGCGGCTTCAAGAGTTCAACAGTACACTCACGAAGACCAACTCCAGATAAGATTAAACCCGGAGCATCAACAGTCTAGTCATGAAGGCGAACTTAGCTAGAGTCCAAAGTATTTCGAAATCCGTCCCAGTTAACTGTGGAATGTCGAAAACTTTGGAGGGGGTTCTGTAGGCTGTCTAAAAATCACAAAGACAAGCCACCAAAACGCAGAGATTCAAGATCAAGGCGCGTTGGTTCAACGTCCGCGTCTCCGCATCAAGGCGCGTTGGTTCAACGCCCGCGTCTCCGCATCAAGGCGCGTTGGCTCAACGGCCGCGTCTCAGCATCAAGGCGCGTTGGCTCAACGGCCGCGTCTCCACATCAAGGCGCGTTGGCTCAACGCCCGCGTCTCAGCATCAAGGCGCGTCGGCCCGAAGCCCGCGTCTCAGCAACAAGGCGCGTTGCTCGACACCCGTGTCTCAACACCATGACGCGTTGGCTCAACACCCGCGTCTCAGCAACAAGGTGCCCCCACCTTGGTTGTAACTACCCCGATTATGGCGCCATCCACCGCCCATGTAGCGGGGAAGTTGGGCCCTCATCGTGGAGCACTTTTAGGGGGCACGATCACCCCCTAAAAACCCTATAAATAGTCCCGTCACTATTGACGACGAGGAGGATTATCGGGAAAAGGAGAGATTCCGAGAGAGAAAAAAAAAGAGAGATCATCGACAGAGAGAGAGAGAAGACTCTTCAGCGAGCTTACTGAGTACTAGCCGCTCTTCGCCTACCTCCTCTTCTAGAGTTTTGGTAGACGGAGCTGAGTTACTCCTCTACCTGCCAAGGAGAAGATCCCTCGACGGTCCAGGACGGTCATCTGGTCAACGGAGAACAAGATTCACTCTCCACCGCCACCCGAAGAACCCAGCACTAAACAAAGGGGGAATTCAAGATTCAATATTCTCCCTCCCTTGTAACCGAAAGATTAAGCCGGCTGTAATTTTTCATCTGATTCAAGGAAATTTAACTCCCAGCCCCCCCTTTTCCGCGTCAAACATGGACCAGATTGTTTTGAAACGTGGTTTGTCGGCGGTTAAAGTTTTTTTGACGTCATAAAGTTATGCACAATATCTATTCAGTATGACTTGCTTAAACCAAGTGGGAGATTGTTAGACTTATTAGTTTTAAAGTCTAATTTATTTTGGGCCTAATCAAGTCAATTGGATATTTGCACCCGCCCACTTAACCTATGTTGTTTGACCCAATAAAGAATTGATCAACCTAAATGGTTTGGGTCTAGACACGTTTTCAATTACACTTAGCCATGAGTGTATTTAAATTAGAATGTGGGACTCATCACACGTGTGGGACTCGTATTATAAATCATGGGCCTAGATCTATGATGAGTTGAACTAGGGTTTCTTGATGCTATATATATCATGAGTAGGGTTCCCTCTCCACCAACAAGAATAATTATCTCTCTCTTAGAGGCTTCTCATCTCCTCTAAAGGATAAAGAAGAGAACTTGGTGACTGGAAAGAAGAATCCTCTCCCTCAACTCCGGCGCCTTCGAGATCGTGCAATATTCGGCATCCTCGCGATGGAATCAGGTATGCCTAAAACCCTCCTTCCCTTTGATCATGATAAAGAGGCTTACAGTATATGTGTAGATCTTGTATGGAATAAATTTAGACCTAACAGTTTTACCTCAATTGAAGTGGCTGCTCAGATTGTTGAATATTTTATTATGTATGAAAATTTTATTTACGAATCCAACATTTAAAAAAAAGGTAATTTAAAAAATAGCATACTCTATTTTATTATTATTATTTATTAAAATCCATAGAAGAGAGGTTTTCTCTCGTCACTCCTTCACAAATTGTGTTCGTCCGTATTCTCTCTCTCTTTCGCTTTTCACCTCTATCTTCCTTGCTCTGATCCACCATCCGCCAAGCTCCCCTATTTCCCCTCCTCTCTCTTGCCTCTCCGCCTCCATCGTCCCCTCTCTTTTTCTTCTCCCTCTTTCTAGCTTTCCTTTTTTCTCTCCTCACCCTTCATCGTCGTTGCCTTGGCCAGTTTTTCATCGCCCGACGCTATATACTAGTTGACACAACCACTCACAAGAGAGTTTATTATTTTTATTTACTAGATTACAGCTTGACAGTGATACAGAGTGGCGAAGAGAAGAAAAGGGGAGAGGGTAGGCAGAAGAAGGAGGGAGAAGATGGGAAGGGAGCGGGAAGAGAGGAGAGAGAAGGGAGGAGGGAGGAGGGGGCAGAGGGGAGAGGGAGAGGGCCACTAAGAGAGGAGAGAGGCTCTCTGGCTTTATCTTTTTAGGGAAAAAACGGATAGACAAAATCGAAAAAGGAGTTGCGAGAGAAACCTCCTTTTGCTTGATTTGATTATTTTTTGAGGTTTCCACGCGCGAAGCACGTGCCAGCAGCCGGCGGGTTTTGTATGAGGCGGTGAGGGCTAGGGCCCATTCCATCACAGGCACCGCTGGGCGTCGATTCATCAATCATTCAAAAACTGGAAATAAATCTTTGCAGTAGTTTCAGATCAATCGGCAATTGGATACAAATTCAGAGGGGCGAGCGGGAAAGAGAGAGAGAGAGAGAGAGATAAAGCTCTCAAAACCCTAGTTTTCATTTGATATTAGGGCTTTTGGAAATCGGAGATCGCCGGTGATGGATCTTCAGAACACGGTGAAAGAGGCTCTCAACGCCCTCTATCATCATCCAGACGATGCGGTTTGGCGCAGGCCGATCGCTGGCTCCAGGATTTCTAGCACTCAATCGACGGTTGGCATGTAAATTCGCCGTTGATCCCTCTTCGAGTTTTTCATTCAAATTGAAGGATGTTAATTTTCTATTTTTAGTTGGTGATTCTAAGGTCATAATTCTCAATCTTTTATTAGTTTAAGTGGATAGCTTCATTATGAACTGCAAATTGTATCATGCTTTTGATATGTTAGAGGGATTTTAGCTTTACGTAGACGCTGGCTAAGTTGCTAGTTAATGTGCTGCTCACGGTGACTCTACATGATTCTCTCATACATAATTGATGAAACATCTATCAAACACTTCAACAGTTCCTTCAGAAAATCAGTTTAGTGTGCTGCTCTCCTGGTTGTTCCAAGACTTGTAACGAGGGATTAAGAAGTAGATATTTTTTACATCAATTTAATTTTCCCCCAAAAGAAAGATATTGCTATCCTACATTGTTTCTTGAATTCCATTGGCCACATAAAGAAAGAAAGTCATAGAAGCTCCGTAGCTGGCTGGTAAATCTGCCAGAAACCTCATTTGGCAGTTGATACATCCTTTCTGGAGGCTATTTGTTGAACGTTCATGACAGTCCTCTTTCTCTTAGTCTTTGGGTCTGTAGAGGACTATCTTGCATTTGTAGTCCACATGCACCTAGCTAATGTAAATTTTTTGTAAATATTGTTTTGATGGAGAATATCACTTTTCATGGGAACAAAATGGATAACCTCGTCATATTTTCATGTATCAGACATCATTATGTCTAATATCCCTTTCCTGTAAATGGCGTCAACTATGGAGCACAATTCTGCATGAATAAGTTTCTATAGACAACTCTAACATTAATCTTTGAGTTTCAACATCATTGCTAATCAAACTATGGTTTGATTGGTGTTCGCTTAAGAACCTATCAGGTGAGCGGGCAGGTAGGAAAAAGGACCAATTATGCAAGCAAGGGGCAAAACTTCAAAATTCTCTTGTACAAAGAGTCCATAAGGACATGTGCAAGTTGATCCGCTATAGGGAATTGCACTTATCACACAGCCATGATATATATCGCACACCTGTTATTTTATTAGGATGGTTATAAATTTATTATGTGTTCAATCTTTTTTTTTTTTTAACTAACTCAAATGATATTCCATTTGATTTCATTCTCATATTTTATGCTTTTAGATATGTTTGTGCTCTAGTCATGATTTTCATTTCCTTGCAGGTTGCTGATAATCTTCTTCATGATGCTAATAGCAATATAGAGACCCTCATTTTTTGTTCGCAGACTCTTAGAAGAAAGGTAAGTTGATTTCTTAAGAAATGGACATTGTTTCTGGGAGGTGAATTTATCTGAGTTTCACACACACATGTTTTTTTTTGAATTTATAGAAATTTGAATTGTTATATTCTTATTTACATAATATTCATGCTAGGTATGCCCTGGGATTCTGGGTACAATGGTACTTTAAGGAGTTTCCTTTTGAAGCATTTCGGCGTTTACGTGATTCCTTATATGTGAGTATAATACACACATGCACACACAAAGATTTAGGCTTGTTGTTTGAATTATTGTCCAGATTTATATTAAATATCTTTATTGACGCGCGAATAATTTAATTGTGTTGATCTGATTTGAGTGATTTTGGCAAGCATTATGCATACACGTTAGTATGTGAGTTATCTTATAGTTCTGATACCCTTATCTTATGCTGTACTGGTGGATCATCATATAACTTATGATTTTGAAATCAACCATATTTCTAAGTTATCAAAGTAGAGCTTTTGTATCTTGCAGAAAATATATATGGAGCATGGTTCACAGTCGCGGTCTCGGCCGCCGACTCGGCGGGCACTGAGACGGATCGGTCTCGGCGACTCGGATCGGTATCGAGCGCTACGCGCAAAACACTACATAGAAAGCTCAAAAAATTCTGAAAAAATCACGACAAATCTTAAAAAAGTGTAGACATCCACATTCATGTATAACATGTCCAAAATATATCACTTAGCACACTAAATATAAAGCGAAAACATAAATACAGGCGTCGTCGGTAGAAGCATATCAAAATACATGCACAATATAGTAAATTACGCAAACTACATTCATAAATACATGCTAATATAGTTATTTTCACATTGAATTGCGATGAGTCACAAAATCATCATCATAATGCCGAGTCGATCGAGTCAACTCTGATTCTCGACCGAGTTGGTCTATCTGAGTTGAGTCGACCGACTCGTGACTCGGACTCGTCTCGGAGCGGGCCGAGACGGATACGACTCGGCCGACTCGACTCCGACTCGGCCGAGTCTTTGAACTATGGCATGGTTCAAAGTCTCGGTCTCGGCCGCCGACTCGGCCGGCATCGAGACGGATCGGTCTCGGCGATTCGGATCGGACTCGGACGATACGCGCAAAACGCTACATAGAATACCAAAAAAATTATGAAAAAATCATGACAAATCGTAAAAAAATGTAGACATCAAAATTCATGTATCACATATTCAAAACATATCACCTAGCACTCAAAAAATAACGTGAAAGTATAAATACAAGCGTCGTCGGTAGAAAGATATCAAAATACATGCATAATATAGTAAGTTGCACAAAATAATTCATAAGTACCTGCTAATATAGTCATTTCCTCATTGAATTACGAGGAGGCACAAAATCATCATTATCATCATCCCCGCGATAAGTATAGAAACCAGGTATATAGTTTCCATAAGGATAATAATATGTTTGTGGGTGAGATCCTGTAGGCTGAGACGATTGGCCAGAGGATCCACTATCAGAGTAATATGGCGGGAGGGATTGTGCAATATCAGCTTCATGGTGATAATAGCCAAAACCTCGATATTCAGTGCTGCTAGTAGATATTCACCAGTGCTAGAATAATCAGTGCCAGAATATTGGCCAGATGTCAAACCCAACCCCTGTAAATGGCCTTCAAGATATGATGACATGTTAGTAGTTATCATGTCCACTAGAATAATCATCGCTAGAACTGAAATCGACCAACCGATCCAAATGTCTACGTTGTTGCGAAATCCCTGCCCGGCCTCCATAATCTGTATCTTGTGTGGCATAATATTCTGAATCCCATGTTATAGCACCACCTTGTTGGTTTCCACCAACACCATGAGTCTCTTCATCATTACCGCCATCACCTCTATAACCGCCGTCATCACCGCCACCACCATCACCGCCATCACATCATCATCGCCGCCATTACCGCCATCACCGCCACTTTCGTCACTACGACGAATACCTTCATCCAACTAATCTAAGTCATCTGGTGGTAACATCGGTTGTTCTCCCTCACGAATCCACTCATCCAAAATATCATCATTGAAAATATTGTTCAGATCAATTGGGTTGTAATAATCATCAGTGTCGCTTTTGCATATTAAGTTTCTTACTTGCAACCGCATATTGTAATGCACAAATACTAGTTTATGCAACTTGTTCATTGCCAGCCGATTGCACAATTTTGTATGAATCAGCGACCACGTGCTCCAATTTCTTTCACAACCCGATGAAGAACATGTTTGGCTTAAAACTTTGATGACAATTTTTTACAGATTGGGAGCTTCTTCGCCATAATTAATCCACCAATCAGCTGGAAGAGATTGTTGCACTGCTCTTCTAGTCAGTGAGCTTCCAAATTTTCCAACTCTATCCACAAATAATTTTATCTGTGAGAATACACATCACAAGTGTTAATATTTGCATAACATTATAGCGATGAAATAAATAAATTATTATTACCTCATGAATAGCTCTTACTTGTTTATTCAAATCCGGCTCCATTCTTTTAATGATCGTTAATCCATTTCTCACTTTTGGATGTGTAGAAAAGTTTTTTGAATATTAGAGTGCTGGATTTAAAAAATATGCTGCAATAATATAAGCACATGATTGTTATGATATGACAGTTTCAATTTATAGTCAACAAATATGATTTCTAGGCAAATGGATTACCAGTGTCTATGCAATTGTCCCTCCCATCTTTTATCAATAATATCCCAGTACTTCTTCCAGTTCTTATTTGATGCCTTTATATCCAATTTTGTTCTATTCATAGTTTCATATATATAGATAATGTAGGTTTCTTGTCCTGGTCCACTATCTTCAAGACTCTAACAAGAGAATCCATAATGTTTTGGACCTCTCTTACCTTCTTCCAAAACCGGTTAGTCAGAATGAGATTAGAAACCTTATTTCGCACACTTCTTCTACTCTTTTCCTTGTGAATTCACGCTACTCGCACTCGGTAGTCGTACACATTCTTTTCAAATCTTGCTCATAGCGAATAAGGCTTTTTATAGAAGTAAACTCGGTGGTAAACCGTGTTATACCTGGTCTCAATAAATCTCTATCTCTGGTAAATAGCTTCATTAAATTCATCGCTTTGAGGCTATTGTAAATGAATGATGTGATCATCTTAGCATCATCTAATGTCTCCTTGACTGATTTCATAGAGCCAGTATCTTTAAGCATCAAATCAATGCAATGTGCTGCACAGGGAGACAAAAACAAATATTTTCTCTTCTCCATCAACATGTGACCAGCTGCTTTGAAACTTGCCTCATTATTTGTTACAACCTGCACGATATTTTCTTCACCAACTTCATCAACAACTTTATCCATTAGCGAGAATATATAATCAGCAGTCTTCGAGATATTAGTAGTATCAACAAAAGTATGGTAGATCATGCTTCTATCACAATAAATCATGAAATTAACAATAGACTTTCTATTCCGAGAACTCCAGCCATCACATATGATCGTGCAACCATACTGCGGCCATTTTGTTTTATTGAAGCAATATATACTTTAATTTCTTTCATTTTCTCCTCTAAATATAGATTGCCAATCTGGTACCCTATAGGGCCTTTTACACCTGGGCCTGCCTCCGCAATAGTATTAATCATGGCTTGGTAGTAAGGACCACTATCAGCTGCATTGAATGGTATTGCATTATAGTGAAAGAAATTCATCATGAATTTTTCAACCTTTTAATATTCTTAGTTGAGAACATGCTTTTGATTGATTTCTGTTTTGTTGGGAACATGTAAGGATCAATACCACGAGCTGGAATTTCAGCTTCTCTCGTAGTCAGACTCCGACGTAATCCACGGTTAATCCCTGATCCTGAAAGCTGCGAACTACTGCCACCAATATCAACTCCTTCTGCGATCTCCAAGCCATTTCACGACTTTCTTTCAAACTTGTTTTAGTTGTCTTCTTTCAACTCCTTCTAAACGATCAACTTTTTCAATTTCATTATCAGAATCTTCATCGGTCACATCATAAAAATCTTCCTCACTTAAAGATCTCATAAGTCGCTCTTTTTTGGATTTTATGGCCGCTCTTTCTTTGCTACCTTCAGAAAGAACCTGACCGGGTATATGTGCTATATGTTGCTTCAATCTAGTGATACCACCATGGACTTGTTTCCCACAATAATTACACTTCACAAGTTTTCTACTTCCACCAACAGGGGTACCATGTTCCCATTCAATATCGCGTTGCTTTGGAGCCATACTGAAATTTAAAAAATTATCTGTTAAATTAAATTAAAACTAAAATTAACTAAATTAAAACAACATTAAATTAAACTCAATTAAATTAAACTAAACTAGTTTATACTAGATTAAGCTAAATTAACTTAATTACCTAATTTCAATAAAATTATTAAATTACCTAACTTAATTATACTTACAAAACTTTATTAAATTAAATTAACCTAAATTAAGTTTAACTAAATTAAACTAATTTAAATTAAACTAAACTCAATTAAATTAAACTAAATTAAATTAAACTAAACTCAATTAAATTAAGCTAAATTAAATTAATCTAAACTAGTTTATACTCGATTAAGCTAAACTAAATTACCTAACTTCAATAAAATTATTAAATTACCTAACTTAATTATAATTACAAAACTTTATTAAATTAAATTAACCTAAATTAAGTTTAACTAAACTAAACTAATTTAAATTAAACTCAATTAAATTAAACTAAATTAAATTAAAGGGAGACGGAGACAGAGAGGGAGAGAGCAGAGAGATGGACAGAGAGACAGAGAATTAGAGGGGAGAGAGATGGAGACAGAGAGGGAGAGTGTAACACCCCGCTCCTAGAATACGTACTTAGTTGCGTATTCAGATTTTTCGATCGTATTTTTTGATCTACTTCCTGTATTTGTTTTGTATTATGAATTATTTATATGATCGTTTTGTCTTGGATCTGGATTCACGGACTCGGAGTCAGCCCTAGTCTGAACCGAGAACCGATCCTAGTTAATTGCTCGATTTGGTCTTTCTGGTATTTAGATTTGACCGATTTCAATTTTAAACATCATTTTCCAATATTTTAGATTTTCTGTGATTTTCTGGAATTTTCCTGAATTAAAATGAAAATCATCAAAACCGGTGTCGACCAGTGCCGCTGACCGATTCCTGAATTTTTAATTTGCAAATGGAGTCAAATTTTGAGAAACCGCTTTTACAAATTTGCTTAGAATAATATTTACTATCTTAATTCATTTTTTTGAAAATTTTCAGAATTTATAAGATTTCTGCGAGATTTGGTGTCGACCGATATTGGCGGCCGATTCCAAGATTTTTAATTTAAAAACTATAAATAATTTCTTGAAACGAATTTCACCGTGATTCTTAGAATAATATTCTTGATTTTTGAGAATTTTTGCGGGTCGTTCCGAGATACTTGATTTTCGGACGATTTCGGTATTTTTCCGAAAGTTTTCCGCATCCGCAACTGAATCCCGGGAATCCGCCACTCTAGTTATTTTCATTTTTTCTTCCAAGAGAATATCTTCCTTTTTTCATTTTCTTTTCCTTTTTCCTTTTCCTTTCCTTTCTTTTCCTTCCACAAATTCTACAAAATTCTCCATTCTTCCATTATCTTCTACAACTTTCCACCAAAAATATCTAAACACCAAAAATATCTTCTCCAAAATATCCAACCTCTCTCCATCACCATGGCCGGCCAGAGAGGGACACCTCACCCTCTCCATTTTACAAAAAACCCCCTCTCTAAACATTTTTTACATCACCTTCACAAATCCAATTCCTATATAAACCTTTCCTTCATCTTTCCACTTCATTTTTCTCTTCACCAAACTTTAACCACCACCAACTCCTCCTCCTTCATCTCCACCACAATCACAACCACTACAACTTCTCTAACTCCCTATCTTCATCTTCTTCCTCCATCTCCATTTAAACCACCACAACTTCAACAACTCCACCAAAGCCTCCACCTTCTCCTTTACTTTCTCCAAAACTACCACCACAACAAAACCTCTCCACAAAACCATCACCCCACCACCAACTCCAAGGCCGGCCACCCTCCTTGGATTGGGGCCGAGCTCTTCTTCATCGGCAACATCTCCGATGATTATTCCGGTAATCGTTCACGATTATTCCGGTAATCATTCCGGTGACAATTGCAACGACAACAACTAAACGTCATCACCACCATCTTTTCTTAACCTTTTTCATCACCATCACCTCTACTATTTTCCACCACCATCTTCACTTCCACCATCACTTTCACCATCACAACATCACCTCCTTCACTTTCTTTTATTACTCCATCAAAATCCATCTTCTTCACCAAATAACACCACCACCAACAAAATCACCTTTTCCCTCTCTCTCCCTATCCATGCGTCTCCCATCTCTCTGTCACTCTCTTTCTCTGATCGATTGCTGACGCAGATCTCACTCCCGCGTCCAAACAATTCCTTAACGCGGCCTTCGCGTTCCTGTATCAACGCGCCGCGTTGCTGTCTTCTGTTCGCGACGCTGCTCCGCGTTCCGGCCCTCTGCGTCGTTTGTCTCCTTCGCGACGCGGAACCCACGACCGCGTCCGCGTTCTCCTCGTGCCCTAACTTGAACGCGGGTCTCGAACCCCGTTTGTGGCACCCTTCGCGACGCGATTCCCGCGTCTGCGACCCTCGCGTCTCACTCTCAAAACCCGCGTCTACCTGTGCACTCTCTCTTTCCATATATTTCTCTTTCTAGGTTTCTCACTCTTTCTCTCTCCTCTTCACTTTCTCTCTCTAAATAATTATATATTATTATATTTTATGGCGCGTGCGCGAGTTCCATGGATTTCAGACTTTTCGGCATTCCGGTGATTTAGGCGAGTGTCCTCGCTCTCGCCTCCATTTGGGTTCCCCGCTTCGTCGGGTCGACATGTATTTTATTCCATGTTTATATGTATTTTACTGCTTTATACTATGCGTGGCCGACCCTTCGTGGTCGTTGAACTCTGGGTTTCTGCCCACTCCTGGGATGGCTGGTAGCCACCGAGAGTGCGCTTAAACCCCGAGCGTTCTTGGTCCCTCAGCCTTCAGCCTCTGGTCTCTCACTATCTTGAAAGGGAAGTGATTGGGACCGTCAGGTTCTTCAGCTCCGCCTGGTTATCATGATCAGCGCTCAGCACTTTACCACTAGATTCGTCTAGGCGGGATACTGCCGGATTTCTTACTCGCACTTTAAGCCGAGTTGTCCCGGTAATCTTGCCAGACGCTCCAGTGTTAAATACTGTTTGCTGTTTGTACTTCCAGCTCGCTTAGCTCCGCTTGATTATGCTCAACTATTACTCTAACACTTGTCATATACAAGCTTGTTATGTAAACTCTTGACATATACCTGTCTGTATCATTTAACACTTGATATGTTATCACCTGACACCCGACATGCTACTACTTGACACTGACTCGTGTTATGTCACCTGTCATCTACATGAACACCTGTCATTGGCGTGATAAAACCTGATGCCTGTTACGAATAACTCTTTACTCTTGATTATCACATTACGGGAACGTAGTACATGATCTCTTGTTATGAACTCCCGTTATGCTTGTTATGACTCCTATTATGCCTGTTAAGTACTCCTGTTATATTAATGACTTGTGATTATCACATTTACGGGAATCCTGCCTTGTTATCCTGTATTATATACAGTGACCTGTTATCCTGTATTATATACAATGACCTGTACTCCTGAATTCCTGATCATGTCCTGCTCCTGCTCTTCCCGTAAATTGATAATGACATGATAATTACAATAAGACAACTTGCACCCGGTTCGGGGGAAACTGATGAGTCCTGAATAGTCATGTTTATGATGGTCTTATCGAGTCACGCGTGGCCACATACTTGAGGGATCACCTGGCGGCCACCAGGGATTCCGTGGCGTGTGCTAGCACCCCTACTCCTGATTATTTCTGCCGAGTATGCACACGCCCTAGACTTATTTCTATGGGATCTGCGATACTCTATTCCTGTTCGGGCGTACATAAGTCCCGGTACCTACCGGTACGTTCCGGCTCAGCACCGGATACTCCTGGACCGTTGTCCCGGGCATGTACGGGGCCCATTCTAAACATGGTTCATCAAAATTCATCAGTTTCCAAATAACTTGCTCTATAAGTTGTAAGTAGAAGTACGTGAAATGGGACGCATATTAAAACCTACAACTTAGATAGCCTAATTAAAGTAGAAAGTTAATATAGACCATTTGTATTCGGTTTTACTCGTAATCGGTTTTTATTCGGTTTTATCGGTTTTATGTTAGTTTAGGAGATATCTGGTGTTGTCCTATCTACTCTACTTCTCATCTCTTTACCTGCTCTTATCTTATTATACCAAGTGTATTCTCTACTGGAAGTCACCTGCTATATCCCTCTTGTTCCTGTATGCTGGTACTCACGACACGGTTTTCAATGCTTATTTATGACTTGGATTTATCGATACACATGTGCTTGGCTATGCTCGCCACTTGGCTTTCGCCTCACCACTCGCTGGGGAAGTTCTGACTCCTCTGGATCCTCATGTCCAGGTTCTGGAGCTTGGGGCTAGGGGATTCTCTTTGTTGCTGACCAGAGAGGTGCTGCGGTAGCTTGGATCTCCAGCAGACCATTTGAAGCTCTATCCTTCTAGGCCCCCTGTGCACCTTTCGAGTTTTCCTTTTGTACACTCGTGAGTGCCATTATACTGTTCATACATGTACATCTCTTTGTATTCTCGCATTTGCGCCTATCAGTGATGTAATATTCTTGTAATATTTATCACCTCTGGTGATAACTTTGTAATTGTACTCATGTGTTGGAATGTATAATGCACCACTTGCTTCCGTACTCTGATTCTTGCCTGTACTGATGCTTAGCGTATATACGTGAGGGTATTTCTGACCTACGTATATACGTTGCAGTAACGTCTCCGTACCCGCAGGATCGGGGCGTTACAGGATGGTATCAGAGCCTAGGTTCTACATCCTCAGTACAACCAGACGGCAAATTAATGGTAAAGAAATTTGCAACTGGAATGCATGAGTCCTGGTTATACACTCCAACTACAAGTGCAGAGTTATCTATTCTTTCTTGATCATTCTTCCTTTGATTCCTAATCCCTTCCATCTTTCCCCTGTTTTGATTTTTTCGAAGCCTTTATACCAACTTAAGATATGAATATACTAGAGAGGTAGTGGCTAGTTCTGAATAAAGCTATTACATGATCACTTCGGCTGACTCTATGGTACTCGGGTATTCTCAGGATTGATCCTAATCGGATTATCTTTCAGAAGTCAATAGTCGGAATTCTCTACGGCTATTCTACATTCTCGGCTATATCTTTCAGAGTGATTGATGCCTGGTATTCGGAATTCTCAATTATCGGTCTTCTTTATTATGCTCAGGATTATTAGGGTTTCCTTTATCTTCAGTATTCTGGCTTATTCTCGGAGGGCTATCAAGTGTGCAGTACAACAAGAATTCTATTGCAAAGCAACGACATCAGATCAGTATTAATTGGTACCGTTCAAAAACTTATACAGCCAGAGGTGCAGAAGAGATCTATATTCTGATTACAGTTTAGTCAACTTGAGAACCCTACCTATAGTGCTTCATATCTTAAATTGGTATAATTCCCGTCCATGTCCCCTTTGTGTTCATTTTACCCCTTATCGAAATTGCGAGGACGCAATTTTTTGTAAGGTGGATGGAATGTAACACCCCGCTCCTAGAATACGTACTTAGTTGCGTATTCAGATTTTTCGATCGTATTTTTTGATCTACTTCCTGTATTTGTTTTGTATTATGAATTATTTATATGATCGTTTTGTCTTGGATCCGGATTCACGGACTCGGAGTCAGCCCTAGTCTGAACTGAGAACCCGATCCTAGTGAATTGCTCGATTTGGTCTTTCTGATATTTAGATTTGACCGATTTCAGTTTTAAACATCATTTTCCAATATTTTAGATTTTCTGTGATTTTCTGGAATTTTCCTGAATTAAAATGAAAATCATCAAAACCGGTGTCGACCAGTGCCGCTGACCGATTCCTGGATTTTTAATTTGCAAATGGAGTCAAATTTTGAGAAACCGCTTTCACAAATTTGCTTAGAATAATATTTACTATCTTAATTCATTTTTTGGAAATTTTCAGAATTTATCAGATTTCTGCGAGATTTGGCGTCGACCGATATTGGCGTCGACCGATTTGGCTGCCGATTCCAGGATTTTTAATTTAAAAACTATAAATAATTTCTTGAAACGAATTTCACCATGATTCTTAGAATAATATTCTTGATTTTTGAGAATTTTTGCGGGTCGTTCCGAGATACTTGATTTTCGGACGATTTCGGTATTTTTCTGAAAGTTTTCCGCATCCGCAACTGAATCCCGGGAATCCGCCACTCTAATTATTTTCATTTTTTCTTCAAAGAGAATATCTTCCTTTTTTCATTTTCTTTTCCTTTTTCCTTTTTCTTTCCTTCCTTTTCCTTCCACCAAATTCTACAAAATTCTCCATTCTTCCATTATCTTCTACAACTTTCCACCAAAAATATCTAAACACCAAAAATATCTTCTCCAAAATATCCAACCTCTCTCCCATCACCATGGCCGGCCAAGAGAGGGACACCTCACCCTCTCCATTTTACAAAAAACCCCCTCTCTAAACATTTTTTACATCACCTTCACAAATCCAATTCTTATATAAACCTTTCCTTCATCTTTCCACTTCATTTTTCTCTTCACCAAACTTTAACCACCACCAACTCCTCCTTCATCTCCACCACAATCACAACCACTACAACTTCTCTAACTCCCTATCTTCATCTTCTTCCTCCATCTCCATTTAAACCACCACAACTTCAACAACTCCACCAAAGCCTCCACCTTCTCCTTTACTTTCTCCAAAACTACCACCACAACAAACCTCTCCACAAAACCATCACCCCACCACCAACTCCAAGGCCGACCACCCTCCTTGGATTGGGGCCGAGCTCTTCTTCATCGGCAACATCTCCGATGATTATTCCGGTAATCGTTCACGATTATTCCGGTAATCATTCCGGTGACAATTGCAACGACAACAACTAAACGTCATCACCACCATCTTTTCTTAACCTTTTTCATCACCATCACCTCTACTATTTTCCACCACCATCTTCACTTCCACCATCACTTTCACCATCACAACATCACCTCCTTCACTTTCTTTTATTACTCCATCAAAATCCATCTTCTTCACCAAATAACACCACCACCAACAAAATCACCTTTTCCCTCTCTCTCCCTATCCATGCGTCTCCCATCTCTCTGTCACTCTCTTTCTTTGATCGATTGCTGACGCGGATCTCACTCCCGCGTCCAAACAATTCCTTAACGTGGCCTTCGCGTTCCTGTATCAACACGACGCGGAGCTTATGCCCGCGTCTGTGTTCTTCTCGTGTTAACGCGACGCGGAACCCACGACCGCGTCCGCGTTCTCCTCGTGCCCTGACTTGAACGCGGGTCTCGAACACCGCGTTTGTGGCACCTTCGCGACGCGATTCCCGCGTCTGTGATTCCCGCGTCTGCTATTCCCGCGAAGCGACTCCCGCGTCTGCGACCCTCGCGTCTCACTCTCAAAACCCGCGTCTACCTGTGCACTCTCTCTTTCCATATATTTCTCTCTAGGTTTCTCACTCTTTCTCTCTCCTCTTCACTTTCTCTCTCTAAATAATTATATATTATTATATTTTATGGCGCGTGCGCGAGTTCCATGGATTTCGGACTTTTCGGCATTCCGGTGATTTAGGCGAGTGTCCTCGCTCTCGCCTCCATTTGGGTTTCCCCGCTTCGTCGGGTCGACATGTATTTTATTCCATGTTTATATGTATTTTACTGCTTTATACTATGCGTGGCCGACCCTTCGTGGTCGTTGAACTCTGGGTTTCTGCCCACTCCTGGGATGGCTGGTAGCCACCGAGAGTGCGCTTAAACCCCGAGCGTTCTTGGTCCCTCAGCCTTCAGCCTCCGGTCTCTCACTATCTTGAAAGGGAAGTGATTGGGACCGTCAGGTTCTTCAGCTCCGCCTGGTTATCATGATCAGCGCTCAGCACTTTACCACTAGATTCGTCTAGGCGGGATACTGCCGGATTTCTTACTCGCACTTTAAGCCGAGTTGTCCCGGTAATCTTGCCAGACGCTCCAGTGTTAAATACTGTTTGCTGTCTGTACTTCCAGCTCGCTTAGCTCTGCTTGATTATGCTCAACTATTACTCTAACACTTGTCATATACAAGCTTGTTATGTAAACTCTTGACATATACCTGTCTGTATCATTTAACACTTGATATGTTATCACCTGACACCCGACATGCTACTACTTGACACTGACTCGTATTATGTCACCTGTCATCTACATGAACACCTGTCATTGGCGTGATAAAACCTGATACCTGTTACGAATAACTCTTTACTCTTGATTATCACATTACGGGAATGTAGTACATGATCTCTTGTTATGAACTCCCGTTATGCTTGTTATGACTCCTGTTATGCCTGTTAAGTACTCCTGTTATATTAATGACTTGTGATTATCACATTTACGGGAATCCTGCATTGTTATCCTGTATTATATACAGTGACCTGTTATCCTGTATTATATACAGTGACCTGTACTCCTGAATTCCTGATCATGTCCTGCTCCTGCTCTTCCCGTAAATTGATAATGACATGATAATTACAATAAGACAACTTGCACCCGGTTCGGGGGAAACTGATGAGTCCTGAATAGTCATGTTTATGGTGGTCTTATCGAGTCACGCGTGGCCACATACTTGAGGGATCACCTGGCGGCCACCAGGGATTCTGTGGGGTGTGCTGGCACCCCTACTCCTGATTATTCCTGCCGAGTATGCACACGCCCTAGACATATTTCTATGGAATCTGCGATACTCTATTCCTGTTCGGGCGTACATAAGTCCCGGTACCTAGCGGTACGTTCCGGCTCAGCACCGGATACTCCTGGACCGTTGTCCCGGGCATGTACGGGGCCCATTCTAAACATGGTTCATCAAAACTTCATCAGTTTCCAAATAACTTGCTCTATAAGTTGTAAGTAGAAGTATGTGAAATGGGACGCATACTAAAACCTACAACTTAGATAGCCTAATTAAAGTAGAAAGTTAATATAGACCATTTGTATTCGGTTTTACTCGTAATCGGTTTTTATTCGGTTTTATCGGTTTTATGTTAGTTTAGGAGATATCTGGTGTTGTCCTATCTACTCTACTTCTCATCTCTTTACCTTTTCTTATCTTATTATACCAAGTGTATTCTCTACTGGAAGTCACCTGCTATATCCCTCTTGTTCCTGAATGCTGGTACTCACGACACGGTTTTCAATGCTTATTTATGACTTGGATTTATCGATACACATGTGCTTAGCTATGCTCGCCACTTGGCTTTCGCCTCACCACTCGCTGGGGGAGTTCTGACTCCTCTGGATCCTCATGTCCAGGTTCTGGAGCTTGGGGCTAGGGGATTCTCTTTGTTGCTGACCAGAGAGGTGCTGCGGTAGCTTGGATCTCCAGCAGACCATTTGAAGCTCTATCCTTCCAGGCCCCCCTGTGCGCCTCTCGAGTTTTCCTTTTGTACACTCGTGAGTGCCATTATACTGTTCATACATGTACATCTCTTTGTATTCTCGCATTTGTGCCTATCGGTGATGTAATATTCTTGTAATATTTATCACCTCTGGTGATAACTTTGTAATTGTACTCGTGTGTTGGAATGTATAATGCACCACTTGCTTTCGTACTCTGATTCTTGCCTGTATTGATGCTTAGCGTATATACGTGAGGGTATTTCTGACCTACGTATATACGTTGCAGTAACGTCTCCGTACCCGCAGGATCGGGGCGTTACAGAGAGAGATGGACAGAGAGACAGAGAAAGGAACAGAGTGAGAAAGGGAGAGGGGGAGAGAGACGGGAGAGGATCATAGGAGAGAGACGGAGACAGAGAGGGAGAGAGATGGACAGAGAGATAGAGAGGAGAGGATCAGGGGGGAGAGAGAGGAACAGAGAGAGAAAGGGGGGAGAGAGACGGAGACAAAGAGGAAGAGAGAGGGACAGAGAGAGAGAAGGGAGGGATCATAGGGGGGAGAGAGACACAGGGAGAGAGGGACCGAGGGATAGAGAGAGACACAGAGGGAGAGAGAGGGAGAGAGACAGAGTGGGGGGGAGAGAGACAGAGGCGGAGAGATCGACAGGGAGAGAGATCGACGGCGGGAGAAAGGGAGAGAGACGCAGAGGGAGAGAGGGAGAGAGATCAACGGAGAGAGAGAGGGAGAGAGAGAGAGGTACCTGCGAAGGTGACGGCGACGGGGGAGATCGACGTTGACGGTGAAGGCGACGGGGGCGAAAGCGACTTTTTTTTTCCTGATTCAGCAAACGCAGAGAGAGAGAGATCGAGAGATCGAGAGAGTCTCTCTCTTTATGTCGCAGATTTACGGGTGTCGAGTCGACCCGTGTCGGGTCCGACTCGGAGTCGACTCGGTCAACTAGGCCGAGTCGCGTAAAACTCGGCCGAGATGACCGAGTCGACTCCGAGTCGGACCCGACCCGGGTCGACTCGGCACCCGACCTTCGACTCGGGCGTCCGAGTCATATCTTTGATGGCCGAGTCGGATACGACTCGGCCGAGTCCTTGATCCCTGCTCCTCGGCGGCTCCATCTCTTGCATTCAAGTACATATGTGAAGGTAGAGATTTGTTGCCAGTAGCTATTCAAAATTGATGTGATTTTTGTTTATATGCTCTACTTGAGTCCTTGAAGATAATGAAATGCAGTTAATCTTTCAGGCTAGTAATGCGATGCTACAAAAATTTTCCTGGTAGATCATATATACATGTACCTACATTCCAGTATCTTCAATGCATGTGTGCAAAGACACTACTTTTCTCTCCTTTTCTCTAAATCTTATCATCACAGACAAACAAGAACACAGTGTTTTTCTCTTACTTTTTTTAAAAACCTCTTATTCTTTAAAATATCACCAGTTCTCTCTTTTTCTAGAACACTGGTATCCTTTTTCCTCAATAGAGATTGCTCCTTAGAAGCTGTAATTGCCCAAAAAGTTTAGGAAGATTGAACGATTAAGTGCTATCCTTAATCGGAATTGTGTAGAACATCTATATTGGCCTTTCTTCAACGTCATAATAACATGTCTGCACTGTAGCTGACCAAGGAGCTATTATATCCAATTCAACTCACAAGTAGAACGAGCCATGGCTCGATACCCTGTTCTGCATTCGATCTAGAAACAATACTATGTTTTTTCCTCTTCCAGGACACATGATCTCCACCAACAAACATACAATATGACAGACCTTGTGTCAATCAGTGATCTTGCCCAAACTGCACTTGTAATTGTGTCTACAATTTGAATATAAGAGATCTTTACTTGGAGTACTCTATATATCACAATATACTAGTCACAATATCCTAGTGACCTGTCAAGGATTACGAATTGATTGACAATACTCATTGTGCAATATTTGGTTGAGTTACTGTAGATAGTTGATCTTTCACATAAGTCTCTTTTATCTCCCAGGGTCATGCAAAGATTTCCTCTTATTTGATAACATGGAATTTCGGTCGGTAAGAGCCTATTGGCTTGTATTTTAATAGCCAACCTTTGATAGCATATTTAAAACATACTTGCTCTGGGACAAAGGCATTCCTTTCTTAGGCCATGCCACTTTCATACTCGAGAAATATATCAATTGTCCAAGACCCTCTGTGGGAGACTTTTGCTGTATATGTGCATTTAAATCCTTAATGCCCGCGTCATTGTCTCCCGCAATGACAATGACATCAATATATATTACTAATAGAATCCTCTTTCTCTGATGCGAATGGAAGAAATAGAATGATTCTTTTGAGCTCGTTGTGTTCCAACCTCAACAAATCTCTCAAATCATAATTTAGTAGATTGTTTCAACCCATACAATGACTTCTTAAGTTTACAAATCCTTCTGGACTCCCCGAGCAATAAATCTGGGTGGTTGCTCTATGTGAGCCTCTTTGAGAACACCACAAAAGAAAGCATTCTTGACATCTAACTGGTATTAAGTAGAAGAGAGATTAAAACCATTAGAAGGGAGATTAGGGCTAGAGAGAGTCTTGGGAGAAGGAAAGAAATAGATGAGAGACTAATCATAGATCATGACTTTGATGCCATGTAAATTTACTATTATGGCTTCGAGAGAGAGAATAGAGGATGGAAATTTGTCTCTCCTCTCACACACACACATAAATAGTAAAATAATTATTTTTTAATTAAAAGGAGTACACAATATTACATTGAATCCAACCTCTCTGCTAACTCTCACATGAGAACACAATCACTCAATACAACTCTTAATAACTAAAAAACCCCCAAACTTTTCATAAAATAACCATTAACATGCTAAAAATAGCTTTGAGACTCGCCTTGAAGAAACATAATCCATCTCTCTAGATCTACTAGTCAGAATAAAATTTAAGAGAAATAAAACGTTTGGTTTCTTTATTGATCATTTACTCACAAACTTGAATGAGCTGGATTCACTGATCGAAACAAAGTCGATCCTGTTGTTAATTTGAGATTGATTGAATTGAATCTACTGATTGGGGCTGAAGATTAAAGAAAAGATTATGACCAACCTTCTTGTTGATCCAAACTTTAAATAAGTATCAAGTAACTCGATGGTTGTCAAACAACTACGAACTCGATCATCGGCGAAATCATTGATCTTCTTAGGATAGAAAACCTAAATATAATACGTTATCATGAATAATCTATAGTAGCCATTGAAGTTCACCTAGAGGGGTGTGAATAGGTGAATAGCTAATCTAATGATGTATTAATGCAGAATTAAAAACTATTTATGCAAATTAAAACTATTAAGCTAAACACACCAAGTATAATACAAGAGTGTAGCTGAATTCTCGGTGAAGTGCTCTGGACTATCTCCTCAAGATTCCTCTAGATAAGAGTTGAGGTACCGCTATTGCTCTCTTGGTTGAATATAAATGTGAGCAAACAATCCCAAGCATATAACAATTTAAGCACAAGTATATCAAGCAAGTAATGAATATGAACAATAAGAGTATGCTAGATATAAACACAAGTGAGATAGAGAGAGAGCAATCGCAAACACGGGAGATTTGTTTCGAAGTTCGAGCACCCTTGCTCTACGTCCCTGCCTTCAACACTATGAAGGATTTTCACTAGAATCGATCCCACTGGATCACTCGTGTCACAACACCTACAAAGAGTCCACACTAGAACTCTTGGACTCATTAGTCCCTCTCCTGTTCCCGCAAGAACTACACACGCAAGCATACTAGCTTGCCGAGGTCGTACCTCTACACCGAGCTCCCACAAGAACTCGAAACAACACGAACCCGCAAGTTTGCCTCCTCAAATACAAAGTAGAACACTTTGGTGATCTCAACACTCTCACAACAAAGATCCCTAGAAGAATGATATAGCAATGGATAGCTCAAGTATGTGTGAGAAAACAAGATAGAATGGTGGAGGAAAAACTCAAAAAAAATCTCTTTATCAAAACACTCTTGAAAAACTCTCCTTTTGATATGGAAGTTTAAGCTCTAAAACAAGTGGAGATAAACACTTAGGTAGGAAAAACTAGCTTGAAAACTCACTTAAAATCTTATCGAAAATACTCTAAGGGAACCCCAATATATAGGCCTCCAGAATCTAGCCTTCGGGTCCAAATCAGCAGCTGACGCTGCTGTTGGTCGACCGCCAATGGTCGGATTTCTGATCGTTGGGAAAAGCGGCCGACCGGTCGGTCAATCGAAAACTGGGCATTGACCTATCGGTCGACCGCCCGTTCGACCGGGGCCATTTATAGAGAGCAGAGATTTTTAGCGGTCGACCGTGCGGTCGACCGGCCCTTGGCTGTGCACGTTTGTGCACATCGGTCGACCGCCCGGTCGATCGACTTCTGGCTCGGTCGACCGGTCCGGTCGACTGCCAGAAGACTGTTAGCCGTGAAAAGAGATTAAAACTTGGTCTTTTTATCTTTAATAAAATCTCATAAATTCTCATAAATTCTACAAGAATAAGTTCATCGATATACTTTGATATACAAACATGTTTGATTAAAAATCAAAACATATTACAAATATTTTGAACTATTTTTGTGAAATAAAATTTTGGCTTTAAACAAAAATCGTATTTTTCAAAAACAATCTCCAAATTGAAAAACGATTTTTACAAAACTTCTCCAAATACAAAAACAAGATATTTTAAACAGTTTTGAAGCTTAGTGTGTATGGATATGATCCACTACACATATGAGATGAAATATCTATGTTTTTGACAATAAGCTCTAAAATGAGTTTTGATAAAACACATGTATATTTTGAAGCTTAAAAACCAAAACGGTATTTTCTAAACACATAAATTTTGTGTGTGTATATGAACTTGAGCAATCCACCAACTAATCTATCCTTTACATTTTATCTAAAAACAAATCTTAACACTTACAAACACGACACAAGTCTTCTTAAAAATCTTCTTCTTTTCCTTGACTTGGTCCAAACCTTGATCCAATGAGCTGGACTCCTCTTGAGTACTTGATGCAATCGTGATGTGCGAGCTCTTGAATCAACACATGCTATCTCCAAAACTTGACTTCAAATCCTTTGTTGAAGCTAAACACTTACTAAGATCTTGATCAAATATCTGAGACTGATTAAACACAAGATCATTAGTACCATAACTACCTGAGTTAATCATCATCAAAACTAGAGTGATTGGCCTTTGGGCCAACAATCTCTCCTTTTTGATGATGACAAAACTCATGGAGTTACCTATGCATGGATTAAAGTTAGCTTCATAAAAGCTCCCCCTTAACTTATGCATAACAATAAACAATAAGATATTCAATAAAGTGAATAAAACTAACATATATGCATAAATAAGGAGATAAACATGCATAAACTCACTAAATTCTTCTCCCCTCTTTGCATAAACAAACATATATGTATAAGCAAGAAAAACAAACATGCATATATAAACTCTCAAAATCCTTCTCCCTTTTTTTTTTTTCAAATCATCAACAAAGGGGTGAAAACAAATCAAACAATAAAGATATATGCGATATACATTCATGAAGAAGAGACGTGAAATTAGCTCCCCCTACATACATGCATTACATGAAGAAGGGATGACAAGACCCTAACTCACATAAAACATAATATGCAATGCATAAGCGGATATGTTAAGCTCCCCCTACACACGTGTACCACATAAAGAAGAGATGTCAAGCTTCTCAATATAAGATACACTCAACTTGAATTATATATAGAAGAGATGTTAAGCTCCCATTGCAAATAGGCAATACATATCAAAACATTTTTAAACAAAATTTTGATAATACTTAAAGCAAAAATAAAATTTGGTACCACTTGTAAATGAACAAAATTTTAAGATACTAATAATATATTTTTGATACCAATTGAAATTGAGACATTGTAAATATTTTGATACCAATTAAAAGGTAAAATATGAAGTATATTTTGATATCAATTGAAATACCAATTGAAAATAATGCATAAGCTCATTAAGATACCAATTAACATTTAAACATTAGTCAAGCTTAGCATAAACATAATTTGTGCTTAAAACAGTAAGGATATTATAAATCAAGCACAATAAAAACATATATATATATATATGAAAAAGAAAATATCAATTGAAATTGATATTATTAGAGATTTTGAAGTACATATATAAAAAGTATCAATTGAAATACCAATTGAAAATAATGCATAAGCTCATTAAGATACCAATTAACATTTAAACATTAGTCAAGCTTAGCATAAACATAATTTGTGCTTAAAACAGTAAGGATATTATAAATCAAGCACAATAAAAACATATATATATATATATGAAAAAGAAAATATCAATTGAAATTGATATTATTAGAGATTTTGAAGTACATATATAAAAACAAATATGAGTATACAAAAATAGAATTTCATGAAGTTCATGTGTATAACTCATAACTATCCACCCTATTCATGCACAAGTTTAAAAGATTTTCATTAAAGCATACAAGGCATGGTCTCCTAACCATCCGCCCTTGGGTTGGTAGGGTTTTCAAAAAATAGGAGTTTAAAAATATAAAATTGAAAATACTACCAAATGAAGAATAAATAACTAGTTTAAGACGATTTTTGAAAAACTAGTTAAAGATCCTTCAAACATGAAAACAAATCATCTATCCCATGAATCATAGCTAAGTACACAAAAATTGTCACTCAAGATTTATAAAGCTCATAAAGTGTCATGAAAACATAGTAAAACAAATAAAATGTGAGTGCACAATAATAATGTGATTAGCCTATTCATGAAAATAATCAATAAAACTCAAATAAACATGAAATTCTTTTTATTAAACAAATATGAAAATCATAAAAATTTATTTTTCATTAAAATCAAACTTCAAGGTATATGTATATTTTATCAAAACTAACAATATACATACATATCCCAAACATAAACGAGTCCATAATGTAATTTGCATGAAGACAAGTGGCTCAAGGGTATACATGTATATTTATTAGTTTTAGACAAAAAATAGCATATACGTGAAGCAAAACATGTACAAAGATACGGAAGACAAGTATAAATGAGAGAATCATCAAAACTAGGTTATACATGTACATGTAATGTGTACAAATGAGCAATGAGGCACAAACATATAATAATCACGTGTAGCTCACTATTTGTACAAGTATATACACAAGTTTTATGGAAAATTCATCTAAATAAGTATTCACCACATGAAGTACAAAACATGATTATTTAACATAAATCCAAAACATGCTAAAATTATCAATGTAGAAGCATGTAAACTAAAATAGGAGTTTAGAGATACTTACCAAACCATATGCACTAATCTCTAAGTCTCCAAAACATGGTGGTCCTCCCACCAAACTTCCTTGATAGCGGTGCATCAATAGGGTATGTTCATCTAGCTCCAAATGCATCCACCATTATGGCACCATTCCTCTCACGTCATGTGAGAGCCCACACCTACATCAAACACAAGTGGTGGGGATTTTGGTACCCATTTCTTCTTGGGTCCACGGGGTTAGCATTATAAGGAACCCAAACATTTTTATTTGCAAAATTTGTATGATTTAATCTATTAAAACAAAATCTTGCAAGATGGCCTTTTCGGCCACAATGTGTACATTTGTACTCTAGCATGCACATGAGAATGAGTGTGATCATTATGTGCAAAGTGTGCATATGTATGCCGTGGGTGATGTGCATGAACATGTGGAGCTTGTTTCTTTTGAAACAAGGTTTTTCAATTTAGAATGATTAAATGCACAATTGCTTAAAGTTGAGCTCAAACAATTTATTCTATTTTCAAAAATTGAATCTCATTTTTATCAATAGTAGCATGAAGAGCATGGCAAGAATGAGAATCAACAACCTTTTTCTTTTAGAAATATTTTCCTTTCTTTTTGAAACAAATTTTCTTTTCAAAGAGTTATTTTCTTTCAAAATACTTTCTTTTTCTTTTTCCACCAAATAATTTTATTTTTCAAAGAATTATTTCTTTAACACATATCATTTAATTTAGAAGATAAGGAAATATTCTCCTTTTTCAAAAATTCATTTTCATTTGAAATGCATTCAATTTTATTTTGAAAAGAATCCTTTTCTTTTGAAATGGACTCATATTTATTCTTCAATCTTTTATGGTCCATATTTTTCAAGTTGTTGATAAAATATAGCGAGCTCATCATATGACAAGTCAATATCCTCATCAAGCTCGGATTTGAAATTTACCTCAAGGGAGTTATCCCCTTGGACCATGTAGCATAGGTTGGAAGCATCACTTCCATCATCCGAGTCACTCCTCGCATAATATTGCTTTTGTTCACCAAGGGAGACTAAAGTGTTCAATACTACTAAGCTGAATCAAAGTTAGAAACCTTACATAAAATAATCATCATTTAGGGTTGACTTTAAAGCATGGATGGCTTTTGAGTTAGCCTCTAGATGTTTGCCATTTAAATAATATGAATCTTTAATTGTGACAAGATAAAAATGAATCCCTAGGGCTTTGAGGTACATGGACATCTTAACTTTCCAAGTTTGGATGTTAAGAATGTCAAACATGGAAGGTATCATGAAATCCATGTGTGTGTGTACAAAAATGAGGATCTTTAACTTTAGGTTATTAGACCCAAATCAAGAGCACCAAGCTCTGATACCAATTGAAGTTCACCTAGAGGGGGTGAATATTTGAATAGCTAATGTAATGATGTATTAATGCGGAATTAAAAACTATTTATGCAAATAAAAACTATTAAGCTAAACACACCAAGTATAACACAATAGTGTAGCCGAATTCCCGATGAAAGGCTCTGGACTATCTCCTCAAGATTCTTCTAGATAAGAGTTGAGGTGCCACTATGACTATCTTGGTTGAATACAAGTGTGAGCAAACAATCCCAAGCATATAACAATTTAAGCACAAGTATATCAAGTAATGAATATGAACAATAAGAGTATGTAAGATATAAACACAAGTGAGAGATAGAGAGAGCAATCGCAAACACGTGAGATTTGTTTCGAGGTTCGAGCATCCTTGCTCTACGTCCCCGTCTTCAACACTATGAAGGATTTTCACTATAATCGATCCCACCGAATCACTCGGTGCCGCAACACTTACAAGGAGTTCATACTAGAACTCTTGGACTCACTAGTCCCTCTCATGTTCCCGCAAGAACTACACACGCAAGCATACTAGCTTGCCGAGGTCGCACCTCTACACCATGGTTCACAGTCGCGGTCTTGGCCGCCGACTCGGCGGGCACTGAGACGGATCGGTCTCGGCGACTCGGATCGGTATCGGGCGATACGCGCAAAACGCTATAGAGAAAGCTCAAAAAATTCTGAAAAAATCACGATAAATTTTAAAAAAATGTAGACACCCACATTCATGTATCACATGTCCAAAATATATCACCTAGCATACTAAACATAAAGCGAAAGTATAAATACACGCGTCGTCGGTAGAAGCATATCAAAATACATACACAATAGAGTAAATTACACAAACTACATTCATAAATACATGCTAATGTAGTTATTTTCACATTGAATTGCGATGAGGTACAAAATCATCATCATAATGCCGAGTCGACCGAGTCAACTCTGATTCTCGGCCGAGTTGGCGTCTTCTGAGTTGAGCCGACCGACTCGTGACTCGGACTCGTCTCGGAGAGGGCCGAGACGGATACGACTCGGCCGACTCGTCTCCGACTCGGCCGAGTCTTTAAACCATGCTCTACACCGAGCTCCCACAAGAACTCGAAACAACACTAACCCGCAAGTTCGCCTCCTCAAATACAAAGTAGAACACTTTGGTGATCTCAACACTTTGATCACCTCAAACACTCTCACAACAAAGATCTCTAGAGGATTGATATAGCAATGGATAGCTTAAGTATGTGTGAGAAAACAAGATAGAATGGTGGAGAAAAAACTCAAAAAAAATCTCTTTATCAAAACACTCTTGAAAAACTCTCCTTTTGATATAGAAGTTTAAGCTCTAAAACAAGTGGAGATAAACACTTAGAAAGGTAGAAAAACTAGCTTGAAAACTCACTTAAAATCTTATCGAAAACAGTCCAAGGGAACCCCAATATATAGGCCTCCAAAATCTAGCCGTTGGGGTCCAAATCAGCAGCTGACGCTGCTGTCGGTCGACCGCCAACGGTTAGATTTCCGACTATTGGGAAAAGCGATTGACCGGCCTGTCGACCGAAAACTGGGCATTGACCTATCGGTCGACCGCCCGGTCGACCGGGTCCATTTACAGAGAGCAGAGCTCTCTGGCGGTAGACAGTACCGGCCCTTGGCTGTGCACGTTTGTGCACATCGGTCGATCGCCCGGTCGATCGACTTCTAGCTCGGTCGACCGGTCCGGTCGACCGCCAGAAGACGTGGTCAGCCGTGAAAATGGATTAGAACTTGGTCTTTTTATCTTTAATAAAATCCCATAAATTCTCATAAATTCTATAAGAATAAGTTCATTGATATATTTTGATATACAAACATGTTTGATTAAAAATCAAAACATATTACAAATATTTTGAACTATTTTTGTGAAATAGAAATTTTGGCTTTAAACAAAAATCGTATTTTTCAAAAACAATTTCCAAATTGAAAAACGACTTTTTTAAAACTTCTCCAAATACAAAAACAAGATATTTTGAACACTTTTGAAGCTTAGTGTGTATGGATATGATCCATTACACATATGAGATGAAATATCTATGTTTTTGACAATAAGCTCTAAAATGAGTTTTGATAAAACACATGTATATTTTGAAGCTTAAAAACTAAAACGGTATTTTCTAAAACACATATAAATTTTGTATGTGTATATGAACTTGAGCAATCCACCAACTAATCTATCATTTACATTTTATCTAAAAACAAATCTTAACACTTACAATCACGACACAAGTCTTCTTGAAAATCTTCTTCTCCTTGACTTGGTCCAAACCTTGATCCAATGAGCTGGACTCCTCTTGAGTACTTGATGCAATCTTGATGCGCGAGCTCTTGAATCAACACGTGTTAACTCCAAAACTTGACTTCAAATCCTTTGTTGAAGCTAAACACGTACTAAGATCTTGATCAAATATCTGAGACTAATTAAACACAAGATCATTAGTACTATATCTACATGAGTTAATCATCATCAAAACTAGAGTGATGGGCCTTTGAGCCAACAACCATATATTAGAGAAGCTGAGATTGTAAGGGGAAGTCGAGATGACTAGGATCGCTACCCACCACAGCAATTGAGATCCCATGAAGGTTTTTTTGCGTCCTTGCGTCCTCTCCTTAGTGTGAAGGTGAACAATGAATCGTAGCCCTTGCGACAATTAATCCCCGAATCTCAAATTTGGCGAGATTATAAGGGTAGTCAAGATGGTTAGGATCAATAGCCACCCGAGCAGTTGAGAGTGCACGAAGTGTCGTGCACATTCTCTTCCAACTGCGAAGATGAACGACAAAGAGTAACCCTCACTCCAATTAATCTGTGAATTCAAACTTCATCTAATGAAATGCTCTCTAGCCCACTCTCCTAATTAGGGGAGCAAAATATCTAGCCAGAGGAACGAAGAGGGTGAGGGGGACAACTCAGTGGCTTCCCCCTAATATATATAATTTAGGGTAAAATTATATTACAAATAGGGTGTAACATTAGTTACACTACCTATTAAAATACACGGTTGATCACTCATGTTTATGATCTGGACTATTGATTGTGATCTACACACTCTAAAATTCATGTCAATCAAAATTTACGAGTATTCAACCTTTCTAGCATATGCATTTCGATATAAAATCGAATGTCTAGTAAACGTCTAAAAAGCTGCTTTTTTGTTTGCTTGATTTGTTGGGTAGAAATTTCCATTCCATGTGATTTTCCATCCATATGGGTTTTTAGGTATGTAGATCACAATCAATTGTTCGCATTGTGAATTTGGGTGGCCACCACCTATCTTGATAGTAGGTGTAAACTCTTATATTACACCCTGTGTAACATGACCTTTCTCTTTACACACACACACACACACACACACACAGAGAGAGAGAGACAGACTCGCGCGCGCACACACACACACACCATAAATTAAATAATTTGCATAAATACCCTTTTACCTATCCTGATTACTTTATATTTATACATTTATTATTACTAATTGTAATACACTTCCAATTTCTATTACTAATATTATTCCTTAACAAGAGGCAAAAAAATAAAATACCAATTATGGCTATTGATTCATCAGTTTTTACCTCTTGAATTGGGTTGTTATTGAATGATAGAGATGGTGATTTTTCTATTTGAAAAGCAGGTGTCACCTGATGGCACTCCAATGCCTCATGTTCTTCTCTTTCGCCCTTAACCATGTTCAGTTTCTGTCATCACCTTGCTACTGTGGCCTTATTTTGCTGTTGCCACTGCTTTACAAAATGATCCAGCGGACATAATGGGGGTTCAGTTGGGTTTACATTCCGGTTCGAGTCTAGTCTGAATACCAAAATGAAGTTCTTATTGCGAGCAGACTTTATTTAATAGGATTTAGAGTCTGTACCAGGCCCAGTTTGGACATCCAAACCCATTTATTATTGCTATCTTACAGATTACCCTCCCTCTACGACAAGGGAGCTTAATTTTTCCCTTTGTTTTCGTTAAAAAACTTGAGGCTTTATTGTAACTAGGAAAGTTAACTTTCTATTGTCTGAGAAATTATGTTTACACATTTGAATGTTTCAAATAAGAAAGGACTAACAAGTTACCAAACACATTTCTTTTTTTAAATTTATGTATCTAGCTGAAATACTTAATATATTACACAATGAAAACAATATGATTATTGATATGGCTTGGGCTTTGTTGGGTGTGGGTTGCGAACTTGGGTTTGACTTGTCGTCGGGTAGTGCTTGGGTTAGGTTTGGAGTCAATCCAAACCTCCCCCCGTACAAAGTTCTATTGGGATCTGCAATGAAAGAGAAAATGGTTTATTGAATGCCCATGCCAGGATCGGGACGACGGGATCTAGATTGGGTTTATGAGGTTGAGATCAAACTAGTATTGTAGCCTTAGTTTCTAGGTTTTTGTGCAATTAGGTGCGGGAGATCCTTGATCTTAAAAATTTCATATAAGTTTCATCTACATTGTTATAAAGGATTTTAATGTGGTCTGATATGTTTAAACCATGGTTAGAAAAATCAAATCGGTCGAATCATATCGGAATCTGCTGACAGCGAGATAGACTCCATGGTATTTAAGTGGAATTGGCCAGTATCAGTTGGAATCAGCCAATATTGATTGATTCCATTCTGGTTTCAGTTTATATTAACAAAACTATTGCCAACCTACAGCAAATTTAGTAGTATCTTCCTGATTATGCGGGGTAAAAATTTGATTAATTGACAACTCTCATTGGTGTTAAATTTTATTTCGCTTCTGGTGCCTCGTGGGTACAATGTTTATTCTTCAACTCAAGAGAATCCTATGGTTATCTTATTTTTATGGATACTCCTCCCACGTCAACTATCCTCAAAAGAGAGAGTTTAGAGGAAAAAATAAAATAGTAACTAAGCAGAGATTAATTATTTTCTAGAACTTGATTTTGTCAATACAATGTTAAAAATGGCTAGAAAATGAGCAATAATTTGTTATTTTTGAAAATATTAGAAAATTGTTAGAAAATGGTTGCCATGAATATAATTAAGTAAAATATAATTAGTTTTGTTAGATTAATTATATATTAGTTTGTTAGATTAATTATTTAAACTTACTTTGTCAGAAGTTAAATTTTCATTATGAAATGGTTGTCATGTATATAATTAACTAATTAATTTTAAGAAATGTTAGAAAATATTAGAAAATGGTTGTCATGAATATAATTAAGTATAATGTGGTTAATTGTATTGTCTTTGTAAATACCCTATCAATTTGTATCTTTACACTAAGTCACTAACTGCTTTGTATTGTAATATTTTGTTTAAATGTGATTCTGATGTGAAACGTGCATGTGTGTGAATCAGAAATCAGTGATAAAACAACATTTCGCTACGTTTCACCAACAAAATATTCTTGGGTAGGAAAAAGTTAAAACTAATAAGCAAACAAATGGGTTTTAACAAAATGAGCAGTTGCAACCATACCGTTCTAAATCTAAAATAAAAAAATGCAATTACTCAGTTACGATGGTAAAAGCTTGTATAATCAATATCTATGATCAACAAACACAAGGCAGCAAAATCTCACATTCTCATAATATTTGTGGCACCAAATATAATCGATAAAATAATAGAGGCAGATATCAACTCACAAATAAATATACCATTTAAAAGAAAATTACTTACTGAGGACCTGTAGAGGATGCAGATGTGTAGAGTTCATCATCACGATCGTAGCGCCTCGAAAAATACCTAAGTCAGACATCTGACGTGAGAGATACGACCCGTAAACCAACTCAATAATATAACGGGTCTGTTTTTTGTTTTTGGATCCAATACGTACTGTAGCAGCGGGTTAGGTTGCTTCTTCACGGGTTTGACTTAAACTCATTTACTATTTTTCTCTCTTTGGAGCGGATCGGGTTCGGGTCTTTTTTCTGAACCCGATCTGAATCCTCTTCTTGCTTCTTGTTGAGAGTTGGTGGTTGATGAGAGGGGAGGGCGGCCAGGCGCGTGCACTCGGCCTGGCTGAGCATTGCGACGGTGCTTGCACGCGGGTCGTGCAAGCAGGTTGAGATGGAGAGAGGTGAGATCAGCGACGAGGAGGAGGCGGGTCGATGACCTCGCGTCACGTGGAGGAGGTGGGGTTGTTTGCCGGTGGGTGCTTACGATGATGGGTTTTGTTTTTTGGGTTGTAAGGAAGTGTTGCTTGGGTGTTGGGTTGAAAGAAAGAGAGACAGTGGGATGGGTTGCTAGGATTCTCTGTGTTGGAGAAAGGAAAAAAACAGAGAGATTGACAGAGAAGGAAAGAGGAGAGAGAAGAGAACTAGGGTTATGCTTTAATTAAGAGGGCAATTAGGGTTTTAATCCTAATTCCTAAACACTCAGGGATAACTCAAAATCTCATATAACCACTATTTTTCATCAAAATTCTTCATTATTTATTCCAGCTAATCCAAGAGTTTATAAATAGAGTTTACAAATTTGTAGTTCCAAACCACAACCGATGTGGTACTACATAAAAAGAAAATATAATATCCCCAGCGAAGGAACATTCTAGATTGACTCACCTGCATAGTGCTCTCATGCTGTACTGAATCGATCGGGGGGAGAAGACTCGACCCCGTCGAGTCAGGTGGAATAGTACTCTCATGCTGTACTGAATCGATCCATTGCAAATCACTTCGATTTAGCTGTGAATCAACAATCAGTACTTTCTTTACAGTGGTTTAAGTACCGGTGAGTTTCACTAGTTTTAGTGGTGATAATCTCATCCTTTAAAACTTTATCAACCTTCTCTGCTGTAATGAGATGGGTATCTGAGAGTGGGGTATCGAGGATAAACTTGCACAAAAAAATAGAGTATAGAATTGATATATTAAGATGTGCTAATGTTACTCAATACTATCGTTATAACAAGTGACTATGCGGGTCTTAATCCATAATGAGGGACTGCGATGAAAGCGCTAAGTATTCTTTTTAAATTACTAGAAACCAGTTAAACATTTCTTCTTAGTTTTTGAGAAAGAAAAGAAAAGAGAAGAGTTCTGTTAAAGTAGAAAATAGAACAATGTGTTGGTGTTTTCAAAAGAACTAAGTTAGGAAAGAGAATTAAAAGAATTAAGTGTTGGTTTTTTTAAAGATATTTTCTAAACTACGAAATGAAAATAAAGAAAGAAAAGATCTAAAAGTATACTTATCTCTTATGTTGATTATCGTACCTTGGATCGTTGGTGAAGATTTACCTTGATTCGGAGGCGATCAGCGCATAACCCATAAGATCGGATTCAATCTCCGTCCGCATTACATCATCAAGACTTCTAGTAGCAAATATGAAATAATACGAACATTAAAAGGTAGAATCCATCATCATGAGCTATGAGTGGTACTAGCAAAGGCAAAGCGATTCCGATGCTATTAGATTCACTCGGATATATAATCTAACACAAAAAGTAAAGTAAAAAATAAGAAGAAAAATAAACTTTTGATTAAATTGAAAAATAATGAAAGAAAGAAAAGAAATTACATTGTTGTCACTCTCAATACAATTCTCTCTTTCTTTCGTGAATCTCTTTTCTAACTTAAGTTTACAAGTAAGCAGAAATTACATAAAAGTAAAAAGAGAAAAATCTAAGTTAAACTAAAAAAATCCTAACCTAAGCTCTCTGACTCTCCACGTCCCTTTGCCTTATGCATTTGGTGGTTTTTATAGGAAAGGATGAATGTGGGAATACGTGTGAAGATATGAGCAAAATCGCTCCACCAACAGACTCAAGATTGCCGCAGAAACTCTGGAGTTTCCGCGACAATTTTGAGACTATTGGATCAGCGCTTTGATCGCGTGAAATCCTCTCTTGTAGATACGTCTTAATCTTCATTTGTTTTTCAGTTTGAGCTTTGGATTGGCAATATCCCCGTTGATCTTTAAGCTAACCAAATCGATTCATATAAATATGATTATCTGGTTTTTTTTTGGTATTATCTTTTCTGATACGCTCTGATTTTCAGTTTGAACTGCGCTTTTCCCCCTAAATCTTCTAAATATTTGTTCCAATCCTTGATTTTGATTTAAACTCATTTAAATCTGAATTTAATTGGACTTTTGAGCTCATTTTCTCTCCTCCATTAAACAAGGCATGCACATCATTAGACAAAAAGATGTTTAAATAGCAAGATTTATTACGAAATAAATGTGAAAAATGTGACAATAAATAATGCAATATTAGTGACCGATCACACCCCCACACCGATCTTTTGTTCGCCTCGAGCAAAACAAATAAACAAAAGAACAAAACTAACATAATCTAACTCATTTTTGTAAAAATCACGGTTGCACTTAGCACGCGCAAAAATTCGTTAAACCCCTAGGTTACCTCTAGAGGACGAGTTTTGTCTCGTGAGAGTTTTCAGTGAATTACATTCACAAAATCCATAAAAGAAAGAAAAACAAAATGCCATGTTTTAAATATCGACTGACCTAGATATCGTTCGATATCTCCTTTTTTGCTTGCTGCCGATACGATATGGAGAAATCGTTTGCCATATCATTTGCAGTTGGCCGATAAATTGCCCGATATCGGCCGATAAATCACCCGATATATTGCCTGATATGAAATAACTTATTTATTGCACGACTGTGTGCAAATGTATATTATTTTTTTACTGTATTTGCATGCATATTGCATCATTTTTATTAGGTAGTGATATCTATGACATTAAACTAACTTTTAGTTACCAGTATTTCATTATATAGTGTCGGATATGAACGTCCGATATGCGTGTGTATCCCCGATATCTCCCCTGATATCCGATATGAAAACCCCCATTCGATACGATCCAGATCTCTGATATTCAGAACCTTGACAAAGTGTTAGTATTTTGAAAACGCATTTTGAAAAAGGGAAAAAATATTTGAAGTATTCTTGCAAAAATTAAGTAATTTTTAAGTCATAGGAATACCAAACTATTCATTCTTAAACTTAGTCTCTATTCAAAAATTTGTTATCAATCAAGGTAAGGATTAAAACTGTATTTCTCATCTAATCTATTATTTTACCGTAAATCACATGCACCTTGTGACCATAATTGTTTTGACTAAGGATTCTTCAACTCTAACTCTTATGTCTTATTTTACATATGTTGGTGATAATATTTCTTAGTTCTATTAGGCTTTCAAATTCACTCATGTAACGAGCTTTTAGTCAGTAACTGGACGGTCTTAGGGCACCATGTGAGAAAACACCCTAAGAACTTAAGGACTCGAGAAACAAGGCCATAAAACTAACGGTTTTAATTGGTTATATGGAGTACTTTTAGGCGTGAATACTTATGCTTTATTAGGCACAAATACCCAGCTTAATCATATGATTTTTAATATATATTTCTTGTTTTCTTTCTTTTTTTGTAATAAGGCATAAGAATCTTTATTTTTGAACCCTAAGTGTGTAAGTGTATAAAATATACATATTTCATCAAGGTAAAAATCAAGACTAAATTACTTTTTCATTTTTTTTCTAGCCCTAAAAATTAAACAAATAATTTTATTTTGATCAAGTATAAGAAATCCTAATTATGATTCGCTATTCCTTTAAAGTAACTTAATTTCTTACAAAAAATAAGTCAAAACATTGTTTTCCTTTTCAAAAAGTTTTTAAAAGAATTTTTTTATAAAGAAAACCTAAAAGAAACCTATGTTAGAATCTTCCCCCACACCTATCTCATGCATTTCCCTCAATGTATGAATGAATGCATATATGCATGAAAAAGAAGAAAGGGAAGGAAAAATGTTAACTCAAGGTGATGGTTACGGTGGTGGTCAGATTGGGCCAAGCGTTGTTGCTCAATCTAAATAATGTGGATCTACCTTTGATGACCTCTTTTCTATTTACATTGTTATTATCCCTAATTTGATTAGGATCATGCAAGATCTTAAAATGAAAATCATCCCGATTATATGATCAATCTTGGAATATCATCCTGGAATCATAATGGTTTATACCTTTGTCCAACGAAGGAATGTGACTGTGGAATTTTTGATTTGGGCTCAAGAGTGAAATGTTCGGGAACCAATATTGACTCGGGAATATGACTTAAATCAAGTTTAGGCTTGACAGTCGGATTTGGTTCAAAAGTTGGGTCCAAATCAAAGAATTAAAATTCACATTCTTTTCTCATCAATGGAATGCGACTTTCCAAAATCGTGGTTCACGTTCAAGATCTATGAGTACATGAATCAATGTCGGCTCAGAAATTGTGCCCAAATCGGGTAAAGATACCAAAGTCAACATAGATTCGAAATTTGAAACTGAATCACAAAGTTGGGGATCAGGGTCACATTCAAGTTCAATTTTCTTGAAGTGAAAACTTACCAATTTGTCAAAGATTTGGAATTGATATAGTTCAAGTTGGTGTGATGAAATTTTATCTTGATTAAAGTCTCCAAGACACCATGATTCTTGGTTCCTATCAATATGGTTAGGAAAATCGAGAATGGTTAATAATGTGTTAAGAAGAATTTCCTCATTCCTATCATTCATTGTGTTTACCAAATGACTCATTTGTGCTTCTAACCTATTGATAGATTGGGCAAAATCATTTTGGGACTGAATTAGGTCTTCCATACTCTTTTTTTAAGTCAACAGGTTCTTCTTGTTGGGTGAAACTTGAAAAATAGAGTAAGGTTCTTGGATTTGAAAATTTTGAGGGGATTGTGAGTCCATGTTTTGAACTTTGTTGCGCGGACTCATGCAAGACTTCTAGACATCTTTCAACTCGAATTTTTCTTCAATCAGTTGTTCTAGAAAAGGAGTATATGAAGCTGAATGTTGGTAAGATGGTTGATAAAATGACGGAGTGTTGTATCCCCACTGACTCAGTGAAGAGTGGAAATGATGATTCCAATTTTGTTCATTGTACTGGGGCTGGGGCATATGTTGATTCGGATAAAACCAATCCGGCATACTTAGTTGGTTAAAGTTATATATGTTAGGTTGGTGATATCCGAATCAAAGAGGTCGTGGTGAAATATGGATTCATATTAAAATTGAAAAATTGTTATGGTGATGATCCGGTTCACACAAAAAGCAAATCAAAACAAGCAAAATAATCAAAAAAGAGAAAAATCTAGCGTATGTTAAGGTAGACATTAGACCTAGATGACTTCTAATTGGTTGACTGTCCAAGAGGTATATTGCAGCAGTCTGATCACAGGTTAAACGGTCATGTAGGGGCAAAACGCAGTGGGAGGTATCCGTGCAGAGCAACATGCTTTAATTACACCAAACCTGGTTTTCAAGGATTTTGCCTTTTAATCCCTAATCTTAAACACCGATTTGGCCTGAGTCAAACTCTAACAACTTCCGCTCGAGCTCAATTTTCTATTGAGCTCGAGATGTCCCTAGGGCTAACGTCTACTCACTTTTAAGTTAGGCTGAGTTAGTGAGTGAGGAAATGATTTTTTGAGTTAAGGAAGGATAATGACTTTTCCACCTTATCTTGTTTATAGGTTAAGCCCTTAACCGTTTTACTGCGTGTGTGCAATTATTTAGCAAAAAGTAACACTCAAGGCGATTAAATCATACAAGAAGTTTCCTAAATGTTATGCACACGTACCTTTGCTCCAGCACTCTTCAACAGTAATGAAATGTAACGAAATTAAACAAATATCCTAGAATGCAAAGTCAACCATTTTTTAACTTTAACAATCAAGTTACTGTTGACTTAAGATCAATGTGCAGTGTTAAGTAAGAGAGAAAACTAATAGCAGCATAGCCTTTAGTTTGCACTGAAGCAACCTGAAAGAAAACACAATCAGTAGTTCGACGTTTTCACGGTAATCTAGAGAGCCCCTGTGCTCTGCTTTCTTGAGTAGAGACACAAGGCAACATGTATTCTTCTGCAACTTTCTAAAATTTTGAAATTTGCGCCTGCACACAAAAACAGAGAAGAAAAATTAACCGTTAGGTAAATTAAAAAGAATTACCGTCCCTTCTAGGTAATGGTGTCAAAATCTGATCGAGGCTAAATCTGTACAGAAAAAACAGAGTTTAGAATTGATATTAAGATGTGTTAAGGTTCTTCAATAATGTCGTTATAGCAAGTGGCTATGTGGGTCGTGATCCACAATGAGGGAATGCGATGAAAGCGTTAAGTATTCTTTTTAAATTACTAGAAACCGGTTAAAACATTTCTTCTTAGTTTCTGAAAAAAAAGAAATGAGAAGAGTTAAGTTAAAGTTGAAAATAGAAGACGAAGATGGTGTTGGTGTTTTCAAAAGAAGAACTAAGCTAAAGAAAGAATTAAAAGAATTAAGAAAGTGTTGATTTTTTTAAAGATATTTTCTAAACTAAGAAATGAAAATAAAAGACAGGAAAGATCTAAAAGTCTACTTACCTCTTATGTTAATTATTATACATTGCATCGTTGGTTAAAGTTTACCTTGATTCGGAGGCGATCAGCGCATAACCCATAAGATCAGATTTAGTCACTGTCCACATTACATCATCAAGACTTCTAGGAGCAAACATGAAATGATACGGATATTAAAAGGAGGAATCCATCATCATGAGTTATCGGTGGCACTAGTAAAGGCAAAGCGATTCCGATGCTACTAGATTCACTTGGATATATAATCAAACACAAAAAGTAGAATAAAAATAAGAAGAAAAATAAACTTTTGATTAAATTAAAAAACGATGAAAGAAAGGAAAGAAAATTACGTTGGTTTTACTCTCAATACAATTCTTCCTCTCTTTCATGAATCTCTTTTCTAATTTCAGTTTTTAAATAAACAGAAATTACATAAAAATAAAAAGAGAAAATTTAAGTTAAACTAAAACAAAAACCCTAACCTAAGCTCTTTGTCTGTCACGTCCCTTTGCCTTATGCATTAGGAGGTGTTTATGGTAGAGGATGAATGTGGGAACACGTGTGAAGATATGAGCAAAATCGCTCCACCAACAGACTCAAGTTTGTCGAAAAACTCTAGAGTTTCCGCGGCAATTTTGAGGCCGTTGGATCAGCGCTTTGAGCGCGTGGATCCCTTCTTGTAGATACGTCTTGATTTTCATTGGTTTTTCAGTTTGAGCTTTTGATTTGACAATATCCTCGTTGATCTTCAAGCTAACCAAATCGATCCATATAAATTCGGTTAATTAGTTTTTATTTGGTATTATTTTCTCTGACACGCTTTGATTTTCATTTAAAACTGTGCTTATTACCCTAAATCTTTTCAATATTTATTCCAATCCTTGATCTTGATTTAAACTCATTTAAATCTGAATATAATTGGACTTTCTAGCTCATTTTCTCTCATTCATTAAACAAGGCATGCACATCATTAGACAAAAAGATGATTAAATAGCAGGTTAATTACAAAATAAATGTGAAAATGTGAATAAATAATGCAATATTAGTGACCGATCAGTGGGGGTCTCTCAGAGAATAGCTTAGGGGAAGGCCCAATGGGCTACAATCAAAACCCTTGTAATCCATTAGGTCATTAACATTGAAAATATAACTAATGTCATAATCTTTCAGAAGATCTATAACATAAGTATTACAATTCAGTTTATTCAAGATTTTGAAAGATTCAGCACTGTGGACATGCAACATCACAGTTCCCGCCGGAAACTATTTCGGATAAATCTGAACTATCACATAATCGCCTACATTAAAAGTTTTAAATATTTTTCTATTGTCAGTTCGTAGAGTAGGCTTCACATTGCTCTATTTATTTCCATTATTGATCTCTTTGTGTAGTTTGTACACGCGTTTATGTGATGCAAATGTAGGTGCACACTCAAATGTTTTATAGTGGGATGGTGTCGGCAGCAACAGAGGAAGCGGTTTGTGGACATGATATGCATGACTAGTGGGAGATGGAGAGAGTACAATAACAATAAGAGATGGAGAAGGTGGCGTTGGCATCAACGCCAAAGTGGATGTCTATTTGGGTTGTCCAGTCTTTGCCCTTAAGGGTAGTAGTTTAATTTGCTTACCCTCATGCTCAAATTGACACATGTTGGATCGATCGTAAGTGGTGACATTTTTATCGAACAACCATGGTCTTCCTAATATGACTTGACCGACATTTATGAAGATCACATTACATCAGATCTTGTTTTTGTAATGATTGAAATTGATTGGAACAAGACATCATTGTTTGAGCTCAAGTGTCGTGGAGTCAATCTAAAACACTTTGAATGGGTGAGGGTGGGGTACTACTTCTAATCCAAGATATTCGAACGATTTTGACGATATTGCGTTGATACAACTTTCACTGTTCACAATCACTTTACGACTCTTATATCTAATTTTGGTGAATGTGTGAAAGATAATACTCTTTCTTCAATCGTCTTTTCAGCTGGTCGGGAGGAGACACATTTAACAATAGACAACTGAGTTGATGGTATTTGATTAATACAATTGAGACTAATATCATCACTTGTGGGCTCTTTGTTAGTTTCAGAATCTTCTCCCTCAAAGATGTACACACCAGAATCTGACTCAGTGGCTTCGATGGGTGTTTCATTTATAATGGTGATTCTGACGAGACTAGGGTAACTAGCAGCTAAGTGTTCGTAACTTTGACATTTGTAGCACTTGGTTGTGGAACTAACTTTGGAGGGCTCGGGACCCTTGTTTTTGTTGTCCCGTTCAAGATTCTTGCCCTTGATGTCATCCTTATGTGAAGGGGTTTGGGTACTAGGTCTATTGGGTTGGGGATATGGGGACGGTCTAGACACTGAAGCGCTATAATCATGACTCATAATCGTGAGCTTTGGAAGTGTTAGTGATCCTAGTGGAATCTAGATTTTGGACTAATGTGTACGCTGCCTTTAACTCATTGACTCTTTTAGCTAACAGTTCAGTTCGCAGGTCATCTCTAAGACCGGTTCTGTATCTAGAAAGAATTTGAGCTTCACCTTCTTATGGAGGGTACTGCATCTGACGAGGAATTCATCGAACTTCTCGACATACTCCTTTGCAGATTTGTTGCCTTGAGTGTGTTGATGCCAATTGTTCATGAGACGAGCACTAGAAGATTGTGGCACATACTTTGTTTCTATCTCTTCTTTCATCCTATCTCATGTGTCAATCGGTGGTCGAACTCTGGCTGCACTCCTGTTTTCTAGGTTGGTCCAATACTGACTAGCTTGATCATATAATATCATTGCAGCGCACTTAACTTTTCTAGACTGAGTGGGTTGTATCATGTGAAATCCTATCTAGTTGGAGTGTCCAATTTATAAAAAGTTGTGAGTTGTGACGTCCATCAAAGTTAGGGACATCGATCTTGATGCTTTTCAGATATTGAGCATCGGTATTGAGTGGAGTATTGGTATTGTTACATCGGTTGTTTCTCGGTGGGGTTTGATCACCTGTGGCTTCCACTCTGGTCAACCTTTCGTCGAGTGTCTTAAGGGCTTCTAGTTTAGTATTTATCTCGACGAACATAGCTACAATCTGCTGGGGATCTATTAGGGAGGTGTGAGACTTGCTACACTCTCCGAACAGATATGGGTGACCCCTACGGGTGGGCATGCACTACACAAAACCTAAACGAAGATGAGATACAAATCTAAACTAGATGAATTTTTTTAATGTAATAAAGCAGTAAAATTTTCTAATTCTTACGTGATGCACATCCTACCCTACCCTTGCTCTGTTACCAAAATGATGTGAAACGTTTATGTATATGAATCAGAAATCAGTGATAGAACAAAATTTCGCTACGTTTCACCAACAAAATGATCTTGGGTAGAAGAATAGTTAAAACTAATATGCAAACAGACGGGTTTTTAACAAAATGAGCAGTCCAACCGTACTATTCTAAATCTAAAATAAAAGATGCAATTACTCAGTTACAATGACAAAAGATTGTACAATCAATATATGTGATCAACAAACACAAGGCAGCAGAATCTCACGGTCTCACAGTTTTTTTGGCAACAGATATATAATCGATAAAATAATAGAGACAGATATCAACTCACATATAAATGGACTGTGTTTAAAAAAATTACCTACTGAGGATTATAGAGATCTCAACCTGTAGAGGATGCCGATGTGTACAGTTTGTCGTCATGATTGTAACACCTCGAAAAACACTTGAATTAGATGTCAGATGTAAGAGATATGGCCTGTAAACCAACTCAATAGTACTAACGGGTCTGTTTTCTGTTTCTGGATCTAATAAGTACTGTAGCAGCGGGCCGGGTTGCTTCTTCGCGGTTTATGACTTAAACCCGTTTACTATTTTTTTTCTCTTTGGAGCAGGTCGGGTTCTGGTGAACCCGATCCAGGGAGTCAGAACTTCTAGTGAATGTATAAGAATAAACTGAAAAGAAGCACATGCATGTAAATGTGACATATGATAATAGTATAAACTGGAATAAGAAACGACATAAATAAGTAAACAAACAGTAATGTGGATAGCACACAGTAGAGTATGTATCCAGTTAGGTATTCAATCAGGTGTCTATCACGATCATATATCAAACGGGTAGGGTCAGTCAGTACTAGAGTCAGATGTCCAATCGGTCATGTATAATATCGAGTGTCTAACATACATACAGGTATCAGGCAAAAACAATCAATTACAGTAATCCTCTTCCTGCTTCTACTTGTTTAGAGCAGGCAGTTGATGAAAGGGGAGGGTGGCCAGGTGCTGACACACGGCCTGGCTGAGCTCGGCGGCGGCGCTTTTGGTGCGGGTCGCACAAGGAGGTCTAGATGGAGGGAGAGGCGAGATCGGCGACGAGGAGGTGAGTCCGATGAGCTCACATCACGTGGAGGAGGTTGGGTGGCTCCGCTGGTGGGGGCTTGCGATGATGAGTTCTGTTGTTTGGGTTGTGAGGAAGTGGTTGCTTGAGTGTTGGGTTGAGAGAGAGAGAGACAAGAAAGAAAGAAAAACAGAGAGATTAGGGGGTGGTTGGTGGCTGAGGGAGAAGGAAAAAGGAGAGAAGAGAAGAGAACTAGGGTTAGGATTTAATTAAGAGGGCAATTAGGGTTTTAATCCTAAACACTTTGAGATAACTCAAAATGTCATGTAACCACTGTTTTTTATCAAAATTCTTCATTCTTCATTTCAACTAATATAAGAGTCTATAAATAGACTTTTACAAATTTGTAGTTTCAGACCACAACCGATGTGGTGCTAAATAAAAAGAAAATACAATATCTAACTCTGGATAAATGAGAGCAGATAAAATTACATTAAAAAAATACATGAAGTCTTTTGCTAGAGTCAATCTGGACTGGAGTTCTTTCGCCTGCTTCAGCACTTGATATCCGCATCAGATTCAAATTTCATTAATTATTTTAAAAGTGTCAAAAATGCTTGTAATTATTTGAATAAAATTTAAAATATTTTTAATTATTTTATTTTATTTTTTTGATCAAAGCGGATATCCCCGAGATGAAATAGTTGATATGGCTGATTCCAATACCTAAAATTGCCGGCTGATTCCTAATTCAATTCTGAGATTCAAACCATGGTTTAAACTTTAAAACTCACCCGTAACCTAGGAAATTTGGAGTTTTTACTTTCTAGTTTAGGGACCACAGTGTGATGGTATGAGCAACATCCCTGATGAAATTTGCCTTGAAGTAGAGAGCAGTAGCATTACAAAGGTGGATCTTATGCATGTTCAATGTCTCTGATAAAATTAAATGGATTTTCAGTGGATCTTCAACACCGGTGCATCCATGTATTGGTTGCAGATTTTCTGCTCTATCTCTTCTTCTTCTTCTTCCTCCTCCTCCTTTTTGGAGTAGAACGTTTTCAAGTGCTTCCATGTGATTTTCCTTAAAATATTGATATTTTTCTAGTATTTGATTTATGATTTAAATGCCTTTTATTTTCCTCGCAGATTGTAGTAAACGCTTCAGTGGTTCATTGGATGGTCTTTTCCGTATCTATCACATAGCAGTCAGCAGAGAAGGTGGTTACAAAATATCTATCGGTGATTCTATGCATTTGGTTGAAGCATTAAGGTATTACTTTTTTTAAAAAATCATTTCAAAGAATTAGTATTTTTGAACTTTCTTGGCTTTGTGCATGTATGGCAATTATAGGCCCTTGTTGTTTAAGGTGTCACAGGAAATCTGACTAATTGCTATTTCCATTTCCAGTGTGATTATTACAGACCTCCCACCAGAGCATGTTAGAAAGGCATTGGAGTTGGTTTGTTTGCCATTTATAACTCCACTACAGGTATCTACTGACTTAATAATCTCTTTTTAGTAAATTCAAACAGTTTTTATTTGTATTTCCGTCTCTCCATCTGAACAAGCAGGAAATAACTAATCAAGGTTGCGTAGCTCTGCAACAATTACCTGCACGACAGCTTACTGTTCACATTGATCGTCTAGCATGCATTTTTAGGTAATAACCCTCAAGTTTAAAGTAGATTTTGTGTAATTTCCATTCCAAGATGGGTTTTCTTTTGTCTAACTGGAACATTTTCGGGAACGTAAATCCTTCCAGAAGTTGTGGCTGATGCAGGTTGAAAGTTTTGGCCAATCTTTAAATTTGTCTTTGATCAGTAAGGGTTACATTCTTGCTGCTCTAATGGGAAATATATTCGCTCGCATATATGTGCGCGCACACGCATGTGCACACTGAGATACTGCATTTGCTCAAAGAATATTCTATGCATCTAACACATTCATTTTTCATGTATTTTTTACTGTAGTCATGCTTGGGATATGTGGACAATGGAGTCTTTATGTCGTGCCTGTAAATATGCTGTGAGTATTCTATAATTGGCTGACTTATAAAATGCTATTGTAGCATTGAGTTTGCTGTGAGTGAACTCGTCAAATTAATTTGCTTGGAGGACTCTTATAATTACCATTAACCAATTCATAAAATTCTTCGTTGTAGTACCAGGTCTTCTGTTTAAAGCATTATATTGGTTATTTTTCACTTATTGTTCATAGTATTCATCTGGGGAAATATTAATGCTATATATGAATGCCCTTTATTATCACAGTGGTCATTATCTATTGTTATTGTTTGATAGTGGTCATTCTATTTTTTCTAAAATTGATGGAATGCAGTTATCTGTATTAAAGGTAAGACACTTCAAAGATGATTAAAGAATGCAGAGGATTTAACTAAGCCATCATTGCTATCACCGTCTTTTGTTTTAACATTTATTCTAGTAGCCATTGCAATAGCAATGCATTTTTGCTGTAGCACTAGTTCGAATGAATTTCTCAAAGATCAAATGATGTAAAACCACTAGATCGCAATCACCTTCAAATCGAAACCAAAATTTAAACTGAGGAAAAGATAAAAGTTGGGTTTCCACCCCTTGCACGGGCTTCTCACCCAAAACTCGAGAGCAAAAGAGACTCAAGAATTACTCAGATAATTTGTGGAAACTTTTAATCATTCAATAATTCCAATAAGACAGTCTAGGGGCCTTATATAGGCTTTACAAAAAGAGAACTATTGGGAAATAACCGATGTGGTACTAAACGTCCACAAAAGAACAAAAATAAAAGGAACACAAATAAAGTTAAAACATCTGCTATCAATAAGGCCTGAAACAAGTCCCATCTAAAGCCATAAAAGACCAGCGCGTCGCCTCCTGAAGTATACTCGATCGAACCTGCCCCTGGGCGGTGGCATGATTAAGATTAAAATATTTAATTGAAATAACATGATTAAGATTTTATTTTGTTATGAACTTAGATCTCCCCTATATCTAAATCAATTTATATGAATTAGAATTTGATAACATCTCATGATTTAAAAATTTCCCTTTTACGAAATTGAGAATCCATCCAATAATAATAAATAGAATAAAATTTATATGAATTAAAAATTAAAATTTAAATTGAAGTACCATGCTTAGACCTCCCCTTTTCAAGAATTTCTTTATCAAAAAAAAAAACTTCACCTTTATCTAAATAAAACTTATATAAAAGTAATATATCATTCTCTAATAGGAATATTATAGAAAACAAAAAAAAAAATTTGAAGCATTGCTCTCGGCTTGGCCGAGAGCAGGCGCTGCACAGCAGGGCTGTGCCCTGCTGTGCAGGGCCTGGCTGGCCCAGGCTGGCCAGGCCTGGCCTAGCCGGGCCTGGCAGGCCTGGGTTGGGCCTATTGGAGGAAAAAAAAAATTAACAGGTCGGACCAGACCCGGCCTGGCCCGGGTCTGGCTGGGCTGGGCAGCAGTTTTCCAATCACAAAAAAAAAAAAAAATTCTTTATTTGGCTGAGGCCCACAAGTCTGTTTTCAGCCCAGCTCTGTATGGGCTGCCCCTTATAGATCCAAACCCGCACAACAAAACCCGACCCAACAGGAAATTCCAAACTTGTTAACCTGCAGAAAAATAATTAAAATAATTAGTTAAAATATCAGAAAAATAGAGAAAAATGTAAATAACAAACTACACTACTTCTACTTTTCATGATAAAATTTCATAAGAATAGCAACATAAATTAAATCAAATTACCCCCTTTAAAGTCAGTTTTGTTAAATGGTAAATTCGAACCCGTTACGAAATTTAATGTTAAAAAGTTTTTAAAAACCCAACAAAAGAGAATTTAAAATTTGATAAATTAAACTTATTAATTTCATGTAACTTAAAAGATCGTATCCCCAAGCTTAACATAATTAATCAAGATTAAATAAATAAAAGATCCTAACATTTTTTTTGAAATAATTTGTGTAGATTTTCCGGGATTCTAGGATTTGTAGTGCTTTGGATTGAGACCTACCTCAGGTGAGTGCTTTTTCCTCCTTCAGCTAACAAGAATTCTTGTGATGAAGGATTTTTTTTATCTAGTTATCTAATTATGTTGGTTAAGCTGATGTACTAGTATTTAGAAATTTTATAATTTCATGAATTACCTACATGCATTATTTGTAGCATATTTGTGTATTCCTGTATGCAATTAAGCACATTCGTTATTGATAATGAACCTTCAAGATCACTACATAACACCGGTTAGGACTTTATCACTAAGACTCACCTGAATGACACTTGTGACCATTATGTTCATGTTATCTAACTACTGGGAAAAATATTGTTAGACGGTAACAATCTAATCATATTTATCATGTTCACCGATATATATCCTGTTATACATGTATTACGATTTCACTTCTATGTTGTTACTGTTACCATTATCGAATTATCTCCGTAAATTTAGGTAACATATACATTAATAATTTTGACAACTAAATTAAACAACTTACACTGGGATTGGGGAAATTGATGGAGGAGACAGCGTCTGTATTTTGAGTGGACCTAGGATTTAGGTTGCGGAGCCGAAAGAGGGTTCCACTGCAGGGTTCCCGTGGGGTGACTGGCACCCCATCCTGTTCATGTTATACATGTTATACATGTACATGTTCCTGTTATAAATGTTCCTGACTACCTTGCGGTAGGTCCTGGTTCAGCGCCAGGAGTCTGGGCCGTGGTCCCGGGTATGCACGGGACCCACCTAAAACATAGACAATGTCTCCAACCGATCAGTTTCAATAACTGAGGATCTCGATTGGTATATGTAATAGGCGTAGTATGGGATGCGTCTATTACATGTGGCAATTGGTGTTCGCTGACATAATTAATATTGAAAACTTGAATTCTTACATTGACATTATAAACTGAACGTGAGATCTGCCTGCATGTTATGATAGACATTGATTATACTCATGATCTGAGGTACCCTTGATTATATTACTGACTGGCTTAGTTACTATTCATTTATTGTTGGCATGTTATTCAAATCTTATCATGTATATTTTCTTTCCATATGCTTATACGTTACATGCATGTGCACTTTCCCTTTTTATTTTACCACTCACTAGGTCGCTTATTGACGACCCTGAGTTTGCTATGCTCAGATCCAGATCTGAGGACATTGCAGGACCAGGAGTACTTTGAACACGTTGCAGATCTCCAATAGACCATCCGCAGTTCAGTTCATGAGGACTTTTAGTATTTTTGCTTTTATTCTTGTTATGTCTATAATAGTGAGCTTTCAAGACATTATTGTACTCGCTTTTGAATGCTGGAATAAATTGTGAACTTTATGTTTTGATTTAATACATTGAGGCTTAGCGAATTTTTATTGAAAATACGTCGCCGACTCTTGTCACGTACTCAATTTTGTGTATTTTGGGAAGCGGGGCGTGACAGGGTTTTCTTGGTATCAGAGCCAGGTTTTATTTAGGGTGTATAATTAAGTTAATAGCCAAGCTCTTACCGACAATGTCAAAAATCATACATTCCAGCTATAAGTACAATAATGTTTATAGTATATTTGAAGCCTATCCATATATTTTCCTAAATTTTATTTTGATTTTCCAGAGCAATGGCCCAACGACCTCCCTCCTCCCGTATTGCTGCTCGTAATGAGGCCACTGATCTGATGGGAGTGATCCGTGGTATGATGGAGTCTCAACAGGAACAAACAGCACTCCTTCGAGACGGATTGTTGGCAGCTCAGCAGACGGCCACGGCGGCCATAGAGAGGTCAACGGCACCTCGGGAACCAAAGCCCGGCAACATTTCCGACTTCAGAAGGTTGCAGCCGACCACCTTTGCCGGTACTGAGAAGCCGTTGGATGCGGAACAGTGGTTGGTTGATATGACCAACCTCTTAACTGCAGCTCGTGTTCCCAAGGACGAGCAAGTCGAGATAGTCAAGGTTCAGCTGACAGACGTGGCTCAGACGTGGTGGCTTGCAGAGGAAGAGCGGTTGGAACCACCAATCGCTTGGGAGCAATTCATGGACAGCTTTTATGAGAGGTTCTTTCCCAAAACAGCTCGAAGGGAAATGGAATAACAGTTCATCAACCTACAACAGGGGAGTCAAAGCATTGATGAGTACACTGCGAAATTCTTAAGGTTAAGCCGGTTCGCTCCATACATGGTGGCAGAGGAGGAAGACCGGGCTAACCGATTCCAGCAGGGTCTGAGGTTGGACATTCAAAAGTTCTTGGTCACACAGCCGCTGAAGACTTACTCTCAGGTTCTCAGTGTTGCCCGTAGCTTGGAGCAGGTGGTAGAGAAGGAGAATAAGAGCAAGGTGCAGGCAAGGCCGCTGAAGCGACCCTTTGACCAAGTGATTAAGGGACCTACATCCAGATTCAGCGGGGCTCCACATATCAAGCAACAGTTTACTCCTTCTCCACAGACAATTGTTTGCGGATTTTGTCAGCTGCCGGGGCATCATCGAGGGGAGTGCAGAAGGGCGAACAGACTATGCTTGTCTTGTGGAGCTAGAGATCATCAGCTATTGAACTGCCCGTCCAAGGGGCAGAGGAGTATCATGCCCGTTGCTCCAGCATCAGAAACAGCCAAGAGGAATCCAGTACCTGCAGGTAGAGGAGTTCCATTGCCTCCACAAAGACAGATGTACAGACAGTCCCAGGGAGGGCAGGAGTAGGTCGTGGGAGAGGCCAGGCTTTTAATCTGATTGCAGAAGAGGCAGAGGCATCAGAGGGGGTGGTGGTAGGTACCATTCTGGTTTATTCAGTTCCAGTCATATCACTATTTGATTCTGGTGCTTCACATTGCTATATATCTACTAGTTTTGTAACAAAGCATTCTATACCCTGTTATGATATGGATACTCCATGGGAGATTAGTACGGGGAATGGGATTATAACCACTAGTAGAGTATGCAGATCTTGTCCTATAGTGATTTGTGGAAGGGAGTTTAGTGCAGACATGTTTATGATTAACAGTGGTGGATACGATGTGATCTTGGGCATGACATGGCTTAGCAAGTATCATGCGGTAATTGATTGTCGGAATAAGAGTGTAATATTTCGAATTCCGCATCAACCAGAGTTTCAGTTTGTTGGAGAGCCTAGGGCATCCAGACGAAGCATCAAAGAGATTGCGTCATCACAGAAGCTAGAAGAATTTTTAGATGTATTCCCAGAAGACCTACTCGGATTGCCGTCAGATCGAGTCCTGGAGTTTTCTATAGATATTATTCCGGGTACAGCCCCCAATCTCTAAGGCACCGTATAGGATGGCGCCCGTGGAGCAGAGCTGAAGAAACAGTTGCAAGAGTACTCAGACAAAAGATTTATCAGACCTAGTGTTCACCTTGGGAAGCTCCGGTGTTGTTGGTGAAGAAGAAAGATGGTAGCAGGAGGATGTGCATTGACTATCGTGAATTGAACAAGGTCACTATTAAGAACAAATATCCTTTGCTCAGGATTGATGACCTGTTCGATCAACTTTGTGGAGCTAAGGTGTTCTCAAAGTTGGACCTCCGTTCTGGATATCATCAACTGAAGGTAAAGAAGGAAGACATTCCGAAAACGGCTTTTAGGACTCGTTATGGTCATTATGAGTTCCTAGTCATGCCATTTGGAGTGACCAATGCCCAGCAATTTTTATGGACTTGATGAATCGGGTATTCTCTTCATTTTTAGATAAATTTGTAGTAATATTCATAGATGATATCCTGATTTATTCTAAGGATGAAGAAGAGCATGCAAAGCACTTGAGGTTTGTGTTGCAGACCCTTCGAAGGGAGAAGCTCTACGCCAAACTGAGCAAATGTGAGTTCTAGCTGAAGAGTGTGGCTTTTCTGGGTCATATTGTTTCAGGTGAAGGCATTACGGTGGATCCCAGTAAGGTTCAAGCGGTGAAGATTGGCCCGTCCCAAAGTCGGCAACAGAGATCAGAAGTTTTCTAGGACTGGCTGGTATTACCGTAGGTTTGTGCAGGATTTCTAAAGAATTGCAGGGCCTCTAACCAAGCTTATTCAGAAGGGAGTAAAGTATGTATGGACTGTGGAGTGTGCTGCAGCTTTTGAAGAGTTAAAGAACAGATTGATCACGGCCCCAGTCTTGAAGATGCCCGACGGTACTGGAGGTATAGTCATATACAGTGACGCGTCAGGGCGAGATTTGGGGTGTGTGCTAATGCAGCATGTGAAATCACCTAGAGGGGGGGTGAATAGGTGATATGGCTAATCTAGAACTAAATGCGGAAGCTAAAACAAATTTGCAACACACTTAATATAACCAACGAGTGTAGCCGAATTCCCCGTGAAGGCTCTGGACTAACTCCTCTTGATTCCCTAGATAAGGGTTGAGGTGCTATATGAAGCTCTCGTGGTTAAGTACAAGTGAGGCACACACAACAATCCAAGCATATAAGGATAAGCAATATGAATCAAATGCAAGGACAACACAAGCATACAAGATATGAATGAATGATGCTATGCACAACACAAATAAGAGAGAGAGTTAGAGAGACAATGGATCAAACGCAAACACAAGGATATGTTCCGAGGTTCGAGCCCCTAGCTCTACGTCCCCGCCTTCACCGAGAAGGATTTCTAATCCACTATCTTGTCCACCGAGGACTCCCACCGAGGGAACCTCCACCGAGGAGGATTTGTACAACCGGGAGTACCGAACTCCTCTCTCAAACACCACCTCACAACCGAGGGGTAGGCCCGTAGCCAAACAACAACCAATCCACCTCACACTTGAGGGATACAAACCAACTCCAACTCCACCTCACCAAGAGGGAGTAAACCACAATCCTCAATCTCTACCAAAGAGGGAGCAACCCAATCAAAGCAAGGGTTTTTTACAACAAGTGGTTACAAAGACCACAAACTCTCTTTTTCCACAAAAACAAAGATCTTAATAGATTAGGATAGAAGATATAACTCAAGTGGATATCAAGGTTTTTTGGAAATCAAGTAACAAAGAAAAACTACTTGGGAAATCTCTTGTAGATGATAGAAATGAAAATCCAAAACAATATCCCAAAAACCTAGTTTTCTTTGATTTTCCAAAACCCTTGAAAACAATAAAGATGAAATCTTTAAGCTTTAAAACTCTTTTGAAAACAGTATAAAACACTAGGGAAACTGGAATTTTTTCTCTTGTAAAAATCTTAGCCAAAATCCCAAGAAATGGGGTTTATATAGGCTTCTCCAAAATAGAGCTGTTAGGCTGATCTGTCAGCCTGACAGGCTGGCGGTCGACCGCCCGGTCGACCGCCAGCGGTCATAAATATGACCGTTGGAGGAACCCGGTCGACCGCCCAAAAACAGAGAGCACTGCTCTCTGGTCCGGTCGACCGATCGGTCGACCGGCCCATGTGTCTGCCAGACGTGCACAAGGCTGTGCACGTCAGTCGACCGCCAGGTCGACCGGCCCTTGGTTCGGTCGACCGTGCGGTCAACCGACCTGGCCTGTCAGCCACTGTCCTGGGTCAGAAAATCATGTTAAAAATATTTTAATAAATCTTGTAAATCTTCTAAAAATACACAAAGATAGCTTTATCATTTTGCATTGATATATAAACATGTGATAAAGATTTCAACTCAAATATCAAGCATATGAAACCATTTTTGTATTTTATCATTTTTATCAAAACCAAAACATGTATTTTATCAAACTTGGATTTTTCAATACATGAATAGGAAAGTCAAAATAAGTTTGTTTAAAAGTTAAGCATGCATGTATAGAATGAAACTACTATACATAAACCAATTAAACTTGTTTTGATCAACTATTCATGAAAACAAATATTGGTTAAGCTAAAAACGAAAAACCAATATCCAAACATAAAACGTGTGTGTTGTGCACTTGAGCATATCAACTATACTAAGCTTTACAAATGGATCTAAACACACTAAACACTAGGATACCTAAGTCTTCTTGACGATCTTCATCTTCAAGTCGACTCGGTCCAAACTCCGTGATCCAACGAGCATGGCTATGAATGATCTTGACGCTCGGGCTCGGGAATCACCAAGTGAAGGCTTCCAAACTCCTCTTTTTGAAGCAATCACCAACTAATATCTTGTTACATGATCTGAAACTAAAATCACAAGATTATTAGTAAACATAACTACATGAGTTAATCATCATCAAAACTAGAGAGGAAGGCCTCCAGGCCAACAGCATGGTCATATGATAGCCTATGCGTCCAGACAGCTTAAGCGTCATGAGAAGAATTATCCTACACATGATCTGGAGCTTGCAGCAGTCATTTTTGCCTTAAAGATTTGGAGGCACTATCTGTTGGGAGATCAAGTGTTGATATACACTGATCACAAGAGTTTGAAGTATATCTTCACTCAAAAGGAACTAAACATGAGGCAAAGGAGATGGTTAGAGTTGATGGCTGATTACGATATTGATCACAGTATCACCCTGGAAAGATCAATGTAGTACCTGATGCCTTGAGCAGAAAGCCGGAGGCTTCTATGGCAATGCAGATCACTCAACAGAAGGAATTATTCGAGGAGATGAGACGGATGGACCTGATGGTGATACGAAGGGCAATATCTCCTGGCAAATTGATGGTTATGCAGATTCAACCAACCCTATTGGAGAAGATCAGGGAAGCTCAGGACAGAGACCCCAAGTTGCAAGAATTCAGGGAGTAAGTGAACACTGGATTGAGGTCAGACATGCAGATCTATGTGGATGGAACGCTCCGTTTCGGCAACAGAATTTGTGTGCCGAAGGGAGAGATTCGGCAAGAAGTGTTAGCTGAAGCCCATAGCTCAGCTTATTCCATACATCCAGGGGGGATGAAGATGTACCAAGACCTGAAGCAGCGGTTCTGGTGGCATGGAATGAAAAGGGAGATTGCTCGGTACGTGACGAAGTATTTGGTGTGTCAACAAGTGAAGGCTGAACATCAGAGGACAGCTGGACTACTTCAACCTCTACCGATTTCGGAATGGAAGTGGGAGCATATTACTATGGACTTCGTCACTGCCTTACCTCGCAGCCAGAAAGAAAATAATGCAGTGTGGGTCATAGTGGATCGTCTCACGAAATCAGCGCACTTCATTCCTTTCAGACTGGGTCAGTCTACCGAGTTGTTAGCAGAGAAGTACATGCAGGAGGTAGTGAGACTCCATGGCGTGCCAGTTAGCATAGTATCCGACAGAGACACTAGATTCCTGTCCCACTTTTGGAGGAATCTCCAGGAAAGTTTGGGGACAAACTTGAAGTTTAGCACAACATACCATCCGCAGACTGATGGGCAATCAGAGCGGACAATACAGATTCTCGAAGACATGTTGAGGGCTTGCATGCTAGACTTCAAGGGGTCTTGGGAAGACCATCTGCATTTGGCAGAGTTTGCCTATAACAATAACTACCATGCTAGTATCAAGATGGCACCTTTTGAAGCTTTGTATGGAAGGAAATGCAGATCTCCTTTGTGCTGGGACGATATTGGTGACCGGAGACTACTGGGACCGGAGATTATTACTCAGACAGTGGAGAAAGTTAAGATTATCCGAGAGCGCCTCAAGGCAGCTCAGGATAGACAGAAGAAATGGGCAGATTTGGATAGAAGGCCACTGGAGTTTGAGATTGGAGATAAAGTATTCTTAAAGATATCACCAATGAGGGGAGTAATCAGGTTTGGCAACAGAGGGAAGCTGAGTCCCAGGTTTATAGGACCTTTTGAGATTTTGGAGCGAGTGGGAGCGGTGGCTTATAGGCTAGTGTTGCCCCCATCCTTAGATGGCGTGCATGATGTCTTTCATGTTTCTCAACTGAGGAGGTATATCCGAGATGACAGTCATGTGGTGGATCATTCTGAGTTGGAACTTAGGCCGGACCTATCCTACACTGAGAGGCCTATGGTGATTCTAGACCGGACCACCAAGGAATTGAAGAAGCAGACCATTCCACTTGTTCTAGTATCTTGGGGCAATCGACCTCCAGGGGAAGCAACATGGGAGCGGGAAGATGTCATCCGCGATAACTATCCCCACCTTTTCCGTGATGATTAGGTAATATATTTCTTTCCCCACCTGAATTTAAATTTTGAGGACGAAATTTTCTTATTAGGTGGGTAAATTGTAATACACTATGTGAGTTGTTACCCAAAAATAATAATAAAAAAAATGGTAACTTATATGCTAGCATTAGGGATCAAACTCGGGTCCCTAATAAGGGAGAGGAGAGAGTTAACCATTATGCCACATTGGCGTGTAATCTAAGAGAACTCGAAATTAAATTTGAACCTAATAAGCTAGACAATCTATAATTTTAAATCTAAACCAAATCTCTTTGAGATTTTTCAACAACTTTAATTTTTATCTAAATTGCAAAATTAAGTAATCTAACCTATTTGGAATTCAGGTTCTAAAAATCTCTTATAACCATATAAAGACCCAAACCCTTCTTTCCCTTCTACCTCAAGAGAAAACCCTAATCTAAAATCTCCCCACTTCCATCTCTTCCTTCTCCTCAAACGGATCGTGAACAAAAGGGCTTCGAAGTACAGGGATTGAGGAGAAAGTAAGGAGGAACAACTCAAGTAAGTAAAATTTTAATTTTTATGAATTAAAATATTTGATTGAAATAACATGATTAAGATTCTATTTTGTTATGAACTTAGATCTCCCCTATATCTAAATCAATTTATATGAATTAGAATTTGATAACATCTCATGATTTAAATTTTCCCTTTACGAAATTGAGAATCCATCCAATAATAATAAATAGAATAAAATTCATATGAATTAAAAATTAAAAATTAAATTGAAGTACCATGCTTAGATCTCCCCTTTTCAAGAATTTCTTCATCAAAAAAAAAAAAACTTCACCTTTATCTAAATAAAACTTATATAAAAGTAATATATCATTCTCTAATAGGAATATTATAGAAAAAAAAATTGAAGCACTACTCTCGGCTTGGCCGAGAGCAGGCGCTGCACAGCAGGGTTGTGCCCTGTTGTGCAAGGCCTGCCCCGCCTGGCTGGCCCAGGCTGGCCAGGCCTGGCCTAGCCCGGGCTTGGCAGGCCCGGGTTGGGACTGTTGGAGGAAAAAAAATTTTAACAGGCCGGACCAGACCTGGCCTGGCCTGGGCGGGCCTGGCCCGGGTCTGGCCGGGCTGGGCAGCAGTTTTCCAATCACAAAAAAAAAAAAAAAATTATTTATTTGGCTGAGGCCCACAAGTCTGTTTTCAGCCCAGCTCTGTATGGGCTGCCCCTTATAGATCCAAACCCGCACAACAAAACCCGACCCAACAGGAAATTCCAGACTTGTTAACCTGCAGAAAAATAATTAAAATAATTAGTTAAAAATATCAGAAAAATAGAGAAAAATGTAAATAACAAACTACACTACTTCTACTTTTCATGATAAAATTTTCATAAGAATAGCAACATAAATTAAATCAAATTACCCCCTTTAAAGTCAGTTTTGTTAAATGGTAAATTCGAACCCGTTACGAAATTTAATGTTAAAAAGTTTTTAAAAACCCAACAAAAGAGAATTTAAAATTTGATAAATTAAACTTATTAATTTCATGTAACTTAAAAGATCGTATCCCCAAGCTTAACATAATTAATCAAGATTAAATAAATAAAAGATCCTAACATTTTTTTTGAAATAATTTGTGTAGATTTTCCGGGATTCTAGGATTTATAGTGCTTTGGATTGAGATCTACCTCAGGTGAGTGCTTTTTCCTCCTTCAGCTAACAAGAATTCTTGTGATGAAGGATTTTTTTTATCTAGTTATCTAATTATGTTGGTTAAGCTAATGTAGTAGTATTTAGAAATTTTATAATTTCATGAATTACCTACATGCATTATTCGTAGCATATTTGTATATTCCTGTATGCAATTAAGCACATTCGTTATTGATAATGAACCTTCAAGATCACTACATAACACCGGTTAGGACTTTACCACTAAGACTCACCTGAATGACACTCGTGACCATCATGTTCATATTATCTAACTACTGGGAAAAATATTGTTAGACGGTAACAATCTCATCCTATTTATCATGTTCACCGATATATATATCCTGTTATACATGTATTACGATTTCACTTCTATGTTGTTACTGTTACCATTATCGAATTATCTCAGTAAATTTCGGTAACATATACATTAATAATCTTGACAACTAAATTAAACAACTTACACTGGGATTGGGGAAATTGATGGAGGAGACAACGTCTGTATTTTGGGTGGACCTAGGATTTAGGTTGCGCAGTCGAAAGAGGTTCCACTGCAGGGTTCCCGTGGGGTGACTGGCACCCCGTCCTGTTCCTGTTATACATGTTATACATGTTCTTGACTACCTTGCGGTAGGTCCTGGTTCAGCGCCATGAGTCTGGGCCGTGGTCCCGGGTATGCACGGGACCCACCTAAAACATAGACAATGTCTTCAACCGATCAGTTTCAATAACTGAAGACCTCGATTGGTACATGTAATAGGCGTAGTATGGGATGCGTCTATTACATGTGGCAATTGGTGTTCGCTGACATAATTAATAATGAAAACTGAATTCTTACATTGACATTATAAACTGAACGTGACATCTGCCTGCATGTTATGATAGACATTGATTATACTCATGATCTGAGGTACCCTTGATTATATTACTGACTAGCTTAGTTACTATTCATTTATTGTTGGCATGTTATTCAAATCTTATCATGTATATTTTCTTTCCATATGCTTATACGTTACATGCATGTGCACTTTCCTTTTTTATTTTACCACTCACTAAGTCGCTTATTGACGACCCTGAGTTTGTTATGCTCAGATCCAGATCTGAGGACATTGCAGGACCAGGAGTACTTTGAACACGTTGCAGATCTCCAGTAGACCATCCGCAGTTCAGTTCATGAGGACTATTAGTATTTTTGCTTTTATTCTTATTATGTCTATAATAAGTGAACTTTAAAGACATTATTGTACTTGCTTTTGAATGCTGGAATAAATTGTGAACTTTATGTTTTGATTTAATACATTGAGGCTTAGCGTATTTTTATTGAAAATACGTCGCAAACTCTTGTCACATACCTAATTTTGTATATTTTGGTAAGCGGGGCGTGACACACCACGACCCTCTTGCTCTCTCCCTTAATTCACTGAGCGAATGCCACTCCATCCCACAGTATCCATAGCTGCAACTATTGTGCACTCTTCATCTTCGGCAACCTACAGTATAGAGAGATGAAGACAACATCAGGAAACATCGCCAACAAAGACAGCAAGTAACGACAACACATTCAATATGAAAACACAACAAGATCAACAACACTCGATAACGAAAAACCCGAGAACGTAGCTTCTCGACAGGTAATTTTTATCTACAACAAAATCAGAATATTTGTTGAGTTACACCGTTACATTTATCTCTATAATATTATCATGATTTCTCTGATATCTACAAATATTCGTGAGCATGTGTGAATCTGTTTGTTCTTATGTTCTGCATCCTGATATTGTGAGTTGGATTTTCCTGATTAGCTAAGGGTTGATGTTTGGTTTGTAACGATTGGAATTTTCTACATTACGAGTATAATAATTTTTGTTTTAAAACCATCTTGTCATATAATTAGTTTTAAGTTTATTTCTACCGAAGATCGTAGCTGACAGTGAAACTAGTAAGTTTAATTTTATCACTGATTTCTGACATCACCCGCATACTATTTTACATCACAGCATGTTAATGGAATACTTTCAACAAAGATAATTTGCGAGCAGAAAGAAACAATAATAAATCATTGTACCTACTTCATGCCATGTTCAACATCAAACAGAATTGTGTCGCAAGTCTACAAAGCTATAGAGAAATGTTGCAAGTCTACAAAGCTATAGAGAAATCAGGATAAACCCTTGGGTTGTTACTGCCAGTTAAGGATATTGCTACAACTTGATGAGCAACACAAAAGAGAAGGTTTCAAGTTTGAATAACCAATTAAAAAGATGGTTAGAAACTCAACTACCTACAAATTGTTCAGCATCAGTTAGATCTCTTTGTGGTATCTTCCAATTAGTGCAGCTAGCTTATCAGCGCAGATTCTTCATGCTCGACATCAGCATGCATGGTTGGGGTTATTGTTGGTTACTTGGGGAAAACCTGAATGAAATTCTTAGCTGAAAGAATTCAAGGGGATTCATAAAAGTAGCACGGAATTTATACCTGAAGCACAGAACTATATATAAAGAACATATTGTTAGAAAACTCCAGTGGGAGAAAGGGAATATTTGCAAGACATGCAATCATGCAAGTCCCTTTAGGACCAAAATTCTTATCAACTTCCATTTTATTAGTTAAGATATTTTACCAACAGAAAAACCTTGACCTTCATTAAATGTTTAGGCTTCCTGCGTAGACAAATGACCACCAAACAATTGCTTTATCATTTCAATGAAGTTGGTAAAAAAAGTAGATTCTACAAGCAACTGTCGACACAACATAGGAAAACCACCAGTTGGATGCTGAATTCCTACCAACTTACCACAAGAGAATGGAGATTCAGAATTGAGACGATGTATCACATTCCTAATCTTCCTAGCTAATCCTATATTCCAATGATGTGATATTTAGAAAATTGCAACAGAATATGCAAGTATGAAAGCTTTAACATCTATCCAGAAAAACACTTATGACAGGATATGATGTACGAACAGATAAATTTCAGAACATTTATAGAACAGGTGAATAAATTACTCCAGGTCAGTACCTCAGTCAGCTAATCACATTTAGAAGCAAGTCAAGAAACAAGGAAATGACGAGAATATGTGCTAACACTTTTCATGCTTATAAAATAATTGGAGTAAGCTAAAGTGATAAAATAAACGAGTCCAGCAGGCATTACATGTCTCCGCCGAAACTTCACTGTTTGATATTTCCATTCGTATAAAATCCTCAAATCTGAAACTAAAGATACCTGTCTGGGGCTCTTCTCATTGTATACAGGAAGACCCAACATCTTAATGTTACAGAAACACCTAAATGGACACCATCTTCTATTATGCTGCCCCCAAATGTCAAAGCAACTTGTTCGAAACTCGGGTCTGTCATTTAATTACCAAAACTTGCTTCCTAGTAAGAAATTGGTAAGCATGACGGGATCCTAGTCTAAGACACTGGAAGTGCTGCCCAGCACTAAATGAAAAAGATGATCACAAGGCCCGCAAATGAACCAGTATTCCCCAACTGCTTTCTTCACCATCTATCTCTACAACTACAAATTCTGTCCTTGAAATGGTGGTAGAAACACCCATCTGCCACAAATATTTCTCTCTCAACAATGTCTGAGATAAACTTCATTGAAGAATGGCAGTCCATGCACATCCTAACATTCTTTGAGATACGGATTTGAGTTTGCTCTTGCAAAGAGATGAGGCCAAAACACACTGCAAGCTTTTCTGTATGGTAACAGGAGAAAGGATCAACTTTGCCTTCCTCGCAGAAGATGAAATTTTGAGGAGAATAACCACTTTGCACCATTTTGTTAGCCAACTTATCCCATGTATCTAAAATCTTCTCCATTTCAGGATGTGATCGATCACCTGCTTTAAAAGAGTGAATTCTGCTACCTACATGTATCCAACTACATGTCTTAACCATCTTTAGTCCACGAGCTTTCATGTCATTCCTCACACTAATAGAAGAATCCCACATGCCAGCCACCGCAAATATATTTGAGAGTACAATGTAGTTTGAAGCATTGTCTGGCTCCAACTCAAAGAGAGCCATTGCAGCAGTCTTTCCAATCTCATAATTTGAATGTAGCCTACAAGCTTTGAGAAGGGTAGCCCAAATGCAGGCATCAGGTTCAAAAGGCATTCTTCTAACGAAGTCCATTGACTCTTCTAGCAAACCAGCAGTACTCAAAATATTAATCATACATGTGAAGTGTTCCAAAGTAGGAGTAACACCATAGACATCCTCCATCATGTGAAAATACTTCCATCCTTGGTCCACAAGACCTTCTTGGTTGCAAGCTGAAAGAATTGCTGTGAATGTAATATGATCAGGCTCAACTCCAGATTTCTCCATCTCTTTAAACAACCTAATTGCATCCATTGCCATCCCATGAAGTGTATAACCAGAAATCATTGCATTCCATATTGCTACATCCTTTTGCTTGATATAATCAAATACCAATCTTGCTTCTATTATACTACCACATTTTGTGTACATACCTATCAAGCTACTTGTGAGAGTTAAAGGATACTCATCAGGTCTTTGTTTCTCAATGTATCCATGCAATTCTCTCCCGAATCTTAGGGATGCTGTATTACTACAAGCTAAGAGAAGGATCAAGAGAGTAACTGAATTGGGGACAACAGAGTTCTGTTCTAGCATTTCAGAAAATAATCTCAGAGCTGCTAAGGAATCCCCATTAAGGTTATGACCTGCCATTAGAACATTCCATGACACGACATTTTTGTCTCTGATTATTCTGAAGGTTTTAGTAGCAGAGACCATATCCTTACACTTTCCATACATGTCAACCAATGCACTTGAAACAAAGACATTAGACTCATAATAATTTCTCAGTATATAGCCATGGACTTCCCTGCCTAGATGAAGTAATTTGAGATCAGTACACACCGAAAGGGCAGATGTGATGGAGACGGCATTTGGTTGAATTGAAACAGCCCTTGACAATTGCATGTCTCGAAACAACTCCAAAGCATCACTGTTAAGACCGGAATAATGAAAACCAGATATGAGCGCATTCATAGAGATCACATTTGGCTTCAAACCAACTTGACTCATCTCAGATAGCAACTTAAAGGCCTCATCTTTCTGGCCTTTTCTCGCATAACAAGCAAGAAGTGTGTTGTAAGTTATCAAATCAGGCTTAAATCCGTCTTCCTTCATGGTTTCTACAAGATCCAGTGCCTCACTCATCTCATCCTCTCTGGCATAGGCAGCAATGATCTCATTCCAAATTGTCAGACTCTTGCTCTCAAGCTTAGAAAATACTCTCTCGGCATAATCTCGCATTCCACACTTCAAGTACATATCGATCAGTGATCCACCCACATAAACATTCATCTTAATTCCGCTCCGGATCACATAAGAATGCAATTCTTTGCCAAGATTCACAGTTCTCAAACCAGAACAAGCTGGAAGAACACTAGCAACTGTCACCGAATTTGGCTTCTCACCCAAACACAACTCACGAAACACATTCAGGGCATCCTCAAAGAACCCATTCTGAACGCAGCCTGAAATCACTCCATTCCAAGAATTAACACTCGGTCTAAGGCCACTTTCATCCCTCATCTCCTCTAGAAGCCGAAACGCTTCACCAATCTCTCCATTCCTGGCGAACCCTGATATCAAAGCATTCCAGCAAATCAGATCCGGGTGAATTCCATTATCCTTCATCGAATAAAAAACCTGGACCGCCTCATCCAAAAGACCCGCATCTGAATAAGCATTCAACAAAGCAGTCCAGGTGACCACATCTTTCTCCTCCATTTGATGAAACACATTTCTTGACGAGTTGATATCCCCGCACTTAGCATACATATCAATAAGCGAGTTGTTAATAAACACATCAGGTTGAAGCTGGATTCTTACCATGTAGCCGTGAACAGCGGAGCCTGTAGACAGGGTTCGGAGCTCCGAGCAGGCTTTGAGGATCTTGGGGATGAGAAACTTATCGGGACGGGCCTCATCGGCGAGCATCGAGGAGAAAGTGGAGAGAGCGGTGGCCCACTGCTGGGATCTGGCATGGGATGCGATTGCTTGGGCGTAGAGAGGGGCTTTCTTTCGTTGGGGAATTTCATCGAACGGCTGGTGGGCGGGGGTTGGATGGAGCGGGGGGTCGTCGGGTTGGGAGCTGAGGGTTTCGGGTCTAAGGGCGGCGGTGGTGCGGGTTTGGGTCCGGCGGCGGCGGAGGTTGACGGCGGTAGAAGTGGGGAGGAGGTGGTGGAGGTGGTGGTGGTGGGGCCCACCGGAGGGCGGGGCGGAGGTTAGCATTTTCTAGTGGGAAACGCAGGGAGCATTCGGAGTTGGGCTTCTGAGAATGAAGGGAAGGAAGCAAATGCACGTGGTTGGAAACCGATACATGTGTGTTTTCACGGGGGAATATCTGATTTCTATCCGGCAAAATAAAATAAAATAAAATAATAAAATAATAAATTGTCCACAAGGATAATTTTTTTAAAACAGATTTTTAATTTCATTTCAAAAAATTAGACTAATTTTCTTTAAATGAAAACAGGCCAACTTACAGCGCAGGCCTACAAATGTCTTGGAAGTTGACTGTGGTTTACAGTTTTATGTGTTCACAAAAGACTGAAAAATGTTATCTCCGAATTTATCTAATTTCTAAAATTTAGAGATCGAGAATGGTATGCTCAGAGTCCAAAAATGTTGAAAGTTCCAGATCCGAAAATATTATTCTAAAATTTGGGTATGCATGAAAGGAGGATTTGTAGTTTAATCGTCTCTCAAAAATATTTAGGATCAAACTCTTATATTGATGTAAAATAAGTTTTTTTTAACATCTTAAAGGTTGTAGTCATAAACTATTAACTACCAGCGCATCGATGAAAGAATCGAGCAAGGTCATTTAACGAGCTTTTTCAATGAAAAGAGTAAAGAATTGACTGTATTGAGCATTACTGTAACACCCCGTTCCTGGAATACGTACGTAGATACGTATTCTGATTTTTTTTTACATATTTCTTTGATTTATCTTATATTTGTTTTTGTTTTATGATTATTGGTGTGATTGTTTTGTATTGGATTTGGATTCGTGAACTCAGAGTCAGCCCTAGTCTGAACCGGAGGCTCGAACCTAGTACATTGCTCGAATTGGCATTTCTGCTGATCCGGTTTTAGTTTTAAACATCATTTTCCAATATTTTAGATTTTTCATGATTTTCTGGAGTTTTCAAAATTATTTGCAAAATCTCCAAAACCGGTGTCGGCCGGCATCGCTGACTGATTCCCGGATTTTTAATTTTTAAATGGGATTGAATTTTCAAAAACGGCTTTCACGTTACTTCTTACAATTTCATTTTCTATCTAAATTCATTTTTTGAGATTTTTCAGAATTTATCGAAAATCCACCGGTTTTAGTGTCGACCGGTACCGCCAGAAAATTTCAAGATTTTTAATTTGAAATCTACATTGAATTTCTCGAATCCGATTTCAGCGGGCATCTTAAAATAATATTTTTTATTTTTGAGAATTTTTTGGAACGATTCTGAAACAGTCAAATTTTTATCCTATTTTAATAATATTATTCTTTCCTTCCCTTTCTCCATTTCTTTTCCCTTTCCCCTTTTCAAAGTCAACCCTGACACAGCCATCACTCCTCTCCCATCACATCACATGTCAATCCCATCAATTTTTTCCCTTTAAATAAGTATCTTCCCCCTCTTTTTAATCATTCCTTTTCTTTTTCTTTTCCTTTTTCTTTTTCTTTTTTTTCTTTTCTTTCTCCCTTCCACTGGCGCCCACGACCGCCCCATCTCCTCCCTCCTCCCTCCTCCGGCGCCCCGGTGGGGGCCGAGCGCCGCCGGCGCGTCGCCGGCAGCGGGGCGCGGCCAGGGGGCTAGCCCCTATGCGCGGGTGTGGAGGGGGGCGACAGCCCCTCCCTCTCTCCTTTTCCCCCTCACTCTCTCTCTCTCTCTCTCTCTTTCTCCCTCTCTCTATTGACCAGCCGGCGGCCACTGGCCGGAGAGGGGGGCCAGTTCCTCCCTTCCCTTCTCTCTCAGATCTCTCTCCCCCTCTCTTTCTTCTCTCTCACACTCTCCTCCCCCTCTCTGTTGGGGTGGCAGGCGACCACCCCCAGGCCTGCGCCGGCCATGGCGGCCGGCGCTGCCTCCGGCGACCTCCCCTGCCGCGCAAGCAGCCAGGTTGGGGAAGGCCACGGCCTGGCTGAGCCAGGCCGTGAGCTGAGAGAAGGGGGCGGCAACCCCTGTCCTCTTCTCTCTCTCATTCTCTCTCTCATCTTTCTCTAACTGCAATCTCTCTCTCTCTCTCCAGATTTTCTCTCTCCTCCTCTCTCTTTCCTCTCATCCCTTTCTCTCTCTAGATGTCCCCTCTCTACCCCTCTCTCTAGGCTTTCTCTAACCCCTCTCACGTTACTTCTTAGAATTTCATTTTCAGGTTGGGGAAGGTCACGGCCTGGCTGAGCCAGGCCGTGAGCTGAGAGAAGGGGGCGGCAGGCCCCCTTTTCTCTTCTCTCTCTCTCTCATCTCTCTCTAACTGCAATCTCTCTCTCTCCAGATTTTCTCTCTCCCCCTCTATCTTTCTCTCTCATCCCTTTCTCTCTCTAGATGTCCCCTCTCTGCCTCTCTCTAGGCTCTCTCTAGTCTCTCTCTAACCCCTCTCTAGACTCTCTAAAATCACTCTTTCTTTCTCTCGGTTTTCTCTCCTTAGAAATCTCTCATTCTCTCTCTAGGTTTTCTCTCTCTAAAAATCTCACTTTCTCTCTCTAGATTTTCTCTATCTAGAAATCCCTCTTTCTCTCTCTCCACTTTCTCTCTCTAGACTTTCTCTCTCTAAACCTCACTTCTCTCTCTAACTCTTTCTTCTCTTCTCTCTCCTCTTCTCTTTCTCTCTCTAATAATAATAATAAAATATATTTTAATATATGGATTGGTCTTGTGCAAAGATTTCTGGTGTTTCGGGATTTCTCGCGGTTTTTCGGTATTGAGGCGAGTACAGTTTCTTTTAACATGCATCTATTTTATCATTATGCGAGTACATTTTCTGTATTGCTATATGCTTTGCTATTACCGTTATATGCCTAGTCATTGCCACTGTAACTTTTACACTGATATGTTATATTTGACATGTGATACCGGACACCGGTACTTGCCATTCTATATTTGACACATGATATCCGACACCGGTACTTGCCATGCTCTATTTGACAAATGATATATATAACACCGGTATTTACCATGCTATATTTGACACGTGATACCGGACACCGGTACTTGCCATGCTATTGAAAAGCATACCTAGAGGGGGGTTGAATAGGTGTACTTACTAATCTAGAAACTAAATGCTCTAAATGCGGAAGCTAAGGCAATTTTGCATCACACTTAATACAACACACAAGTGTAACCGAATTCCCCGTGAAGGGCTCTGGACTAACTCCTCTTGATTCCCCTTGAATGGGTTGAGGTGCTATGTGAAGCTCTTGTGGTTAAGTATAAGTGAGGCACACACAAGCAATCCAAGCATATACAAGATGAAACAATATAAAAGATGCAAGGCAACACAAGCAATATATGATATGAATGAAGTATGATGCTTTGCACAAATAAATGAGAGAGAGAGTTGAGAGACAAGTGGATCAAACGCTAACAATAAGATATGTTTCAAGGTTCGAGCACCCAGCTCTACATCCCCGCCTACACCACCGTGTAGGATTTCCAATCCACTATAACGTCCACCGAGGACTCCCACCGAGGGAACCTTCACCGAGAAGGATTTTTACAACAAGGGAGTACCGAACTCCTCTCTCAAACACCGCCTCACAATCGAGGGGTAGGCCCGTAGCCAATACAACAACAATCACCTCTACCAAAGAGGGTTACAAACTAAACTCCACCTCTCACTAGAGGGAGCAAACACCAAGCCTCAACCTCTACCAAAGAGGGAGCAAACACCAACCCAATACAACAACCTCAACCTCTACCAAAGAGGGAGCAACTCAAGAAATCAAGGGTTTACAATAAGTGGTATATCTCAACCACAAACCTCTTTCTTTTTTCTTTTTCACAAAACAAGATCCTAATAGAATAGGATAGGTGATAGCTCAAGTGTGGAAAACAAAGTGTTTTGATCAAAGAAAATCTCTTGGGAAAATACCAAATTGATATAGAAATGAAGAACAAGAAATCAATTCCCAAAAACTTATTTTCTTTGAAAACAACAAAACACTTAAAAACAACCAAGATGAATCTTTTTGCTCTTTAAACTCTTTTAAAAACTTCTTTTTAAAAACAGAGAATGGGAGAAAATCAGCTCTTGAAAAACTTATCAAAACAGCCCAAGAGTTGGGGTATTTATAGCCCCAAAACAAAACTAGCCGTTAGGCTGATGTGGCAGCCTGACAGGCTTGGCGGTCGGCTGCCCGGTCGACCGCCAACGGTCAAAAATGTGACCGTTGGGCAAACCCGGTCGACCGCCCGGTCGACCCAAATATACAGAGAGCAGAGCTCTCAGACCCGGTCGACCCGGACAGTCGACCGAGCTTGTGTCTGCCAGACGTGCACAAGTCTGTGCACGTCAGTCGACCTCACGGGTCGACCGGCCCTTGGTACGGTCGACCCATACGGTCGACCGACCTGGCCTGTCAGCACAAACCTGGGTCTGAAACACAAGTTGAAAATATTTTTGAAAAATTTTTAACACTTCTAAAAATCACCAAAAATAGTTTTATCATTTTGCATTGATATATAAACATGTGGTAAAAAGTTTAGCTCAAATATCAATCAATATGAACTATTTTTGTGTCTTATCATTTTTACCAAAAACCAAAACTAGTATTTTTATCAAACTTGGATTTTTCAATACATGAATAGGATAGTCAAAATAAGTTTGTATAAGTTATGTAAGCATGCATGTATAACTAGAATACATCTATTATACATATAAACTATGTAAACTTATTTTGATCAATCTATTCATGAAAACACACATCGGTTAAATTAAAAACCGAAAAACCAATATCCAAACATAAAACTTGTGTGTGTTGTGCACTTGAGCATATCAACTATACTAAGCTTTACAAATGGATCTAAACACACTAACTAAACTATGGATACCTAAGTCTTCTTGATGATCTTCATCTTCAAGTAAACTCGATCCCAAACCGTGATCCTCCGAGTGCAAAGGTATGATCTTGAAGGTTGAGCCCTGGAATCACTTGTGAAGCTTCCAAACACCTCTTGTTGAAGCAATCACCAACTAATATCTTGGTTAATAATCTGAAACTTAAACAACACAAGATTATTAGTAAACATAACTACATGAGTTAATCATCATCAAAACTAGGGTGGAAGGCCTTTGGGCCAACAATCTCCCCCTTTTTGATGATGACAAAACTCATGGAGTTATATATGCATGGATTAAAGTTAAGCTTCAAAGAAGCTCCCCCTTAACTCATGCATAAACAAATAAACAATAAATATGCAATGAATATTAAACATGAAACATAAAACATGCATATCTATGCATAAATAATAAAAGGTTCTAGATACCAATGAAATGTTTAAAAACAAAACATGCTCTAGATACCAATTACAAAACATGCTATAGATATCAATTAAAATTAAACTAAATTAAACTTAATATATGCAAAACATAAACATGCATATGTAAACTCTAGATCTTTCTCCCCCTTTTCGTCAATCATCAACAAAGGGGTAAAAATCAAAACAAAACAAAATCTTCTCTCTTTTTAATACAAGGAATCAATCTTCAATAAGGGGTAAAAATAAAACCAAATCAATAAATTTTTCTCCCCCTTTTTGTTCGAAACAATGAATCAATAAAAATAATATTTTTTCCCTTTTTGTCTAAAACAAAAACAAAACCAATTAGGGGTGACAATCAATTAAGGTACCAATTGAAAGTATGTCAAAGAATAGCATCTTGATACCAGTTGAAAAGAAACAAACAAAATATTGATACCAATTTTAAGCAAAACACATGAAAATCTTGATACCAATTGAAATTGAACATAATAAATTTGAATGTCTAAACAAAAATTTTGATACCAATTGTAAATATTTTTCATTTTGAACATATGATACCAAATTGAAATTTTCAATCATAAAGTATGGGAGTGAAAAACAAATACTAATTGAAAGATGAAATACGAATTTTCTCCCCCTTTATGAAATACAAACTAAAACAATGCTTAGGAAAACAATGCTTAGGCTTGATACCAATTTAAAAGTAATCAATTGAAACAAAATTGAAGCTCAAACACTAGCATAAACAAGATTTTGTGCTTTAAAGATATAGGGATATAATAAGCACAAATAAAACATATATATGTATGAAAAATAGATACCAATTGAAATTGATATTCTTTGAAATGAAGCATACACACATACAAACACATATGAGTATACAAGAAATGTCAAGATTGATACCAATTGAAAGAATTCAATGATACCAATTGAAATAACTATAAAATCAAATGTATATCTCATATAACTACCTCCCAATCATGGTTCAAGTTTTAAATGATTTTCATTATAAAGCATTCATGAACATGATCTCCCATCCATCCTCCCATAGAAGGTAGGGTTTTCAAAAATAGGTTTGAAAATGTAGTATGTTTGAAAAACTCTACCAAAATGAAGAATATCGCAACTAGTTATAAGAAAATTTTGTAAACTAGTACGAAATCCTTCAAGCAAGGAATAAAAATAAATTATTTTTCACGAAACATGAAATCCACATGATAATCAACACTCTAAGCCAATTAAGCATAAATATAACTCATGAAAACAAAACACATGAGTAATCATTAAAAGTGAGTGTACAAATATAATGTGAAGATCATAATCATGAAAATTGGTAATTAAGCTCAATATTCCTTGAAACAATGAAAATCATCAAAAACTTATTTAATCTTCAAGGTATATGTATGTCCTATACAAATTAAAGTGTACATACATATCCAAACACAACGAGTCCACAAAGATATATGCATGAAGGCACGTGGCTCAAAAGGATGTATATGTATAATAATAATTTGGATAAAATAGACATATACATGAAGTTAAACATGAAATCATAAAAACATGAATAACTAAATTTTTATTAAAACAAATTTCATTTCAAGGTATATGTATGAATTGTCAACACAATAAGTATACATACATATTCCTAAACACAATTGAGTCCATATATATAGATTTGCATGAAGGGCAAATGACTCAAAGGGTATACATGTATATCTTAAGGTTTGGCAAAATAGACATATACATGAAATGAAAACTCATACACATAAAACAAATCCAAAAATAGGAATACAAGTTTAAAATGTATGAATCATCAAAACTAGACTATACTAGCACATCTAATGGGTTCAAATAAGCATTCAAGCTCAAACATATATAGATTCATTTGTGGCCCACTAAACGTACAAGTATAAATCCTAGTCTTAATGAAAACTAACATTTAAACAAGTAATCTTAACATGAAGCATCAAAACACGATAAAAATCAACATGATAAACATAAACATGATTATTATGAATATTCACATGTTATTAGAACTATGATATACGCAATAGCAACCAAATAGTGAGAACACAAAAGAATTTATCCATATTAAACATGGGTGTCTCAAAATAACTAAATATGTATATCACAAGTCTAATAAGCATGGCATTTTCATACTAATCACTAAACAATGAAACATGCTATAAACAATGAATATGAAAGCATGTAAACAAAATAAGGAGTTAGGAATCGTTACCAAAACCTATGAGGCAACTCTCCATGTCTCCAAAACATGGTGGTCATCTCCACCAAACTCCCCTTGAAAGTGATGCATCCAATAGATTTCCATGAAGCTCGGAACGCATCCACTCCAAGGTACGGCAACTCTCACGTCATGTGAGAGCCCACACCTACATTAAAAACTCTAAGGGTGGTCTTTAATACCCATACTCTTTTGGGTCCATGGGCGTTAGTACCTTCTCTAACCCAAACAAACTTATTTGCTAAATTTGAAACATGTAATCTATCATAACAAAATTTAGCAAGGTGGCCCTTACGTCCACAATGTGTACAAGTGTACACATGAGCATACATTGTGTGATGGTGTCCGTGAGGAGCATGTGTATGCCGTGATGGGTGTGCATGCATAAAGGATGGAACTTGTTTCTTTCGAACCAAGATTTCCAAACGTGAGTGGTTCATGACACATTGGCTCATAGTGGAGCCCAAACAATCCACTTTCTTCTTCAACAAACAAATATCATCATTAATCTTAGAAGAAGAAGTGCATGCAAGGGGTGATCTAGGTGAAACTACCCTAGCATGGCAAACATGAGAAACAATATCATTTTTCAAAGATTTATTTTTATTTAAACAAAGTTCTAATTCTTTTGAAATGAAATCAATTTCTCTTTTCAAAGAATCATTTTCTTTTAGAACAAATTCAACTTTCGAAGAAAAAGCCTCATTATTTTTCAAAACATTATCACAATCATTTTTAGATTTTAAAAATTTATTTTCTTTTAATGCAAGATCAAGTTGAGATTTTAATGAATCCCTTTCATTAGAAATCTCCTCCTTTTCTTGCAAAACAACATCAAGTCTAGCAATCAAATTTTATTATCATTGTTAAGGCCTAGACTTTTCTTTTTCAACAAGTTATATTTTTCAATTAGTTTTTCACACACAATAGATAGTTCTTCATTTAAAGCATGGGGATCAATATAATCATTAGAAGAACTAGCATCATCATCATTATCTAAGTGGGTTTCCGAGTGTACCTCAAGGGAGTCATTCCCTTGGACCATATAGCATTGTGAGTCGGATTCTCCACTAGATTCCTCTTCTTGTTGGATAGGCGTTTGAAGCTTGGAGGTGGTGGTTGTTGTCAACATGTTCCACACTGCAAATGCGGAATCAAAGTTAGAAGCAAACATAAGATATTCTTTATTTAATGTGCTTCTAATGGCCTCAAGGGCTTGTGCATTGGCCCCATATGATTGCTATTACCAAGATAGCATTTCTTGGTAGCGGCAAGATAAACATGCAAGCCAAGGGTTTGTAAATAGATGGACATCTTAGTCTTCCAAACAAGAATGTTGGAAGGGTCAAAACTAGGTGGGGTCATGAAGTCCATGGTAAACTATATGAGTGTGCAAACAAGCAAATGCAAACAATAGATTAGCCTAAAATGAGGATCTTTAACTCTAGGTTGTTAGACCCAAAATCATAGCACTTGGCTCTGATACCAATTGAAAAGCACACCTAGAGGGGGGGAGGGTGAATAGGTGTACTTGCTAATCTAGAAACTAAATGCTCTAAATGCGGAAGCTAAGGCAAATTTTGCAACACACTTAATACAACACACAAGTGTAACCGAATTCCCCGTGAAGGGCTCTGGACTAACTCCTCTTGATTCCCCTTGAATGGGTTGAGGTGCTATGTGAAGCTCTTGTGGTTAAGTATAAGTGAGGAACACACAAGCAATCCAAGCATATACAAGATGAACAATATAAAAGATGCAAGGCAACACAAGCAATATATGATATGAATGAAGTATGATGCTTTGCACAAATAAATGAGAGAGAGAGTTGAGAGACAAGTGGATCAAACGCTAACAACAAGATATGTTTCGAGGTTCGAGCACCCAGCTCTACATCCCTGCCTACACCATCGTGTAGGATTTCCAATCCACTATAACGTCCACCGAGGACTCCCACCGAGGGAACCTTCACCGAGAAGGATTTTTACAACAAGGGAGTACCAAACTCCTCTCTCAAACACCGCCTCATAATCGAGGGGTAGGCCCGTAGCCAATACAACAACAATCACCTCTACCAAAGAGGGTTACAAACCAAACTCCACCTCTCACTAGAGGGAGCAAACACCAAGCCTCAACCTCTACCAAAGAGGGAGCAAACACCAACCCAATACAACAACCTCAACCTCTACCAAAGAGGGAGCAACTCAAGAAATCAAGGGTTTACAATAAGTGGTATATCTCAACCACAAACCTCTTTCCTTTTTCTTTTCCACAAAACAAGATCCTAATAGAATAGGATAGGTGATAGCTCAAGTGTGGAAAACAAAGTGTTTTGATCAAAGAAAATCTCTTGGGAAAATACCAAATTGATATAGAAATGAAGAACAAGAAATCAATTCCCAAAAACTTGTTTTCTTTGAAAACAACAAAACACTTAAAAACAACCAAGATGAATCTTTTTGCTCTTTAAACTCTTTTAAAAACTTCTTTTTAAAATCAGAGAATGGGAGAAAATCAGCTCTTGAAAAACTTATCAAAACAGCCCAAGAGTTGGGGTATTTATAACCCCAAAACAAAACTAGCCGTTAGGCTGATGTGGCAGCCTGACAGGCTTGACGGTCGGCCGCCCGGTCGACCGCCAACGGTCAAAAATGTGACCGTTGGGCAAACCCGGTCGACCGCCCGGTCGACCCAAATATACAGAGAGCAGAGCTCTCAGACCCGGTCGACCCGGACAGTCGACCGAGCTTGTGTCTGCCAGACGTGCACAAGTCTGTGCACGTCGGTCGTCCTCACGGGTCGACCGGCCCTTGGTGCGGTCGACCCATACGGTCGACCAGCCTGGCCTGTCAGCACAAACCTGGGTCTGAAACACAAGTTGAAAATATTTTTGAAAAATCTTTTAACACTTCTAAAAATCACCAAAAATAGTTTTATCATTTTGCATTGATATATAAACATGTGGTAAAAAGTTTAGCTCAAATATCAATCAATATGAACTATTTTTGTGTCTTATCATTTTTACCAAAAACCAAAACTAGTATGTTTATCAAACTTGGATTTTTAATACATGAATAGGATAGTCAAAATAAGTTTGTATAAGTTATGTAAGCATGCATGTATAACTAGAATACATCTATTATACATATAAACCATGTAAACTTGTTTTGATCAATCTATTCATGAAAACACACACCGGTTAAATTAAAAACCGAAAAACCAATATCCAAACATAAAACTTGTGTGTGTTGTGCACTTGAGCATATCAACTATACTAAGCTTTACAAATGGATCTAAACACACTAACTAAACTATGGATACCTAAGTCTTCTTGATGATCTTCATCTTCAAGTAGACTTGATCCCAAACCGTGATCCTCCGAGTGCAAAGGTATGATCTTGAAGGTTGAGCCCTGGAATCACTTGTGAAGCTTCCAAACACCTCTTGTTGAAGCAATCACCAACTAATATCTTGGTTAATAATCTGAAACTTAAACAACACAAGATTATTAGTAAACATAACTACATGAGTTAATTATCATCAAAACTAGGGTGGAAGGCCTTTGGGCCAACAGCTATATTTGACACATGATAACCGCCACCAGTATTTGACATATGCTATTGTTCGCAGAGGAAAAATTCGCGTAAAGTTTCCTTGAATCAATTGAAAGTTTACAACGGATTAATACTCCGATTACAAGGGAGGGAGGATGTTGAGTCTTGTATCCTCCCTTTGTTTAGTGCTGGGTTCTTCGTGTGGCGGTGGAGAGTGAATCTTGTTCTCCGTTGACCGGATGACCGTCGGGATCGTCAGGGATCTTCTCTTTGGCTGGTAGTAGGAGTAACACAGCTCTGTCTACCAAAACTCTCAAAGAGAAGGTAGGCAAAGGGCAACTCGTACGCAGCGAGCTTGTTGAAGAGTTTAGCTCTCTTTCTCCTGTCTCTGTCTTGTTGTTGTCTAACTAAAGAAAATCTGACCCCTTCTTCAATAGCGACGGGGCTATTTATAGGGGTTCCAGGGTGAACGTGCCCCCTAAAAACGCTCCACAACGAGGGGCTGACCTCCCCGCTATGTGGGCGGCGACTGGCCCCATAACCAGGGCGGTTATAACCGAGACGCGGGTGTCGAGCCTACGCGCCTTGATGTTGAGACGCGGGTGTCGAGCCCACGCGCCTTGATGTTGAGACGCGGGTGTCGAGCCCACGCGCCTTGATGTTGAGACGCGGGTGTTGAGTCTTCGCGTCTAGAACTTGAAATTCTGCTTTTTAATGGCTTGTCTTTTAGTGATTTTTAGACAGCCTACAGAACCCCTCCAAAGTTTTCGATATTCCGCAGTTAACTGGGGCGGATTTCGAAATACTTTGGACTCTAGCTGAATTCGCCTTTATGACTGGACTGTTAATGCTCCGGGTTTGATCTTATCTGGAGTTGATCTTCGTAAGTGTACTGTTGAACTCTTTGAGGCCACCAGAGTTGATCGTGTTGAGTGTCTAGATACACGTCTAAACCTCCCCGATTGCTTTTAGTCTGTCATGGACGCGCTTTTAGCCAGGAGTGGATGATCGTCTGCTTGTGCCAGTGTACTGTTGAAACTGATTTGCAGAAGCAAGGACTGAACGCCAGTTCTTTTTGAAGAGCAGAGATAGTACTGCTTTACAGACGCGACTTTCATGGGGTGCGCCTTGCGAACTTCGGAGAGACGCATCCTTTTAAGCAAGGACGCGACTTTCTGGACGCGACTATGGCTGTGCTGACGGGGCACGTCCATCAAAGAGGCGCGCCTGTTGAGTGCGAATCCGTGCCATGTCTTGAGTGCACCGCCACTTGTTCTGGGGAACCGTCGGGACATCACCTTTTGGTGCGCGGACTTCCCGGTTCATTAAATGATCTGTTCCACGCGTCAAGCGATGACTCGCTGTAGAGCTAATCGAGCCACGCGCCGCGTATCTTTGCAAATCTTTGTGCCTATAAATGGCAACGTCAGAGAGGTATCTCTTCTTCTCCAAGCGCATCTGTTAGGGTTTTTAGAAAAAGGATTTTTGTTCATCACTTTTCATTTCTCCTTCATCGGATTCTTGATCACCAATGGCACCCAAGGCCAAGCCAACCACATCATCCTCAAAGGCGGCCGTCGCCGAGGCCCAGAGGGGAGGTTCCTCCGCGCAGGAAATCCTTTTCCCAGGTATAATGCCGTTTAGGCTTAACCTTCACCATTAATGATGGAAGTTCATGGAACCCCTAAAAAAAAAAACTTTTTTTTTTGAGGAGAACCGTCAACACAGAATATAATCCGTGTTTGATTCTCAGACGCGGTCTCAGACGCGGTTTCTGAGTTGATAACCAAGGCGCGGGTTTGATGACCCGGTGCCAGTGAGTCTTGCATTTCGGATTCTTCACTTAGAATATTTCTAATTGTGAAGAGTTCGGACGCGGACTCGATCCTTGCGTTCTATGACTTCAGGTGCTGATTTTTTTATAAATCTTGCACCTGAGCCCAAGTACTTAGAGATTTTTCATAAGTCTTGGTTTTTAAAACGCAGGCTTGATCCTGCGGGCCTCACATCTGGACGCGGATTTGTAGGTCTGGACGCGGATTTTGATAATTCCTGCGTCCAGTGTCTCTTCTGCGTCTGGACGCGGATTCTCAAGTCTAGACGGGAATTTTGATAATTTCTGCGTCTTGATGTAACTTCCTCGGCGTTAAATGCGGCCTGACTTAAAGATTTCATAAGATCTTTGAACGTCAAGTCTTCATTGACGATTGGGAAACCGGGTCGTCCGTTGTTTCCCGAAGCAGTTGTCCACGCGTTGGTTTCTCATTGTACTCAGGCGTTAATGCCTTTTAATGCAAAATCGGCGCTGGCGGTTTGAGACCAGCGTCTGCGACGCTTCCCGAAGCAACGTTCCACGCGTCAGACTCCTATTGGACTTTGACGGTCGTGCGGTCATTAAGGCCGACGGTTTTGATTAATGAACCATTAATGACAGCTATCAGGGGCTGCCTATAAATAGGGGTTCCTTTTCTCCCTTTAACAGTCCATACTGTGTTCTTTTTGAGAGCGAGTGCTCTGAGAGTTTCTGCCTTCCCCCTTCAAAGGAATAGCTTCGGCCCATTTAGAGAAATAACCGGTTATTGCCAAAATAAACCGATGTCCTTTTGATGATGGTGGGCTGATAGGGCCAACCACGTCCATTCCCCACATTTCAAATGGCCAGGTAGAGGTCGTGGAGTGGAGGTACCCTGGTGCTTGATGGATGAAATCGCCGTGCACTTGGCAAGCGTGACATCTTTTAGCATAAGTGATGGCATCGGCAATCATCTTGGGCCAGTAGTAACCTAATCTTTGGAGTCGATGTGCCAGTTTTGGGCCAGGTTGGTGGGCTCCACACATGCCGTCGTGGGCTTCTTTCAATACCTCTTGAGCCTCGCTTGGTGAGAGGCACCGGAGCAAGATCCCGTCATGCGATCGACGATACAATGTTCGTGTAATCGCATTGTAGTAAAATTTAGGGGCTTTCCTTCGAATGGCAGCCGCTTCCTTGGCGTCCTCAGGCAGGATGCCATACAAGACATAGTCGATATAGGGGAATCGCCAGTCTTTAACCTCTGGCCCGGTTGATAATTCCAGCGCTTCTTTGCCTTGACACTCTCCCTTTGACTCCTGATAGTCTTCGAGGGCAGTTCTCGGGCAATACAGGTCGTGACTGTAGACGAATACTTTCTCCATTGCTCCAGCTGTAAGAGCTAAGGAGGCCGCGAGGGATGCGAGTGCATCTGCGTGCGCATTTTGCCTGCGCGGTACATGGTCAATATAGAAGTTTGTGAACCTTCCGGCCATGCGGATAGTTGCGTTGTAGTAGGGTACTAGGTCCTCATGTCTGACCTCGTACTCCCCGCGAACTTGGCTGACGATGAGTTTAGAGTCGCCATACGCCTCGAGATTTTTAACGCCAATCTCATCGGTGAGCTGTATCCCAATCAAAAGAGCGTTGTATTCTGCTACATTGTTGGAACAAGGCTCGGTTAATGAGACAGCTCGGGGAATCACATAATTCTGTGGCGAGACGAGTACTACTCCTACCCCCGCTACGATGTGTCCTTTTGGGCTTGTTCTGGATGCACCGTCGAAGAAAAGTTGCCATACTTGGCCTTCGAACGATGTCTGAGTCGAGCAGACTTCGACGATTTCATCTGGGAGATCCTCGTAGAGTCTGGCTGCCCTCGGATCCGGGTGTTCAGCCAGGAAATCTGCCACTGCTTGTCCTTTAATGGCCTTCTGTGGTAAAAAGTGCATTTCATATTGAGATAACAATATGGCCCATTTTGCCAGTCGGCCATTTAGCGATGAAGGCTTTGTCATAAGTAACCTCAGGGGTTGACTTTTGATATGACGTTTATTGTCTGGCCCACCAAATAGTGTTGCATTTTCTGAATGGCGAACACTAATGCCAAACATTCCTTCTCGATCGGGTTGTACCGATGTTCGGCTCCGATCATTGTTCTACTCAAATAGTAGATTGCTTGTTCTCGCCCTTGATCATCATTCTGAGCTAGTAGAGCTCCCAAAGAATGATCCATTGCTCGAACGTATATCAGGAAAGATTTTCCGGATATCGGAGCTGCAAGGACTGGTGGTTGGGTGAGGTATTGCTTAATCTCCTCAAATGCTTGTTGACAAGCGTCGTCCCAAATGAACGAGACACCCTTCTTCATCAGCTTAGCGAAGGGTTGGCATCTTCCGGAAAGGTTTGAGATGAACCTGCGGATGTACGCCAATCGTCCTTGCAATCCCCTGAGCTCCTTGAGGTTTCTCGGGGGTTGCATCTCCTGGATAGCGCGGACCTTTTCCGGGTCCAGATGAATTCCTGTGGAAGTTACAACAAATCCTAGGAATTTGCCACTGGCCACCCCCAGGAAGGACTTGGTGGGATTCATCTTTAGCTGATGAGCTCGCATGATGTCAAAAACCGCCTTCAGGTCAGCTATGTGATCACCCTTAGCGCGACTTTTCACCGCGATGTCGTCAACATAACACTCCACCGTTTTGCGTATTTGCTGATGGAAAATGGCATTCATGGCCCTTTGATATGTTGCCCCTGCATTCTTCAGTCCGAAGGGCATAACGGTGTAGCAATATACCCCTAAAGGTGTCCTGAAGGAGGTATGCTTTTCGTCATCAAGATACATTTTAATTTGATTGCATCCTGAGAATCCATCCATGAAGGACATTCGTTCGAATCCACATGTATTGTCAATCATGACATCTGTGATTGGCAAGGGGAATTCGTCTTTGGGGCAAGCCTCGTTTAGATCACGGAAGTCGATGCAGATCCGGATCTTTCCGTTTTTCTTAGCAACGGGGACGATGTTGGCTACCCAATCGGGATGTTGCTCTTCTCTGATGAAGCCAGAATCAATAAGTTTTCTGACTTCTGATTGAATTGCCTCCATTATTTCTGGACGGAACCGTCGCTGCTGTTGTTTGACGGGTTTTGCGTCCGGATTGATGTGCATAGCCACTTGAGGATCAAGTCCAGGCATGTCCTCGTAATTCCAGGCGAAGACGTCTATATACTCTTGTACAAGAGATATTAGATCCTTCTTCTCCGAAAGCGACAGGCCGTCACTTATGAAGATGGGCTTAGGATTGGCCTCATCTCCTAGATTGACTTGAACAACCTTGTCTTCTGTGGGTGGCTCGCGCTGTTCAAAGCGGGTATCCCAAAGAGTATTTAAATGTTTAATCCAAGGATCTGTATCAGATTGGATCATTTCTTCATCTCCGTTTTCCAGGTGGCTTGTTGAAACCATGTTCACTGAAAGTTCTCTGAAGATGTTGCCGACACTGACATCCGACTCCCATGATGACGTGCCTGAAGAGTAATTATGACCTAATGGTCCTCCAGAATCAGAGGCTGACGGGATCGGAGTCGATACATAGCCCAACCCCCGACGCGTCCGATGATAATAATCGGGGCTTTGCCTTTCGGCACAAAGGATCGAAGTAGCGTTCTCCTTCCTTTGCCGAAGTTCAACCCGGGTCTGCTGGTTAGGTCATACCCCATGTTTTTCATCATTCTGAGTGTCTTTGGCTCATAATGACCGAACTGAGGGGACTCCTGCTCGCTTTCTGATTCTTCATGATTCATTAGCTCTGTAATACCCCGTTCCCGGAATACGTACTTAGTTGCGTATTCAGATTTTTCGATCGTATTTTTCGATTTGCTTCCTGTATTTATCCTGTATTACGAATTCTTTATATGATTGTTTTGTCTTGGATTTGGGTTCGTGGATTTGGAGTCAACCTTAGTTTGAACCGAAGGCCCGATCCCAGAGTATTGCTCGGTTTGGACATTCTGATAATTAGATTTGACCGATTTTAATTTTAAACATCGTTTTCCAATATTTTAGATTTTATATGATTTTCTGGAATTTTCTTGGATTAAAAGGAATTTCTTCAAAACCGGTGTCGGCCAGTGCCGCTGACCGATTCCTGGATTTTTAATTCTTAAACGGTTTGGAATTTCTAAATGATTCTTTAGACATTATTCCTTAGAATCATATTTTCTACCTACATTCTTTTTCTGAGGATTTTTGGATTTATGAAAATTCCAACGGAGTCGGTAAATTATTGATTCCAGGATTTTTAGTTTTAAAACTATAAAGTATTTCTTCGAACGGATTTCACTATGATACTTAGTATAATATTCTTGATTTTTGATAATTATTTCGGGTCGTTCCGAGATACTTGAATTTCGGACGATTCCGGCATTTTCCGAAATGTTTTCCGCATCCATGATTTAAACCGGGAATCAGCCTTTTCAATATTTTCATCTTTCAAGTCAAAGAGAAATATCTTCTCATTGTAATTTCTTTTCTTTTTCCTTTTCCTTTTTCCTTCCTCCACACCACAAGCTTTTCTATTTTCCAAAAATCCCACTTCCTCCAAAATTCCAACACCACACACTTCCACCTACTTCCTCCATTAAATGCATCTCTTTTTCTCTCTCTTCCATGGCTTGCCAAGTGTGGCTAGAGGAGACACCTCATCCTCCCTTATTTGCAATTAAGTCCCTCTCTTTTGTTTAATTGCAACTCCTTTACAAAATCTCAAACCTATATAAACTTTCCCTTTACATTTCTATTTTTTTTCCTTTTCTTTCTTTTCTCCTCTCATTTCTTTCTTCTTCTTCTTCTTCTCCAAGAGAACCGGCCGACCCAACCTCCGGCCAGCCACCTCCGGCCACGTCGCCGGCGAGGACTCCTCCCAACTCCAGCCAAGCTCCACCTCCTCCATCACCAACGACAACAACTCCTCCATCTCCTTCTTCCTCAAGGATCATCACCAACTCTACCTTTCCTCTTCCTCTCCATCATCAATTTGGTGAGTAATCTTCCTCATCTAGACTTGATTTATTCTTAGTATGTTTGTATTTTCATATCTTGTACAAATATGTCTTCAAATCCATGATTAATTAGTCATCAAACCAAAACCCTAGAAATCTGTTCTGTTTGCTGTTTTCCCACGATTAGTCGACTTGACCTAGCCATTAGTCGACTAACCCTTTCATTTGAAACTTAACCATTTTCTGGAAACACAGTTTTAGTCGACTTAGCCCAATTATTAGTCGACTATAGACCCTTAGTCGACTGCACCCATGACCCTAGTCGACTAGATTTTCCTGTGACTAAAAACCCCAACTCTCGGCTCCAGTCGACTTATGCCTAAACTATTAGTCGACTTGACCCCCTAGTCGACTAACTATTCCTCCCTAGTCGACTAACCTATTCCTGAACCAAAACCCCAATTCTCTGTATCTCAGATTTAGTCGACTTAAGTATCTGTTAGTCGACTTGTAGTTCCCTGTTAGTCGACTACCCTTTTTACCTAGTCGACTAACTCTTTCTGAAACAGAATCCCAACTCTCTGGGACCCAGTATTAGTCGACTATACCAGACTGTTAGTCGACTAACCCCTTTATTAGTCGACTACTCATCCTACCCTAGTCGACTAATTCTGTCTGTTTGTTACAGTTATTTACCTTCTCAAACTTGGATCTTATACTTGGTTTATATGTTGTATATTATACTTCTTGACTTGTATCTTGACTAACATCATCTTCACTTCTCTCTTTCTCTCTCCTCTTCACTCTACATATATATATCATAGTTTATGGCGTGCCCCGGATTTCGTGGATTTCGGATCTTTCGGCGCTTTGAGGATTTAGGCGAGTAGTCTCGCTCTTCTCTTATCTCTATTTGAGTTTCCAGTTTCGTCGGAACGATAAGTATTTCATTTCCTATTTTCATGTATTTGATTCCATGTCTATATATATCCTTTGATGCTTTTATACCATGCGTGGCCGACCCTTCGTGGTCGTTGACTTCTAGATTTCTGCTATGTTATCATTGCCATGTTATTGCCTCAGACATATCAGTTGCATGCTTACTTTTAACACATGTATATCACCTTACATCTGGCGTGGTATCACCTGACCTCTAGTATGGTATCACCTGACTACCTGTCATGCCACTATTTGGCAAGACCCTATTATTATGACCACGACTTACCACTGACCTAATATCTATCTCTTGACTTGTTTGATTGATTGCTAAATGTCACCATCCTATCATGCTATCACTTTACACCCAGCATGATGTACTTGACTTGTGATTGTCATCTTTACGGGAATCCTGATTTGTTATCCTGTATCATGATCAGTGACCTGTATATTGTATTCCTGCTTTACATGCAGTGACCTGACTGTATAGTACTTATGTACTCCAGATTTCCTGATCATGTCCTGATTCTATTATTCCCGTAAAGTGATAATTAAACTATTGAATCCTAAAAAGGACCAACTTGTATTGGGTCGGGGGAAATATGCGGATATCGATATGTGTTCGTGTTTACAGTGGCATTAGGTTGTGCACTATATCCGGTCTGACCTGTGGTACTCCAGGGGACCGAGGGGAGAGCTGGCTCCCTTATTACTGTTATGATAGGGCATACATAAGTCCCTCCTGTTTAGCCTAGCGGCTGGCTTCCGTTTCCATGCAACGGAACAATCCTGGACCGTGGTCCCGGGCATGCACGGGACCCACTGTAAACATAGTTCGTTGATACAACCGCTATTTCCAATAACAACCTCGACTTTCTATATATGGAAGTATGTGAGTTGGGATATATACCGAGACACATACCTAGATATATGGTAAGACGAGTAATAATAAAGTGTCATAATAACTGGCTCTTTAAGTTGTAAGTAGAGGTATGTGGAATGGGACGCATACTAAAGCCTGCAACTTAAATAGCTCTGAATCTGTGATATGCATTACTATATTTGCTAGTCTTGGATTTTACTTCGAATTTCCGGTTTTATGAGTATTATCGTATTAACGGCTCATATTCTGCTTTATCCTGGATTTCCTGTTTTATGGATATTATTATATACTTGTTCATATATACTTCCTTTGTGTTCTAACCCTCCTGTCTCCTGTACTTGACACTTGTGCTCCTCCTGGCTCGCCACCTGGCCTTCATATTACTACTCGCCTGGGGAGTTTCACTGACTCCCCTGGATTCTTATGTCCAGGTCATGGAGCCCGGAGCGTATGGATTTCCCCCCGTTACTGCTCAGAGTGGCGCAGCGGTATCGTGGATCTCCAGACGACAGTCCAGAGCCACATCCTTCCAGACCCCCTTTGTGCCTCTCGAGTTTTTCCTTAGCAAACTCGTGAGTGCTCTTTTATACTTTTCATACTTGTACATCCTTGTATACTTGTATGCGAGCTCCCTTTTATACCGTTCATGTATGTATATCTCTTGTACTCTCGCATTTGCGCATATCTGTGATGTATTATTATTGTATATTCATCACCTCTGGTGATAACTCTGTAATTGTATATATATATATGTGTTGGAATGTATAATGCACCATTTGCTTCCGTACTCTGATTCTCGTCTGTACTGATGCTTAGCGTATATACGGGAGGGTAGTTCTAACCTACGTATACGTCGCAGTGACGTCCCCGTATCAGCGGGATCGGGGCGTTACAAGCTCGGAGTCAATTCGTCCGAAAAGAATCGGTCTTTGGCCCTTCCTTCTCGCTGGAACCATGAGTATTGATTGTTGTGCATCGTCGACATTTCGACATGTTTCAAAGGACGATTTCATTGGTACATGCAACGATGTCAAGGCATCCATTACCGACCAGAGATCGTTATCCACGTCGGTACTAGTGTCTGACGGCACTGAATCAGAAGCAAACACAGAAAAATACGCTAAATCCAATTCTTCATTAATGTACCAACCGCCTACATCATCAGCGGGGGTATTATCAACATCGGGCTTACTAACGCCCGTTACAGGTGGATCTAGCTCCCACGCACACTCATCTTCCTCCAGCTCGGTGTCGGCTTCATCGCCAGAGTCTGGTTCTTCCGGTTGCGGGACTTCATCCGTCTCCACAGGATCTTGGTACAGTAAGGAGTCTGTGAAATAATTCTCGACCCCTTTGAATGGATGCCTTTCGGCAATCAATGTCTGCACCTTTCCACCCTCGTCAATGTATTTCATGACTTGATGGAGAGTGGAGGGAACGATGGAGTTGCGGTGAATCCAAGGTCGTCCTAGCAATAGATTGTAGGAAGTGTCAGCGTCGATGACGTAACATGTCACTTCCGTCTTCAGATCTCCGATCCGGCATTTGAGCTTAACCTTCCCCATCGGACGGGTACTATTGGCATTGAACCCATAAATGGTCGTCTGGGTAGGGCTCAAACGGTGAGTGGGAATCCCAAGATGCTGCATGACTCTGCGAGGCATGATGCTCAATGCAGACCCGGGATCTACCTGGATGCGATTCACTTCGGATGATCCAACATACCCTGTGAAGTACAGGGGTCGATCATGCTTCCCTTTAACCTGCATATCCTCTGCCGTGAAGGTGATGCAGGGGGTATTCTGGGAGGTGTGGAGACAATTCTCTACATCTTCCTCCTTTGGCACCTGGGTCATGAAGACCTCAGCATTTGCCAGAGCTTCTTACAGAGCTTCTCTAGTCGACTTTGATAGTCTGAGAAGTTCATACAAGGTAATCCGCGCCGGAATGTTGGCCAATTGAGACAGGACATCAAAGCGGTAAGGCGCCGTAGATCCTTCCGTGATGCCCTTCTGAAGGGCTCGAGAAAATCGAGTCTCCTTCTGTTTCTCCACTGGTTGTCTTGTGGAGGGCTTGGTTGGCTCTGCAGTTGGTTGTGGAGGGGTTGCCGTCGTTTCGCCATACTGCTTCAAGTAGGGCTGTCCTGAGCGGGTTCCCGTCATCGGTTGGTTAGGCTTCGCGGCCAAGACTATTGTTTCCTCCTCGGATCGGTTAACGAGGGAACATTAGTCTCGGCTTCTCGAGAGGAGGCACACACTACATTGCAGGATGAAGCCTTTGCCTTGCCGTTGGATTTCCTATTGGTCACAATAGTCCATTGCCGTTCATTGACAAGGTCAGGGTGGACCCACATGATTTCCCCTTGAGGTGTGGGGACAGGTACCAAGCCTTTCTCTTGCTGCTGGTGAGGGTCCGTGTTGACCACTCTCAGCTCCCCTCTTGGGATAGGGACTACTCCTGAGGGTGTCGGAGGTTGTCTTACGAACTGGAGAACTGACGTCACATTGGCCGTCACCTTCTTCTGCTCTGGTCGGAGCTTTAACACCTCCGCGTCAATCAGAGCTTGAAGGATGTCCTCGAAGACGTAACAGCTTTTGGTAGGGTGGCCCAGCATCCTGTGGTACAAGCAATAGGTGGGATTGTCGGTCTTGCTGACCTCCTCGGGGCGCCTAGCTTCAGGGAGCTTCAGTCGATTACTCTTGTTGAGTAGTTTAAAGAGTGAATCAACATGTTCCTCCTTGAAGGAATATTGCTTGTTGGCCCGTGGTTGGCTTGAAGAGCCACCTCCCTTGACCAGTTGAGGTTTAGCAGGAGGTTTGGTCTCTGCTGCCAAGTTATCCTTCCGCTTTGTTTGGAGGGATGTGTCTGGCGCACGCCTTGTCGACCTTTCCGGCCTGGGCTTACCTTCCTCCGCTCTGACGCGGGCGACAATCTCCTCAGCCTGTTCACCTTGTTGGACTAATTGCTTCCAGGTGCGGCTTTCAGCAACTCCTATTTGAGCAAGGAGTGAGGTTTGGAGATTGTGGCGGCATGTTTCCACCAGTGTGGTCTGGGTCATGCCGCTCGGACATCGGAGTACCATGTTCCGAAATCTTTCCACGAAAGACTTGACGGACTCTCCCTTTCGCTGTTTAGTAGCCAAAAGGGTGGGCATCGTGACTTCCGAGTCATCCTCGAAGAAGCGCGTTAAGAAAAGCTTCTCCAAATCGCCCCAGTTCTTGATAGAACCTTCTGGGAGCTTCATGAACCATTCAAAGGCCAGCCCTTTCAGGGTGCCGATGAACAGACGATCCAGGATGGCGTCGTTATCTACTACATTCCCGGTTTGGGATTTAAAGTAGTAGATGTGTTGGTTGGGTGACCCTTTCCCATCGAATGCTTGAAGGGTTGGAGCCTTGAACTTGGACGGGTATGGAACCAAGTCCCATTCAGCAGGATAGGGCCGGACCACCCCAGCTTCTTGGAGGCCTTTACGGTTGGTAAGGGCCTCGAGGCGTTGCTCCAATTGACTCATTCTTTTAGCCTGAGCCTTTCCCTGGTCTTGGTCCCCCTTTACTTGCGACGAGGATTTGGACGAACTAGAAGTAGATCGCTGCCTCTCCTCAGAAGGTTCGGAAGATGAGCTTTCTCCCTTTCTCCCTTTGCCTTCGTCTTTTTAGGAGGAGACTTCCTCCTGTCTTCGAGCAACTGTGCAAGCATCTGCTTGAGGGAGTCGATAGATTCCTGCTGAGAAAGAATCATATCCATTTGTGCCTTCTGGATTTGTTCTAAACGTCTAGTCGTTTCCTCAGGAGTGCCTATCATGTAGGCGGAGGCCTCCTTCTCAACGAAAGAGTTTGAAGCCCGCGATTCCACTACGGCGGAGTGAGAATCATTTACTTTAATGCCATGGGCTAAGGCATTATAATCAATCGGGGGAATGGCCCCGGTCCGGGTGCGAGTGTGTCGGTACACTCCTTCCGGTTCAGAGTCAGACTCGTCAGAGCTGACTGCAGGTTGTTTTCCCTTACTCCTGCTCGTCATATTCGCAGTGAGCTCCGGGTACTCAATGTCAGAGAAGGTTCTCCTTCTGTGGGAGCGCCTTCTTTTGGCTGACGGGGGAATCAGGGTCAGCTGTCTAACTAAAGACTGCTGGTGCACACCTGAATCACAACGGCACTCAGAAAGCATACGGATGAGCCGTTGGCAGCAACATGATGAAGTGACCTGATTGGCACTTCTTTTCTTCGTCAAGTAATCCCTCAAATCCACGGGAGGGGGATTGAAGAGACTAGCCTCACAACGTCGAAGACATGAGGCATCCATGTGCTGTATAGCCTGGACGCAGGCTTCAGGGACGCGATTTTCGCGCCGCGGCTGTAGGACGCGCGTCAGGCGTCTCTGTTGGGACGAGACGCGATTGCCGCGCTGCGGCTCAGCGCGTTGGGGCAGAGACGTTTGAGAGAGGATGGGCTGCTGGGCCCCATGCTTATGGGCGCGTGCCTCTCGCGCTTGACGAGGCGCAGAGGCTTCACCTTGGCGTTTAGTGAGTTGGTCTTCAGAGGACCTAGCTTGAGGAGTCTCGCGTTTGGGCCGCCAAACGCGGACTTCTCGTGCTGGACGTGGCGCGGGCAAGGCGCCAGGTTGTACGTCGCGTCCAGCCCCAGTCGGACAACCAGAGGTTCCAACTTGTAGCTGACGCGCACGTCTCCTCTGACGACGCTCGGCATTTCGGTTGCGTCGTGGAGGTGGAGAGAGACCAACGACGACCTGATGCTGGACACCAGAGATTTGGACCACGCGGGTCTCATGAGAGACATTGACGCGTGTGTTCAGTGCTGCGCGGTTGATCGCAGCAGCAGTTGTGCCTGAGATCACGCGGGCCTTCTGAGAGGTGTTGGCGCGTGTATCTTGCTTGGCACAGTTGGCAGCAGCAGCGCCCGAGAGAGCTTCAGATCGGGCTTCGGGGGCATTCCCCGTCGAGACCCTGCGGCAGACGCGGGTCCTGGGGCTCTTGGAGCCGGAAGAGAGAAACTCTTCGTATTTTGCCTGGTCGAACTCGACAACGAGCGATTCGACCATCTTCCCCTCATGAAGGACGTCATCCTGCGCCACGATTTGCTCATCAGTGATAAATGAAGCCCCTAGCGGAGTCGCCATCTCTTGTTCGCAGAGGAAAAATTCGCGTAAAGTTTCCTTGAATCAATTGAAAGTTTACAACGGATTAATACTCCGATTACAAGGGAGGGAGAATGTTGAGTCTTGAATCCTCCCTTTGTTTAGTGCTGGGTTCTTCGTGTGGCGGTGGAGAGTGAATCTTGTTCTCCGTTGACCGGATGACCGTCGGGATCGTCAGGGATCTTCTCTTTGGCTGGTAGAAGGAGTAACACAGCTCTGTCTACCAAAACTCTCAAAGAGAAGGTAGGCAAAGGGCAACTCGTACGCAGCGAGCTTGTTGAAGAGTTTAGCTCTCTTTCTCCTGTCTCTGTCTTGTTGTTGTCTAACTAAAGAAAATCCGACCCCTTCTTCAATAGCGACGGTGCTATTTATAGGGGTTCCAGGGTGAACGTGCCCCCTAAAAACGCTCCACAACGAGGGGCTGACCTCCCCGCTATGTGGGCGGCGACTGGCCCCATAACCAGGGCGGTTATAACCGAGACGCGGGTGTCGAGCCCACGCGCCTTGATGTTGAGACGCGGGTGTCGAGCCCACGCGCCTTGATGTTGAGACGCGGGTGTCGAGCCCACGCGCCTTGATGTTGAGACGCGGGTGTCGAGCCCACGCGCCTTGATGTTGAGACGCGGGTGTTGAGTCTTCGCGTCTAGAACTTGAAATTCTGCTTTTTAATGGCTTGTCTTTTAGTGATTTTTAGACAGCCTACGGCTATCACCTGGCCCTAGCACACTTGACCTGATATTGTGACACCTGACCGGATACTATAACACTTGACACTTGTATCTCCTTGCATATTCATGGCTATCACTTTTACGGGGACTTGATTATTATATTATTATCATATATTTGGTACTCCTGAACTCCTGTATACTTGACCCCTTAAAATAGAGAGGCTCCTGACATTACTCTTGATACTATACTCCTGTTGATCCCCGTAATAGGATAACCATGAATATAGGATTACTATGAATACTCTGTGGACATTATCACCGGATAAATTATAATAATTGGACAACTTACACCGGGATGGGGGAAACTGATGAGTACCGATATAGTCTCCATGTTTATGATGGTCTTATAGTGTCGCGCGGCCATGTACTTGGATTCGACCTGGAGGCCACCAGGCGTTTCCGTGGGGTGTACTGGTACCCCTACTCCCTTGCCTGCCGGGTGTACCATAAGCCCCTGGGCCTATTTCTGTGGAAGCGGTGACATCCTATTCCTGTTCGGGCGTACAATAAGTCCCGGTACCTAGCGGTACGTTCCGGCTCAGCACCAGATACTCCTTGACCGTTGTCCCGGGCTTGTACGGGACCCATTCTAAGCATGGTTCGTCGATCCCCATCAGTTTCCAATAACTTACTCCTCGGTCTGTATGCTGAGGTATGTGGGATGGGACACATACCGACGTATACAAATCAGATGAGTCTTAATAATTTAATAATAACATGCTCTTGATATATGACTAGCTATACTCTTGGTTTATACTGCTCACCACTTAGACATGTGCTACCTTGTAGGACTACTTAAGTGCTTCCATACTGTTTCATTATCATATTGTGAAGGTAAAGTCAGATTATATAAACTCAGATTACAGTGACGTGATGTACAGGGTATATATATGAGGGTTTCCTTATTTGGATTATTCTTTCGACGTACTAACCTCACAGATCGGTAATGTGGGCTTATATAACTGATTTTCTTGTAGTTACTTTATTTACTATCTCATTTCATTTTCATATGCGCTTATATTCACGATACACATTTCCTGTACACATGTATCTGTTATGCATGCCACCTGGCTTTAGTATATGTACTCGCTGGGGTTGCTAACAACCCTGAATTCTCATGTCCAGATCTTATAGTCTGGACCGTGGCGGCTATACTGTGCCTGATCAGAGTGGCGCAGCGGGAGCGTGGATTAGCAGTTGTCTGTCTGGACCCTCTTCCTTCCTGCCTCTTCATGATCGGCTCGCGAGATTTTCATCTTACCACTCGTGAGTACTTTCCTGTATTTCATATCGTACATTCTGCTTTTGTGCTTCTTAGTAATCATATATTCTTGAGATATTATATCATGCCTTGCGATAACTGTGTACTGGTGGTTTTATTGCTGGATTGTATGTTACCACTGTGCTTCCGTACTCTGATTCCTGCCTGTACTGATGCTTAGCGTATGTACGTGAGGGTATCTCCGACCTGCGTATATACGTCGCAGTAACGTCTCCGTACCCTCGGGATCGGGGCGTTACAATCACACAATCATTACACTCTCTCTTGTAAGGACGAGCATGTTGTTTTACCTCAATTGAAGTGGCTGCTCAAATTGTTGAATATTTTATGTATGAAAATTTTATTTACGAATCCAACAATTTTAGAAAAAAGTAATTTAGAAAACAACATACTCTATTTATTATCATTATTTATCAAAATCGGCAGAAGAGAGGTTTTCTTCCGTCACTCCTTCACAAATTGTGTTCGTCCGTATTCCCTCTCTTTCGCTTTTCACCTCTATCTTCTTTGCTCTGATCCCGCATCAGCTAGCTCCCCTATTTCCCTCCTCTCTCTCTGGCTCTTCGCCTCTCCCTTCTTCCCCTCTCTCTTTTCCCTCTTTCTCTTCTCTCTCTCTAACTTTCCTTTTCTCTCCCCCCACCCTTCACCACCGTCGCTGTCGTTCAGTTTTTCACCGCCCGACGCTATATACTAGTTGACACAACCACTCACAAGAGAGTTTATTATTTTTATTTATTAGATTATCGCTTGGAGGTGAAGCAGAGTGGCGAAGAGAAGAAAAAGGGGAGAGGGCAGGAAGAAGAAGGAGGGAGAAGATGGGAGAGGGGAAGGGAAGAGAGGATGGAGGAGGGGGCAGAGGGGAGAGGAGAGGGCCACTAAGAGAGGAGAGAGGCTCTCTGGCTTTCTCTTTTTAGGGAAAAGACGGACGGATGGACAAAATCGAAAAAGGAGTCGGGAGACAAATCTCGTTTTGCTTAGTTTGATTATTTTTTGAGGTTTCCACGCGAGAAGCACGTGCCAGCAGTCGGCGGGTTTTGCATTAGGCGGTGAGGGCTAGGGCCCATTCCATCACGGACACCGCGGGGCGTCGATCCATCAATCATTCAAAAACTGGAAATAAATCTTTGCAGAGCCTCTTAGTTTCAGATCAATCGACAATTGGATACAAATTAAGAGGGGCGAGCGGGAAAAAGAGAGAGGGAGAAAGAGAAATAAAGCTCTCAAAACCCTAGTTTTCATTTGATATTAGGGTTTTTGGAAATCGGAGATCGCCGGCGATGGATCTTCAGAACACGGTGAAAGAGGCTCTCAACGTCCTCTATCATCATCCAGACGATGCGGTTCGAGTGCAGGCCGATCGCTGGCTCCAGGATTTCTAGCACTCAATCGATGCTTGGCATGTAAATTCGCCGTTGATTCGTCTTCGAGTTTTTCATTCAAATTGAAGGATGTTAATTTTCTATTTTTAGTTGGTGATTCTAGGGTTGTAATTCTCAATCTTTGATTAGTTTAAGTGGATAGCTTCATTATGAACTGCAAATTGTATCATGCTTTTGATATGTTAGAGGGATTTTAGCTTTACCTAGAAGCTGGCTAAGTTGCAAGTTAATGTGCTGCTCACGGTGACTCTACATGATTCTCTCATACATAATTGATGAAACATCTATCAAACACTTCAACAGTTCCTTCAGAAAATCAGTTTAGTGTGCTGCTCTCCAGGTTGTTCCAAGACTTGTAACGAGGGATTAAGAAGTAGATATTTTTTTACATCAATTTAATTTTCCCCCCAAAAGAAAGATATTGCTATCCTACATTGTTTCTTGAATTCCATTGGCCACATAAAGAAAGAAAGTCATAGAAGCTCCGGTAGCTGGCCGGTAAATCTGCCAGAAACCTCATTTGGCAGTTGATACATCCTTTCTGGAGGCTATTTGTTGAACGTTCATGACAGTCCTCTTTCTCTTAGTATTTGGGTCTGTAGAGGACTATCTTGCATTTGTAGTCCACATGCACCTAGCTAATGTAAATTTTTTGTAAATATTGTTTTGATGGAGAATATCACTTTTCATGGGAACAAAATGGATAACCTCGTCATATTTTCATGTATCAGACATCATTATGTCTAATCCCTTTCCCGTAAATGGCGTCAACTATGGAGCACAATTCTGCATGAATAAGTTTCTATAGACAACTCTAACATTAATCTTTGAGTTTCAACATCATTGCTAATCAAACTATGGTTTGATTGGTGTTCGCTTACGAACCTATCAGGTGAGCGGGCAGGTAGGAAAAAGGACCAATTATGCAAGCAAGGGGCAAAACTTCAAAATTCTCTTGTACAAAGAGTCCATAAGGACATGTGCAAGTTGATCCGCTATAGGGAATTGCACTTATCACACAGCCATGATATATATCACACACCTGTTATTTTATTAGGATGGTTATAAATTTATTATGTGTTCAATCTTTTTTTTTTTTTTTAACTAACTCAAAAGGATATTCCATTTGATTTCATTCTCATATTTTATGCTTTTAGATATGTTTGTGCTCTAGTCATGATTTTCATTTCCTTGCAGGTTGCTGATAATCTTCTTCACGATGCTAATAGCAATATAGAGACCCTCATTTTTTGTTCGCAGACTCTTAGAAGAAAGGTAAGTTGATTTCTTAAGAAATGGACATTGTTTCTGGGAGGTGAATTTATCTGAGTTTCACACACACATGTTTTTTTTTGAATTTATAGAAATTTGCATTGTTATATTCTTATTTACATAATATTCATGCTAGGTATGCCCTGGGATTCTGGGTACAATGGTACTTTAAGGAGTTTCCTTTTGAAGCATTTCGGCGTTTACGTGATTCCTTATATGTGAGTATAATACACACATGCACACACAAAGATTTAGGCTTGTTGTTTGAATTATTGTCCAGATTTATTTTAAATATCTTTATTGACGCGCGAATAATTTAATTGTGTTGATCTTGATTTGAGTGATTTTGGCAAGCATTATGCATACACGTTAGTATGTGAGTTATCTTATAGTTCTGATACCCTTATCTTATGCTGTACTGGTGGATCATCATATAACTTATGATTTTGAAATCAACCGTATTTCTATGTTATCAAAGTAGAGCTTTTGTATCTTGCAGAAAATATATATGGAGCATGGTTCACAGTCGCGGTCTCGGCCGCCGACTCGGCGGGCACTGAGACGGATCGGTCTCGGCGACTCGGATCGGTATCGAGCGATACGCGCAAAACACTACATAGAAAGCTCAAAAAATTCTGAAAAAATCACGACAAATCTTAAAAAAGTGTAGACATCCACATTCATGTATAACATGTCCAAAATATATCACTTAGCACACTAAATATAAAGCGAAAACATAAATACAAGCGTCGTCGGTAGAAGCATATCAAAATACATGCACAATATAGTAAATTACGCAAACTACATTCATAAATACATGCTAATATAGTTATTTTCACATTGAATTGCGATGAGTCACAAAATCATCATCATAATGCCGAGTCGATCGAGTCAACTCTGATTCTCGACCGAGTTGGTCTATCTGAGTTGAGTCGACCGACTCGTGACTCGGACTCGTCTCGGAGCGGGCCGAGACGGATACGACTCGGCCGACTCGACTCCGACTCGGCCGAGTCTTTGAACTATGGCATGGTTCAAAGTCTCGGTCTCGACCGCCGACTCGGCCGGCATCGAGACGGATCGGTCTCGGCGACTCGGATCGGACTCGGACGATACGCGCAAAACGCTACATAGAATACCAAAAAAATTATGAAAAAATCATGACAAATTGTAAAAAAATGTAGACATCAAAATTCATGTATCACATATTCAAAACATATCACCTAGCACTCAAAACATAACGTGAAAGTATAAATACAAGCGTCGTCGGTAGAAAGATATCAAAATACATGCATAATATAGTAAGTTGCACAAAATAATTCATAAGTACCTGCTAATATAGTCATTTCCTCATTGAATTACGAGGAGGCACAAAATCATCATTATCATCATCCCCGCGATAAGTATAGAAACCAGGTATATAGTTTCCATAAGGATAATAATATGTTTGTGGGTGAGATCCTGTAGGCTGAGATGATTGGCTAGAGGATCCACTATCAGAGTAATATGGCGGGAGGGATTGTGCAATATCAGCTTCATGGTGATAATAGCCAAAACCTCGATATTCAGTGCTGCTAGTAGATATTCACCAGTGCTAGAATAATTAGTGCCAGAATATTGGCCAGATGTCAAACCCAACCCCTGTAAATGGACTTCAAGATATGATGACATGTTAGTAGTTATCATGTCCACTAGAATAATCATCGCTAGAACTGAAATCGACCAACCGATCCAAATGTCTACGTTGTTGCGAAATCCCTGCCCGGCCTCCATAATCTGTATCTTGTGTGGCATAATATTCTGAATCCCATGTTATAGCACCACCTTGTTGGTTTCCACCAACACCATGAGTCTCTTCATCATTACCGCCATCACCTCTATAACCGCCGTCATCACCGCCACCACCATCACCGCCATCACCATCATCGCCGCCATTACCGCCATCACCGCCACTTTCGTCACTACGACGAATACCTTCATCCAACTAATCTAAGTCATCTGGTGGTAACATCGGTTGTTCTCCCTCACGAATCCACTCATCCAAAATATCATCATTGAAAATATTGTTCAGATCAATTGGGTTGTAATAATCATCAGTGTCGCTTTTGCATATTAAGTTTCTTACTTGCAACCGCATATTGTAATGCACAAATACTAGTTTATGCAACTTGTTCATTGCCAGCCGATTGCACAATTTTGTATGAATCAGCGACCACGTGCTCCAATTTCTTTCACAACCCGATGAAGAACATGTTTGGCTTAAAACTTTGATGACAATTTTTTACAGATTGGGAGCTTCTTCGCCATAATTAATCCACCAATCAGCTGGAAGAGATTGTTGCACTGCTCTTCTAGTCAGTGAGCTTCCAAATTTTCCAACTCTATCCACAAATAATTATATCTGTGAGAATACACATCACAAGTGTTAATATTTGCATAACATTATAGCGATGAAATAAATAAATTATTATTACCTCATGAATAGCTCTTACTTGTTTATTTAAATCCGGCTCCATTCTTTTAATGATCGTTAATCCATTTCTCACTTTTGGATGTGTAGAAAAGTTTTTTGAATATTAGAGTGCTGGATTTAAAAAATATGCTGCAATAATATAAGCACATGATTGTTATGATATGACAGTTTCAATTTATAGTCAACAAATATGATTTCTAGGCAAATGGATTACCAGTGTCTATGCAATTGTCCCTCCCATCTTTTATCAATAATATCCCAGTACTTCTTCCAGTTCTTATTTGATGCCTTTATATCCAATTTTGTTCTATTCATAGTTTCATATATAATAGATAATGTAGGTTTCTTGTCCTGGTCCACTATCTTCAAGACTCTAACACGAGAATCCATAATGTTTTGGACCTCTCTTACCTTCTTCCAAAACCGGTTAGTCAGAATGAGATTAGAAACCTTATTTCGCACACTTCTTCTACTCTTTTCCTTGTTGAATTCACGCTACTCGATAGTCGTACACATTCTTTTCAAATCTTGCTCATAGCGAATAAGGCTTTTTATAGAAGTAAACTCGGTGGTAAACCGTGTTATACCTGGTCTCAATAAATCTCTATCTCTGGTAAATAGCTTCATTAAATTCATCGCTTTGAGGCTATTGTAAATGAATGATGTGATCATCTTAGCATCATCTAATGTCTCCTTGACTGATTTCATAGAGCCAGTATCTTTAAGCATCAAATCAATGCAATGTGCTGCAAGGGAGACAAAAACAAATATTTTCTCTTCTCCATCAACATGTGACCAGCTGCTTTGAAACTTGCCTCATTATTTGTTACAACCTGCACGATATTTTCTTCACCAACTTCATCAACAACTTTATCCATTAGCGAGAATATATAATCAGCAGTCTTCGAGATATTAGTAGTATCAACAAAAGTATGGTAGATCATGCTTCTATCACAATAAATCATGAAATTAACAATAGACTTTCTATTCCGAGAACTCCAGCCATCACACATGATCGTGCAACCATACTGCGGCCATTTTGTTTTATTGAAGCAATATATACTTTAATTTCTTTCATTTTCTCCTCTAAATATAGATTGCCAATCTGGTACCCTATAGGGCCTTTTACACCTGGGCCTGCCTCCGCAATAGTATTAATCATGGCTTGGTAGTAAGGACCACTATCAGCTGCATTGAATGGTATTGCATTATAGTGAAAGAAATTCACCATGAATTTTTCAACCTTTTTAATATTCTTAGTTGAGAACATACTTTTGATTGATTTCTGTTTTGTTGGGAACATGTAAGGATCAATACCATGAGCTGGAATTTCAGCTTCTCTCGTAGTCAGACTCCGACGTAATCCACGGTTAATCCCTGATCCTGAAAGCTGCGAACTACTGCCACCAATATCAACTCCTTCTGCCGATCTCCAAGCCATTTCACGACTTTCTTTCAAACTTGTTTTAGTTGTCTTCTTTCAACTCCTTCTAAACGATTAACTTTTTCAATTTCATTATCAGAATCTTCATCGGTCACATCATAAAAATCTTCCTCACTTAAAGATCTCATAAGTCGCTCTTTTTTGGATTTTATGGCCGCTCTTTCTTTGCTACCTTCAGAAAGAACCTGACCGGGTACATGTGCTATATGTTGCTTCAATCTAGTGATACCACCATGGACTTGTTTCCCACAATAATTACACTTCACAAGTTTTCTACTTCCACCAACAGGGGTACCATGTTCCCATTCAATATCGCGTTGCTTTGGAGCCATACTGAAATTTAAAAAATTATCTGTTAAATTAAATTAAAACTAAAATTAACTAAATTAAAACAGCATTAAATTAAACTCAATTAAATTAAACTAAACTAGTTTATACTAGATTAAGCTAAATTAACTTAATTACCTAATTTCAATAAAATTATTAAATTACCTAACTTAATTATACTTACAAAACTTTATTAAATTAAATTAACCTAAATTAAGTTTAACTAAATTAAACTAATTTAAATTAAACTAAACTCAATTAAATTAAACTAAATTAAATTAAACTAAACTCAATTAAATTAAGCTAAATTAAATTAATCTAAACTAGTTTATACTCGATTAAGCTAAACTAAATTACCTAACTTCAATAAAATTATTAAATTACCTAACTTAATTATAATTACAAAACTTTATTAAATTAAATTAACCTAAATTAAGTTTAACTAAACTAAACTAATTTAAATTAAATTAAACTCAATTAAATTAAACTAAATTAAATTAAAGGGAGACGGAGACAGAGAGGGAGAGAGCAGAGAGATGGACAGAGAGACAGAGGATTAGAGGGGAGAGAGATGGAGACAGAGAGGGAGAGTGTAACACCCCGCTCCTAAAATACGTACTTAGTTGCGTATTCAGATTTTTCGATCGTATTTTTTGATCTACTTCCTGTATTTGTTTTGTATTATGAATTATTTATATGGTCGTTTTGTCTTGGATCTGGATTCACGGACTCGGAGTCAACCCTAGTCTGAACCGAGAACCCGATCCTAGTGAATTGCTCGATTTGGTCTTTCTGGTATTTAGATTTGACCGATTTCAATTTTAAACATCATTTTTCAATATTTTAGATTTTCTGTGATTTTCTGGAATTTTCCTGAATTAAAATGAAAATCATCAAAACCGGTGTCGACCAGTGCCGCTGACCGATTCCTGAATTTTTAATTTGCAAATGGAGTCAAATTTTGAGAAACCGCTTTTACAAATTTGCTTAGAATAATATTTACTATCTTAATTCATTTTTTTGAAAATTTTCAGAATTTATAAGATTTCTGCGAGATTTGGTATCGACCGATATTGGCGGCCGATTCCAGGATTTTTAATTTAAAAACTATAAATAATTTCTTGAAACGAATTTCACCGTGATTCTTAGAATAATATTCTTGATTTTTGAGAATTTTTGCGGGTCGTTCCGAGATACTTAATTTTCGGACGATTTCGGTATTTTTCCGAAAGTTTTCCGCATCCGCAACTGAATCCCGGAATCCGCCACTCTAATTATTTTCATTTTTTCTTCCAAGAGAATATCTTCCTTTTTTCATTTTCTTTTCCTTTTTCCTTTTCCTTTCCTTTCTTTTCCTTCCACCAAATTCTACAAAATTCTCCATTCTTCCATTATCTTCTACAACTTTCCACCAAAAATATCTAAACACCAAAAATATCTTCTCCAAAATATCCAACCTCTCTCCCATCACCATGGCCGGCCAAGAGAGGGACACCTCACCCTCTCCATTTTACAAAAAACCCCCTCTCTAAACATTTTTTACATCACCTTCACAAATCCAATTCCTATATAAACCTTTCCTTCATCTTTCCACTTCATTTTTCTCTTCACCAAACTTTAACCACCACCAACTCCTCCTTCATCTCCACCACAATCACAACCACTACAACTTCTCTAACTCCCTATCTTCATCTTCTTCCTCCATCTCCATTTAAACCACCACAACTTCAACAACTCCACCAAAGCCTCCACCTTCTCCTTTACTTTCTCCAAAACTACCACCACAACAAACCTCTCCACAAAACCATCACCCCACCACCAACTCCAAGGCCGGCCACCCTCCTTGGATTGGGGCCGAGCTCTTCTTCATCGGCAACATCTCCGATGATTATTCCGGTAATCGTTCACGATTATTCCGGTAATCATTCGGTGACAATTGCAACGACAACAACTAAACGTCATCACCACCATCTTTTCTTAACCTTTTTCATCACCATCACCTCTACTATTTTCCACCACCATCTTCACTTCCACCATCACTTTCACCATCACAACATCACCTCCTTCACTTTCTTTTATTACTCCATCAAAATCCATCTTCTTCACCAAATAACACCACCACCAACAAAATCACCTTTTCCCTCTCTCTCCCTATCCATGCGTCTCCCATCTCTCTGTCACTCTCTTTCTCTGATCGATTGCTGACGCGGATCTCACTCCCGCGTCCAAACAATTCCTTAACGCGGCCTTCGCGTTCCTGTATCAACACGACGCGGAGCTTATGCCCGCGTCTGTGTTCTTCTCGTGTTAACGCGACGCGGAACCCACGACCGCATCCGCGTTCTCCTCGTGCCCTAACTTGAACGCGGGTCTCGAACCCCGCGTTTGTGGCACCTTCGCGACGCGATTCCCGCGTCTGTGATTCCCGCGTCTGCTATTCCCGCGAAGCGACTCCCGCGTCTGCGACCCTCGCGTCTCTCTCAAAACCCGCGTCTACCTGTGCACTCTCTTTCCATATATTTCTCTTTCTAGGTTTCTCACTCTTTCTCTCTCCTCTTCACTTTCTCTCTCTAAATAATTATATATTATTATATTTTATGGCGCGTGCGCGAGTTCCATGGATTTCAGGCTTTTCGGCATTCCGGTGATTTAGGCGAGTGTCCTCGCTCTCGCCTCCATTTAGGTTTCCCCGCTTCGTCGGGTCGACATGTATTTTATTCCATGTTTATATGTATTTTACTGCTTTATACTATGCGTGGCCGACCCTTCGTGGTCGTTGAACTCTGGGTTTCTGCCCACTCCTGGGATGGCTGGTAGCCACCGAGAGTGCGCTTAAACCCCGAGCGTTCTTGGTCCCTCAGCCTTCAGCCTCTGGTCTCTCACTATCTTGAAAGGGAAATGATTGGGACCGTCAGGTTCTTCAGCTCCGCCTGGTTATCATGATCAGCGCTCAGCACTTTACCACTAGATTCGTCTAGGCGGGATACTGTCGGATTTCTTACTCGCACTTTAAGCCGAGTTGTCCCGGTAATCTTGCCAGACGCTCCAGTGTTAAATACTGTTTGCTGTCTGTACTTCCAGCTCGCTTAGCTCCGCTTGATTATGCTCAACTATTACTCTAACACTTGTCATATACAAGCTTGTTATGTAAACTCTTGACATATACCTGTCTGTATCATTTAACACTTGATATGTTATCACCTGACACCCGACATGCTACTACTTGACACTGACTCGTGTTATGTCACCTGTCATCTACATGAACACCTGTCATTGGCGTGATAAAACCTGATACCTGTTACGAATAACTCTTTACTCTTGATTATCACATTACGGGAATGTAGTACATGATCTCTTGTTATGAACTCCCGTTATGCTTGTTATGACTCCTATTATGCCTGTTAAGTACTCCTGTTATATTAATGACTTGTGATTATCACATTTACGGGAATCCTGCCTTGTTATCCTGTATTATATACAGTGACCTGTTATCCTGTATTATATACAATGACCTGTACTCCTGAATTCCTGATCATGTCCTGCTCCTGCTCTTCCCGTAAATTGATAATGACATGATAATTACAATAAGACAACTTGCACCCGGTTCGGGGGAAACTGATGAGTCCTGAATAGTCATGTTTATGGTGGTCTTATCGAGTCACGCGTGGCCACATACTTGAGGGATCACCTGGCGGCCACCAGGGATTCCGTGGGGTGTGCTGGCACCCCTACTCCTGATTATTCCTGCCGAGTATGCATACGCCCTAGACTTATTTCTATGGGATCTGCGATACTCTATTCCTGTTCGGGCGTACATAAGTCCCGGTACCTACCGGTACGTTCCGGCTCAGCACCGGATACTCCTGGACCGTTGTCCCGGGCATGTACGGGGCCCATTCTAAACATGGTTCATCAAAACTTCATCAGTTTCCAAATAACTTGCTCTATAAGTTGTAAGTAGAAGTACGTGAAATGGGACGCATATTAAAACCTACAACTTAGATAGCCTAATTAAAGTAGAAAGTTAATATAGACCATTTGTATTCGGTTTTACTCGTAATCGGTTTTTATTCGGTTTTATCGGTTTTATGTTAGTTTAGGAGATATCTGGTGATGTCCTATCTACTCTACTTCTCATCTCTTTACCTGCTCTTATCTTATTATACCAAGTGTATTCTCTACTGGAAGTCACCTGCTATATCCCTCTTGTTCCTGTATGCTGGTACTCACGACACGGTTTTCAATGCTTATTTATGACTTGGATTTATCGATACACATGTGCTTAGCTATGCTCGCCACTTGGCTTTCGCCTCACCACTCGCTGGGGAAGTTCTGACTCCTCTGGATCCTCATGTCCAGGTTCTGGAGCTTGGGGCTAGGGGATTCTCTTTGTTGCTGACCAGAGAGGTGCTGCGGTAGCTTGGATCTCCAGCAGACCATTTGAAGCTCTATCCTTCTAGGCCCCCTGTGCACCTTTCGAGTTTTCCTTTTGTACACTCGTGAGTGCCATTATACTGTTCATACATGTACATCTCTTTGTATTCTCGCATTTGCGCCTATCAGTGATGTAATATTCTTGTAATATTTATCACCTCTGGTGATAACTTTGTAATTGTACTCATGTGTTGGAATGTATAATGCACCACTTGCTTCCGTACTCTGATTCTTGCCTGTACTGATGCTTAGCGTATATACGTGAGGGTATTTCTGACCTACGTATATACGTTGCAGTAACGTCTCCGTACCCGCAGGATCGGGGCGTTACAGGATGGTATCAGAGCCTAGGTTCTACATCCTCAATACAACCAGACGGCAAATTAATGGTAAAGAAATTTGCAACTGGAATGCATAAGTCCTGGTTATACACTCCAACTACAAGTGCAGAGTTATCTATTCTTTCTTGATCATTCTTCCTTTGATTCCTAATCCCTTCCATCTTTCCCCTGTTTTGGTTTTTTCGAAGCCTTTATACCAACTTAAGATATGGATATACTAGAGAGGTAGTGGCTAGTTCTGAATAAAGCTATTACATGATCACTTCGGCTGACTCTATGGTACTCGGGTATTCTCAGGATTGATCCTAATCGGATTATCTTTCAGAAGTCAATAGTCGGAATTCTCTACGGCTATTCTACATTCTCGGCTATATCTTTCAGAGTGATTGATGCCTGGTATTCGGAATTCTCAATTATCAGTCTTCTTTATTATGCTCAGGATTATTAGGGTTTCCTTTATCTTCAGTATTCTGGCTTATTCTCGGAGGGCTATCAAGTGTGCAGTACAACAAGAATTCTATTGCAAAGCAACGACATCAGATCAGTATTAATTGGTACCGTTCAAAAACTTATACAGCCAGAGGTGCAGAAGAGATCTATATTCTGATTACAGTTTAGTCAACTTGAGAACCCTACCTATAGTGCTTCATATCTTAAATTGGTATAATTCCCGTCCATGTCCCCTTTGTGTTCATTTTACCCCTTATCGAAATTGCGAGGACGCAATTTTTTGTAAGGTGGATGGAATGTAACACCCCGCTCCTAGAATACGTACTTAGTTGCGTATTCAGATTTTTCGATCGTATTTTTTGATCTACTTCCTGTATTTGTTTTGTATTATGAATTATTTATATGATCGTTTTGTCTTGAATCCGGATTCACGGACTCGGAGTCAGCCCTAGTCTGAACCGAGAACCCGATCCTAGTGAATTGCTCGATTTGGTCTTTCTGATATTTAGATTTGACCGATTTCAGTTTTAAACATCATTTTCCAATATTTTAGATTTTTTGTGATTTTCTGGAATTTTCCTGAATTAAAATGAAAATCTTCAAAACCGGTGTCGACCAGTGCCGCTGACCGATTCCTGGATTTTTAATTTGAAATGGAGTCAAATTTTGAGAAACCGCTTTCACAAATTTGCTTAGAATAATATTTACTATCTTAATTCATTTTTTGAAATTTTCAGAATTTATCAGATTTCTGCGAGATTTGGCGTCGACCGATATTGGCGGCCGATTCCAGGATTTTTAATTTAAAAACTATAAATAATTTCTTGAAACGAATTTCACCATGATTCTTAGAATAATATTCTTGATTTTTGAGAATTTTTGCGGGTCGTTCCGAGATACTTGATTTTCGGACGATTTCGGTATTTTTCTGAAAGTTTTCCGCATCCGCAACTGAATCCCGGGAATCCGCCACTCTAATTATTTTCATTTTTTCTTCAAAGAGAATATCTTCCTTTTTTCATTTTCTTTTCCTTTTTCCTTTTTCTTTCCTTCCTTTTCCTTCCACCAAATTCTACAAAATTCTCCATTCTTCCATTATCTTCTACAACTTTCCACCAAAAATATCTAAACACCAAAAATATCTTCTCCAAAATATCCAACCTCTCTCCCATCACCATGGCCGGCCAAGAGAGGGACACCTCACCCTCTCCATTTTACAAAAAACCCCCTCTCTAAACATTTTTTATATCACCTTCACAAATCCAATTCCTATATAAACCTTTCCTTCATCTTTCCACTTCATTTTTCTCTTCACCAAACTTTAACCACCACAAACTCCTCCTTCATCTCCACCACAATCACAACCACTACAACTTCTCTAACTCCCTATCTTCATCTTCTTCCTCCTCCATCTCCATTTAAACCACCACAACTTCAACAACTCCACCAAAGCCTCCACCTTCTCCTTTACTTTCTCCAAAACTACCACCACAACAAACCTCTCCACAAAACCATCACCCCACCACCAACTCCAAGGCCGACCACCCTCCTTGGATTGGGGCCGAGCTCTTCTTCATCGGCAACATCTCCGATGATTATTCCGGTAATCGTTCACGATTATTCCGGTAATCATTCCGGTGACAATTGCAACGACAACAACTAAACGTCATCACCACCATCTTTTCTTAACCTTTTTCATCACCATCACCTCTACTATTTTCCACCACCATCTTCACTTCCACCATCACTTTCACCATCACAACATCACCTCCTTCACTTTCTTTTATTACTCCATCAAAATCCATCTTCTTCACCAAATAACACCACCACCAACAAAATCACCTTTTCCCTCTCTCCCTATCCATGCGTCTCCTATCTCTCTGTCACTCTCTTTCTCTGATCGATTGCTGACGCGGATCTCACTCCCGCGTCCAAACAATTCCTTAACGTGGCCTTCGCGTTCCTGTATCAACACGACGCGGAGCTTATGCCCGCGTCTGTGTTCTTCTCGTGTTAACGCGACGCGGAACCCACGACCGCGTCCGCGTTCTCCTCGTGCCCTGACTTGAACGCGGGTCTCGAACACCGCGTTTGTGGCACCTTCGCGACGCGATTCCCGCGTCTGTGATTCCCGCGTCTGCTATTCCCGCGAAGCGACTCCCGCGTCTGCGACCCTCGCGTCTCACTCTCAAAACCCGCGTCTACCTGTGCACTCTCTCTTTTCATATATTTCTCTCTAGGTTTCTCACTCTTTCTCTCTCCTCTTTACTTTCTCTCTCTAAATAATTATATATTATTATATTTTATGGCGCGTGCGCGAGTTCCATGGATTTCGGACTTTTCGGCATTCCGGTGATTTAGGCGAGTGTCCTCGCTCTCGCCTCCATTTGGGTTTCCCCGCTTCGTCGGGTCGACATGTATTTTATTCCATGTTTATATGTATTTTACTGCTTTATACTATGCGTGGCCGACCCTTCGTGGTCGTTGAACTCTGGGTTTCTGCCCACTCCTGGGATGGCTGGTAGCCACCGAGAGTGCGCTTAAACCCCGAGCGTTCTTGGTCCCTCAGCCTTCAGCCTCCGGTCTCTCACTATCTTGAAAGGGAAGTGATTGGGACCGTCAGGTTCTTCAGCTCCGCCTGGTTATCATGATCAGCGCTCAGCACTTTACCACTAGATTCGTCTAGGCGGGATGCTGCCGGATTTCTTACTCGCACTTTAAGCCGAGTTGTCCCGGTAATCTTGCCAGACGCTCCAGTGTTAAATACTGTTTGCTGTCTGTACTTCCAGCTCGCTTAGCTCCGCTTGATTATGCTCAACTATTACTCTAACACTTGTCATATACAAGCTTGTTATGTAAACTCTTGACATATACCTGTCTGTATCATTTAACACTTGATATGTTATCACCTGACACCCGACATGCTACTACTTGACACTGACTCGTATTATGTCACATGTCATCTACATGAACACCTGTCATTGGCGTGATAAAACCTGATACCTGTTACGAATAACTCTTTACTCTTGATTATCACATTACGGGAATGTAGTACATGATCTCTTGTTATGAACTCCCGTTATGCTTGTTATGACTCCTGTTATGCCTGTTAAGTACTCCTGTTATATTAATGACTTGTGATTATCACATTTACGGGAATCCTGCCTTGTTATCCTGTATTATATACAGTGACCTGTTATCCTGTATTATATACAGTGACCTGTACTCCTGAATTCCTGATCATGTCCTGCTCCTGCTCTTCCCGTAAATTGATAATGACATGATAATTACAATAAGACAACTTGCACCCGGTTCGGGGGAAACTGATGAGTCCTGAATAGTCATGTTTATGGTGGTCTTATCGAGTCACGCGTGGCCACATACTTGAGGGATCACCTGGCGGCCACCAGGGATTCCGTGGGGTGTGCTGGCACCCCTACTCCTGATTATTCCTGCCGAGTATGCACACGCCCTAGACCTATTTCTATGGAATCTGCGATACTCTATTCCTGTTCGGGCGTACATAAGTCCCGGTACCTAGCGGTACGTTCCGGCTCAGCACCGGATACTCCTGGACCGTTGTCCCGGGCATGTACGGGGCCCATTCTAAACATGGTTCATCAAAACTTCATCAGTTTCCAAATAACTTGCTCTATAAGTTGTAAGTAGAAGTATGTGAAATGGGACGCATACTAAAACCTACAACTTAGATAGCCTAATTAAAGTAGAAAGTTAATATAGACCATTTGTATTCGGTTTTACTCGTAATCGGTTTTTATTCGGTTTTATCGGTTTTATGTTAGTTTAGGAGATATCTGGTGTTGTCCTATCTATTCTACTTCTCATCTCTTTACCTTCTCTTATCTTATTATACCAAGTGTATTCTCTACTGGAAGTCACCTGCTATATCCCTCTTGTTCCTGAATGCTGGTACTCACGACACGGTTTTCAATGCTTATTTATGACTTGGATTTATCGATACACATGTGCTTAGCTATGCTCGCCACTTGGCTTTCGCCTCACCACTCGCTGGGGGAGTTCTGACTCCTCTGGATCCTCATGTCCAGGTTCTGGAGCTTGGGGCTAGGGGATTCTCTTTGTTGCTGACCAGAGAGGTGCTGCGGTAGCTTGGATCTCCAGCAGACCATTTGAAGCTCTATCCTTCCAGGCCCCCTGTGCGCCTCTCGAGTTTTCCTTTTGTACACTCGTGAGTGCCATTATACTGTTCATACATGTACATCTCTTTGTATTCTCGCATTTGTGCCTATCGGTGATGTAATATTCTTGTAATATTTATCACCTCTGGTGATAACTTTGTAATTGTACTCGTGTGTTGGAATGTATAATGCACCACTTGCTTTCGTACTCTGATTCTTGCCTGTATTGATGCTTAGCGTATATACGTGAGGGTATTTCTGACCTACGTATATACGTTGCAGTAACGTCTCCGTACCCGCAGGATCGGGGCGTTACAGAGAGAGATGGACAGAGAGACAGAGAAAGGAACAGAGAGAGAAAGGGAGAGGGGGAGAGAGACGGGAGAGGATCATAGGAGAGAGACGGAGACAGAGAGGGAGAGAGATGGACAGAGAGATAGAGAGGAGAGGATCAGGGGGAGAGAGAGGAACAGAGAGAGAAAGGGGGGAGAGAGACGGAGACAAAGAGGAAGAGAGAGGGACAGAGAGAGAAGGGAGGGATCATAGGGGGGAGAGAGAGACACAGGGAGAGAGGGACCGAGGGATAGAGAGAGACACAGAGGGAGAGAGAGGGAGAGAGACAGAGTGGGGGGGAGAGAGACAGAGGCGGAGAGATCGACAGGGAGAGAGATCGACGGCGGGAGAAAGGGAGAGAGACGCAGAGGGAGAGAGGGAGAGAGATCAACGGAGAGAGAGGGGGAGAGAGAGAGAGGTACCTGCGAAGGTGACGGCGACGGGGGAGATCGACGTTGACGGTGAAGGCGACGGGGGCGAAAGCGACTTTTTTTTTTCCTGATTCAGCAAACGCAGAGGGAGAGAGATCGAGAGATCGAGAGAGTCTCTCTCTTTATGTCGCAGATTTACGGGTGTCGAGTCGACCCGGTCGGGTCCGACTCGGAGTCGACTCGGTCAACTCGGCCGAGTCGCGTAAAACTCGGCCGAGATGACCGAGTCGACTCCGAGTCGGACCCGACCCGGGTCGACTCGGCACCCGACCTTCGACTCGGGCGTCCGAGTCATCTCTTTGATGGCCGAGTCGGATACGACTCGGCCGAGTCCTTGATCCCTGCTCCTCGGCGGCTCCATCTCTTGCATTCAAGTACATATGTGAAGGTAGAGATTTGTTGCCAGTAGCTATTCAAAATTGATGTGATTTTTGTTTATATGCTCTACTTGAGTCCTTGAAGATAATGAAATGCAGTTAATCTTTCAGGCTAGTAATGCGATGCTACAAAAATTTCCTGGTAGATCATATATACATGTACCTACATTCCAGTATCTTCAATGCATGTGTGCAAAGACACTACTTTTCTCTCCTTTTCTCTAAATCTTATCATCACAGACAAACAAGAACACAGTGTTTTTCTCTTACTTTTTTTAAAAACCTCTTATTCTTTAAAATATCACCAGTTCTCTCTTTTTCTAGAACACTGGTATCCTTTTTCCTCAATAGAGATTGCTCCTTAGAAGCTGTAATTGCCCAAAAAGTTTAGGAAGATTGAACGATTAAGTGCTATCCTTAATCGGAATTGTGTAGAACATCTATATTGGCCTTTCTTCAACGTCATAATAACATGTCTGCACTGTAGCTGACCAAGGAGCTATTATATCCAATTCAACTCACAAGTAGAACGAGCCATGGCTCGATACCCTGTTCTGCATTCGATCTAGAAACAATACTATGTTTTTTTCCTCTTCCAGGACACATGATCTCCACCAACAAACATACAATATGACAGACCTTGTGTCAATCAGTGATCTTGCCCAAACTGCACTTGTAATTGTGTCTACAATTTGAATATAAGAGATCTTTACTTGGAGTACTCTATATATCACAATATACTAGTCACAATATCCTAGTGACCTGTCAAGGATTACGAATTGATTGACAATACTCATTGTGCAATATTTGGTTGAGTTACTGTAGATAGTTGATCTTTCACATAAGTCTCTTTTATCTCCCAGGGTCATGCAAAGATTTCCTCTTATTTGATAACATGGAATTTCGGTCGGTAAGAGCCTATTGGCTTGTATTTTAATAGCCAACCTTTGATAGCATATTTAAAACATACTTGCTCTGGGACAAAGGCATTCCTTTCTTAGGCCATGCCACTTTCATACTCGAGAAATATATCAATTGTCCAAGACCCTCTGTGGGAGACTTTTGCTGTATATATGCATTTAAATCCTTAATGCCCGCGTCATTGTCTCCCGCAATGACAATGACATCAATATATATTACTAATAGAATCCTCTTTCTCTGATGCGAATGGAAGAAAATAGAATGATTCTTTTGAGCTCGTTGTGTTCCAACCTCAACAAATCTCTCAAATCATAATTTAGTAGACCGTTTCAACCCATACAATGACTTCTTAAGTTTACAAATCCTTCTGGACTCCCCGAGCAATAAATCTGGGGGTTGCTCCATGTGATCCTCTTTGAGAACACCACAAAAGAAAGCATTCTTGACATCTAATTGGTATTAAGTAGAAGAGAGATTAAAACCAGTGTTTTAAAAAACCGTTATGTAACCGTTATAACTCGTTATATAACGTAACGTTGACCAATTGTCATGTAACAGGTCTAAAAAACGCAATGTTTGATAACTAAGGTTATTTTGCCCGTAACTTGCGTTACGTTACGTTATTAACGTAACACACCGTAACCTACGTTATGGTGCAAGTCGACTTTTTATAAACTCCTATATTCTCCTGGTTTATGGCAAAAAAAAACCCCACAAATTCGCTCTTTGTTGTCCTATCTGCAACCTCGTCGTCATCTCCTCGTTCGGCACTGAGAAAAAAGAAGAAGACATATCTCTCTCTAGTTGACAACAAAAGAACTACCTCTGGTGGTTCTCTGTCGTGTTGGTTCTCGCCGCGTCGTCTCCAAGTGGTAGTTCTCCTTTTTCAAGCACATGTAAGCTCTCTCTTCTCTCTCTCTTTCCAGTCTTCCTCCTGGATTTCTCCCCCTCGATCTCTCTGCTTTTTCGATCTCTCTCTGCTTTCTTTCCTGAGGGAGAGAGTAGAGAGAGATCGAGAGAAGTCGAGAGAGATCGAGAGAAAGAGAGTCAGAGAGTGATGAGGGGAGAGCAGAGAGATCAGGGTAAAATATCGGAAAGAATGCAGGACACAGGGGGAGATAATTAAATAGCATATTGTAAATTGAATTATGAATTATAATGAATAGAGTAACTAAGAAATTATGAATTATGATTGAATTATGAATCTTTTTGTAGATTGAATATCATGATAAAATTTATGAATTATAATGAAATATGCGAATCATATTGTTGTTTGTGTAGATGGAATTATGAATTATAACTTGTGAATGTGAACAATTATGAATAGCATGATAAAAAATTATGAATAGCATGATAAAAATTATGAATTATAATGAAATATGCAAATCATATTGTTGTTTGTGTAAATAAATTATGAATTATAACTTGTAAATGTAAAAAATTATTGTGATACTTGCTAAAAATTGTTGTGACTTGCTAAATGTGTTATATATCGTTTTGATATTTTTTAATTTTTTAAAATTATTTTTCTATTTATATTTTTTTTAATATAGTATATATATTTATTTTTATTAATAAATATTAAATCGCGTAACCTACGTTATGCGTTACGTTATAACCTATGTTAACATAACAGAAGAAAAACGTTATCGTTATGTTATCGTTATTTTGAACATTGATTAAAACCATTAAGAAGGGAGATTAGGGCTAGAGAGAGTCTTGCGAGAAGGAAAGAAATAGATGAGAGACTAATCATAGATCATGACTTTGATGCCATGTAAATTTACTATTATGGCTTCGAGAGAGAGAATAGAGGATGGAAATTTGTCTCTCCTCTCATACGCACACATAAATAGTAAAATAATTATTTTTATTAATTAAAAGGAGTACACAATATTACATTGAATTCAACCTCTCTACTAACTTTCTCACAGGAGAACACAATCACTCAATACAACTCTTAATAACTAAAAAACCCCCAAACTTTTCATAAAATAACCATTAACATGCTAAAAATAGCTTTGAGACTCGCCTTGAAGAAACATAATCCATCTCTCTAGATCTACTAGTCAGAATAAAATTTAAGAGAAATAAAACGTTTGGTTTCTTTATTGATCATTTACTCACAAACTTGAATCAGCTGGATTCACTGATCGAAACAAAGTCGATTCTGTTGTTAATTTGAGATTGATTGAATTGAATCTACTGATTGGAGTGAAGATTAAAGAAAAGATGATGACCAACCTTCTTGTTGATCCAAACTTTAAATAAGTATCAAGTAACTCGATGGTTGTCAAACAACTACGAACTCGATCATCGGCGAAATCATTGATCTTCTTACGATAGAAAACCCAAATATAATACGTTATCATGAATAATCTATAGTAGCCATTGAAGTTCACCTAGAGGGGGTGTGAATAGGTGAATAGCTAATCTAATGATGTATTAATGCGGAATTAAAAATTATTTATGCAAATTAAAACTATTAAGCTAAACACACCAAGTATAACACAAGAGTGTAGCCGAATTTCCGGTGAAGGGCTCTGGACTATCTCCTCAAGATTCCTCTAGATAAGAGTTGAGGTACTACTATTGCTCTCTTGGTTGAATATAAATGTGAGCAAACAATCCCAAGCGTATAACAATTTAAGCACAAGTATATCAAGCAAGTAATGAATATGAACAATAAGAGTATGCAAGATATAAACACAAGTGAGAGATAGAGAGAGCAATCGCAAACACGGGAGATTTGTTTCGAAGTTCGAGCACCCTTGCTCTACGTCCCTGCCTTCAACACTAAGAAGGATTTTCACTAGAATCAATCCCACCGGATCACTCGGTGTCGCAACACCTACAAGGAGAGAACTCTTGGACTCATTAGTCCCTCTCCTGTTCCCGCAAGAACTACACATGCAAGCATACTAGCTTGTCGAGGTCGCACCTCTACACCGAGCTCCCACAAGAACTCGAAACAACACGAACCCGCAAGTTTGCCTCCTCAAATACAAAGTAGAACACTTTGGTGATCTCAACACTTTGATCACCTCAAACACTCTCACAACAAAGATCCCTAGAAGAATGATATAGCAATGGATAGCTCGAGTATGTGTGAGAAAACAAGATAGAATGGTGGAGGAAAAACTAAAAAAAAATCTTTTTATCAAACACTCTTGAAAAACTCTCCTTTTGATATGGAAGTTTAAGCTCTAAAACAAGTGGAGATAAACACTTAGGTAGGAAAAACTAGCTTGAAAACCTACTTAAAATCTTATCGAAAATAGTCCAAGGAACCCCAATATATAGTCTCCAGAATCTAGCCCTTGGGGTCCAAATCAGCAGCTGAAGCTGCTGTCGGTCGACTGCCAACGGTCGGATTTATGACCGTTGGGAAAAGCGGTCGACCGGTCGGTCAACCGAAAACTGGGCATTAACTTATCGGTCGACCGCCCGGTCGACCGGGGCCATTTACAGAGAGCAGAGCTTTTTAGCGGTCGACCGTGCGGTCGATCGGCTCTTGGCTGTGCACGTTTGTGCACATTGGTCGACCGCCCGGTCGATCGACTTTTGGCTCGGTCGACCGGTCCGGTCGACTGCCAGAAGACTGTTAGCCGTGAAAAGGGATTAAAACTTGGTCTTTTTATCTTTAATAAAATCCCATAAATTCTCATAAATTCTACAAGAATAAGTTCATTGATATACTTTGATATACAAACATGTTTGATTAAAAATCAAAACATATTACAAATATTTTGAACTATTTTTGTGAAATAAAAATTTTGCTTTAAACAAAAATCGTATTTTTCAAAAACAATCTCCAAATTGAAAAACGATTTTTTCAAAACTTCTCCAAATACAAAAACAAGATATTTTAAACACTTTTGAAGCTTAGTGTGTATGGATATGATCCACTACACATATGAGATGAAATATCTATGTTTTTGATAATAAGCTCTAAAATGAGTTTTGATAAAACACATGTATATTTTGAAGCTTAAAAACCAAAAAGGTATTTTCTAAACACATATAAATTTTGTGTGTGTATATGAACTTGAGCAATCCACCAACTAATATATCCTTTACATTATATCTAAAAACAAATCTTAACACTTACAAACGCGACACAAGTCTTCTTAAAAATCTTCTTCTTCTCCTTGACTTGGTCCAAACTTTGATCCAATGAGCTGGACTCCTCTTGAGTACTTGATGCAATCTTGATGCGCGAGCTCTTGAATCAACACGTGCTAGCTCCAAAACTTGACTTCAAATCCTTTGTTGAAGCTAAACACCTACTAAGATCTTGATCAAATATCTGAGACAATTAAACACAAGATCATTGTACTATAACTACATGAGTTAATCATCATCAAAACTAGAGTGATGGGCCTTTGGGCCAACAATCTCCCCCTTTTTGATGATGACAAAACTCATGGAGTTATATATGCATGTATTAAGGGCCTGTTTGTTTCGCCGCAAAACATCGCAAGTTGTAAGTCGTAAAGTGAGAATGGAAAAAGTGAACTATAGCAGAGAAAATATATTGTGTTTTATAGTGTTTGGTTGGTAAAGTGAAAGTGTGAATGAGAAAGTATATTATGTTTAACGGTGTTTGGTTGGTAAAGTGAAAGTGTAAATGAGAAAGTATATTGTGTTTTACGGCGTTTGGTTGGTAATGTAAAAGTGTAAGTGAAAAAGTTGGCCACAAAATTAACTGTAGCAATGATTTAAATATTATAAATACTATTAAATTAAATATGTTATTGAAAATTAAATTGTATTAATAAATTTGAGATAAAATATTAATAATTTTAATATTTTAATTATAATAATAATATTAATAAAATATTAGTAAAATTAGTAAAATATTACTAAAATATTAACTAAATAAATAATTATAAAATTTTAAGAAAATCTAAAGAACATTAATAAAATTTTAGGAATACTAATAAAACATAAATATTAAAAAAAAATCTTAAAAAATAAAATATAGTTATAATATTATAATATTATAAAATACTTAAAGATTATTATAATATTAAATTTTATTATAATAATATTGTAATATTATAAAACTATTAAATTAACAAAGTAAAATATGATTATAAAATTATTAATAAATTATTAATATAATATTATTATAATGAATTATTATTACAATATTAACATAATAAAATATTAATATAATAATAAAGTATATTATAATATTAATAAAGTAATTATTTATATTAAGAAAATAAATTAAATATATAATAATTTTATATTAAAGCATATTATTGTTATATTAATAAAACATTAAATCTAAATAAAATATTAAGAAAATTGGTGTAAATATTAATAAAATAATAAAGTATAAAATAACAATATTAAATAAAAATATTAAATTAAAATAATAAAATATTAAATATTAAAACAATGTTAAAAATAATAAAAAACTAAAAAATACAAATATAAAATAATTAGATAAGAAATTAAACACTATTAAAAATATTAAAAATATTAAATATTTAATAATATTAAATTATATATTGATTATCAAGTAACTGCTTTGGACTGCAAGTGTATTACAAGTGAGACTTACATGACCACAAAATTATCTGCAGCAGTTGCAAGTGGGAAAATTTGAGTGTAAAAGTGAGATTTATATGACCACAAAATTAACTGTAGCAACTGCAAGTGGGAAATGAGAGTTGTATTTTGTAAGTTGTTTTGCAGCGAAACAAATAACGGAAAATGGAAAAAAGGTTTTACGACTTACAACTTGCGGCCTTTTGCGGGGAAACAAACAGACCCTAAAATTAAGCTTCATAGAAGCTCCCCCTTAACTCATGCATAACAATAAACAATAAGATATTCAATAAAGTGCATAAAATTAAACAAATATATATGCATAAATAAGGAGATAAACATGCATAAACTCACTAAATTCTTCTTCCCTTTTTGCATAAACAAAACATATATGTATAAGCAAGAAAAACAAACATGCATATATAAACTCTCAAAATCCTTCTCCCTTTTTTTTGTCAAATCATCAACAAAAGTTTGAAAACAAATCAAACAATAAAGATATATGCGATATACATTCATGAAGAAGAGAGACGTGAAGTTTGCTCCCCCTACATACATGCATTACATGAAGAAGGGATGACAAGACCCTAACTCACATAAAACATAATATACAATGCATAAGCGGAGATGTTAAGCTCTCCCTACACACGTGTACCATATAAAGAAGAGATGTCAAGCTTCTCAATATAAGATACACTCAATATGAATTTATATATAGAAGAGATGGTAAGCTCCCCTTGCAAATAGGCAATACATATCAAAACATTTTTAAACAAAATTTTGATAATACTTAAAGCAAAAATAAAATTTGGTACCACTTGTAAATGAACAAAATTTTAAGATACCAATAGTAGATTTTTGATACCAATTGAAATTGAGATATTGTAAATTTTTTTGATACCAATTAAACGGTAAAATATGAAGTATATTTTGATATCAATTGAAATACCAATTGAAAATAATGCATAAGCTCATTAAGATACCAATTAACATTTGAACATTAGTCAAGCTTAGCATAAATATAATTTGTGCTTAAAACAGTAAAGATATTGTAAATCAAGCACAATAAAAACATATATATATATATATATATATATATGTATGAAAAAGAAAATACCAATTGAAATTGATATTATTAAAGATTTTGAAGCACACATATAAAAACAAATATGGGTATACAAAAATAGAATTTCATGAAGTTCATGTGTATAACTCATAACTATCCACCCTATTCATGTACAAATTTAAAAGATTTTCATTAAAGCATACAAGGCATGGTCTCCCAACCATCCGCCCTTGGGTTGGTAGGGGTTTTTAAAAATAGGAGTTTGAAAATAAGTATAAATTGAAAATACTACCAAATGAAGAATAAATAACTAGTTTAAGACGATTTTTAAAAAACTAGTTAAAGATCCTTCAAACATGAAAACAAATCATCTAAGTACACAAAAATTGTCACTCAAGATTTATAAAGCTCATAAAGTGTCATGAAAATATAGTCATGAGAAAAACAAATAAAATGTGAGTGTACAAGAATAATGTGATTAGCCTATTCATGAAAATAATCAATAAAGCTCAAAATAAACATGAAATTCTTTTTATTAAACAAATATGAAAATCATAAAAGTTTATTTTTCATTAAAATCAAACTTCAAGGTATATGTATGTTCTATCAAAACTAACAATATACATACATATCCCAAACATAAACGAGTCCATAATGTAATTTGCATGAAGACAAGTGGTTCAAGGGTATGCATGTATATTTATTAGTTTTAGACAAAAATAGCATATACGTGAAGCAAAACATGTACAAAGATACGGAAGACAAGTATAAATAAGAGAATCATCAAAACTAGGTATACATGTACATGTAATGTGTACAAATGAGCAATGAGGTACAAACATATAATAATCACGTGTAGCATGGTTCAAAGACTCGGCCGAGTCGGAGACGAGTCGGCCGAGTCGTATCCGTCTCGGCCCACTCCGAGACGAGTCCGAGTCACGAGTCGGTCGACTCAACTCAGAGGAGACCGACTCAGCCGAGAATTGGGGTTGACTCGGTCGACTTGGCATTGTGATGATGATTTTGTGCCTCATCGCAATTCAATGTGGAAATAACTACATTAGCATATATTTATGAATGTAGTTTGTGTAATTTACTATATTGTGCATGTATTTTGATATGCTTCTACTGACGACGCGTGTATTTATGATTTCGCTTTATGTTTAGTGTGCTAGGTGATATATTTTGGACATGTAATACATAAATGTGGATATCTACATTTTTTAAAGATTTGTCGTGATTTCTTCAGAATTTTTTATGTAGCGTTTTGCGCGTATCGCTCGATACCGATCCGAGTCGCCGAGACCGATCCGTCTCAGTGCCCGCCGAGTCGGTGGCCGAGACCGCGACTGTGAACCATGACCATGGTTCAAAGACTCGGCCGAGTCGGAGACGAGTCGGCCGAGTTGTATCCGTCTCGGCCCTCTCCGAGACGAGTCCGAGTCACGAGTCGGTCGACTCAACTCAGAAGAGACTGACTCGGCCGAGAATCGCAGTTGACTCGGTTGACTCGGCGAATTCACGGCCGAATCGGTCGTGACTCGACCGAGTCGACTCTGATTCTCAATCGAGTCAGCTCGAAACGTATATTCACCTGTTACGAACCGGTATAAAGAAAAAAATGAAAAAAAACTTACCTCTCTCGCTCAGATCTGGAGATTGCCGCCACTGCCCGATCGTCGCAATTCAATGTGAAAATAACTACTTTAGCATGTATTTATGAATGTAGTTTGTGCAATTTACTATATTGTGCATGTATTTTGATATGCTTCTACCAACGACGTGTGTATTTATGTTTTCGCTTTATGTTTAATGTGCTAAGTGATATTTTTAGACATGTGATACATGTATGTGGGTGTCCACATTTTTTTAAATTTTTTTGTGATTTTTTCAGAATTTTTTGAGCTTTCTATGTAGCGTTTTGCGCGTATCGCCCGAGACCGATCCGAGTTGCCGAGACCGATCCGTCTCAGTGCTCGCCGAGTCGGCGGCCGAGACCGCGACTGTGAACCATGAGATTGACTCACCCGCATAGTGCTCTCATGCTGTACTGAATCGATCGGGGGGAGAAGACTCGACCCCGTCGAGTCAGGTGGAATAGTGCTCTCATGCTGTACTGAATCGATCCACTGCAAATTACCTCGATTTAGCTGTGAATCAACAATCAGTACTTTCTTTACAGTGGTTCAAGTACCGGTGAGTTTCACTAGTTTTAGTGGTGATAATCTCATCCTTTAAAACTTTATCAACCTTCTCTGCTGTAATGTGATGGGTATCTGAGAGTGGGGTATCGAGCATTGTTTTAAATATCGGCCGATATACCGGTATATCGGCCGATATACCGGTATATCGGCCGAGATACCGGTATATCGGCCGAGATACCGGTATTTTATCCAAAACGATATGATAAGTGCAAAAATTTATCGGATATCGTTTTGGACCGATATTTGCCTATATATCGCCACGTGGCCGATATCCGAGATGAAATATCCGATATATCAGCCCTTATAGTTACTTATTTGGATAATAATTATTATTTTTTGCTTGAGAGATTGTTTTATTTTATTCTATGTTCATTATGGTATGTCAATGATGTTTTTAAATGATGTTTGGATAATAACTTATTTCTTTTAATAATCTCTTATATGTATTTACTATTGATATATCAACCGGTATTTAGTACCATATCGCGATATATCACCCGGTATCCGGTACATAATTTTACCGACCGGTATATCGCCGATATCTTATATTTAAAACACTGGTATCGAGGATAAACTTGCACAAAAAAATAGAGTATAGAATTGATATATTAAGATGTGCTAATGTTACTCAATACTACCGTTATAGCAAGTGGCTATGCGAGTCTTAATCCATAAGGAGGGACTGTGATGAAAGCGCTAAGTATTCTTTTTAAATTACTAGAAACCAGTTAAACATTTCTTCTTAGTTTTTGAGAAAGAAAAGAAAAGAGAAGAGTTCTGTTAAAGTAGAAATAGAACAATGTGTTGGTGTTTTAAAAAGAACTAAGTTAGGAAAGAGAATTAAAAGAATTAAGTGTTGGTTTTTTTAAAGATATTTTCTAAACTACGAAATGAAAATAAAGAAAGAAAAGATCTAAAAGTATACTTATCTCTTATGTTGATTATCATACCTTGGATCGTTGGTGAAGGTTTACCTTGATTCGGAGGCGATCAGCGCATAACCCATAAGATCGGATTCAATCTCCGTTCGCATTACATCATCAAGACTTCTAGTAGCAAATATGAAATAATACGAACATTAAAAGGTAGAATCCATCATCATGAGCTATGAGTGGTACTAGCAAAGGCAAAGCGATTCCGATGCTACTAGATTCACTCGGATATATAATCAAACATAAAAAGTAAAGTAAAAAATAAGAAGAAAAATAAACTTTTGATTAAATTGAAAAATGATGAAAGAAAGAAAAGAAGATTACATTGTTGTCACTCTCAATACAATTCTCTCTCTCTCTCTTTCGTGAATCTCTTTTCTAACTTAAGTTTACAAATAAACAGAAATTACATAAAAGTAAAAAGAGAAAATCTAAGTTAAACTAAAAAACCCTAACCTAAGCTCTCTGACTCTCCACGTCCCTTTGCCTTATGCATTTGGTGGTTTTTATAGGAGAGGATGAATGTGGGAATACGTGTGAAGATATGAGCAAAATCGCTCCACCAACAGAGAGTTTCCGCGGCAATTTTGAGACTGTTGGATCAGCGCTTTGATCGCGTGGAATCCTCTCTTGTAGATACGTCTTAATCTTCATTGGTTTTTCAGTTTGAGCTTTGGATTGGCAATATCCTCGTTGATCTTCAAGCTAACCAAATCGATTCATATAAATCTGATTATCTGGTTTTTATTTGGTATTATCTTTTCTGATACGCTCTGATTTTCAGTTTGAACTGCGCTTTTCCCCCTAAATCTTCTGAATATTTGTTCCAATCCTTGATTTTGATTTAAACTCATTTAAATCTGAATTTAATTGGACTTTTGAGCTCATTTTCTCTCCTTCTCCATTAAACAAGGCATGCACATCATTAGACAAAAAGATGATTAAATAGCTAGATTTATTACGAAATAAATGTGAAAATGTGACAATAAATAATGCAATATTAGTGACCAATCACACCCTCACACCGATCTTTGTTCGTCCTCGAGCAAAACAAATAAACAAAAGAACAAAACTAACATAATCTAACTCATTTTTGTAAAAAATCACGGTTGCACATAGCACGCGCAAAAATTCGTTAAACCCCTAGGTTACCTCTAGAGGACGAGTTTTGTCTCATGAGAGTTTTCAGTGAATTACACTCAAAAAATTCATAAAAGAAAGAAAAACAAAGTGCCATGTTTTAAATATCGGCTGACCTAGATATCGTCCGATATCTCCTTTTTTACTTCCTGCTGATACGATATGGAGAAATCGTTTGCCATATCATTTGCAGCAAAAAATATTGGCCGATAAATTGCCTGATATCGGCCGATAAATCATCCGATATATTGCCCGATATGAAATAACTTATTTATTGCATGACTGTGTGCAAATGTATATTATTTTTTACTGTCTTTGCATGCATATTACATCATTTTTATTAGGTAGTGATATCTATGACATTAAACTAACTTTTAGTTACTAGTATTTCATTATATAGTGTCGGATATGAACGTCCGATATGCTCGTGTTTCCCCGATATCTCCCATGATATCCGATATCCGATATGAAAACCCTCATCCGATACGATCCAGATCTCTGATATTCAGAACCTTGACAAAGTGTTAGTATTTTGAAAACGCATTTTGAAAAAGAAAAAATATTTGAAGTATTCTTGCAAAAATTAAGTAATTTATAAGTCATAGGAATACCAAACTATTCATTCTTAAACTTAGTCTCTATTCAAAAATTTGTTATCAATCAAGATAAGGATTACAACTGTATTTCTCATCTAATCTATTATTTTACCGTAAATCACATGCAACTTGTGACCATAATTGTTTTGACTAAGGATTCTTCAACTCTAACTCTTACGTCTTATTTTACATATGTTGGTGGTAATATCCCTTAGTTCTATTAGGCTTTCTAATTCACCCATGTAACGAGCTTTTAGTTGGTAACTGGACGGTCTTAGGGCACCGGGTGAGAAAACACCCTAAGAACTTAAGGACTCGAGAAATAAGGCCATAAAACTAACGGTTTTAATTGGTTATATGGACTACTTTTAGGCGTGAATACTTATGCTTTATGAGACACAAATACCCAGCTTAATCATAAGATTTTTAATATATATTCTTTTTTTCTTTCTTTTTTTAGTAATAAGGCATAAGAATCTTTATTTTTGAACCCTAAGTGTGTAAGTGTATAAAATATACATATTTCATCAAGGTAAAAATCAAGACTAAATTACTTTTTCATTTTTTTCCTAACCCTAAAAATTAAACAAATAATCTTATTTTGATCAAGTATAAGAAATCATAATTATGATTTCGCTATTCCTTTAAAGTAACTTAATTTCTTACAAAAAATAAGTCAAAACATTGTTTTCCTTTTCAAAAAGTTTTAAAAGAATTTTTTTATAAAAGAAAACCTAAAAGAAACCTATGTTAGAATCTTCCCCCACGCCTATCTCATGCATTGTCCTCAATGTATGAATGAATGCATATATGCATGAAAAAGAAGAAAGGGAAGGAAAAATGTTAACTCAAGGTGATGGTTCCGGTGGTGGTCAGATTGGGCCAAGCGTTGCTGCTCAATCTGAATAATGTGGAGTTTCAAGGAATCTACCTTTGATGACCTCTTTTCTATTTACATTGTTATTATCCCTAATTTGATTAGGATCATGCAAGATCTTAACATAAAAATCATCCCGATTATAAGATCAATCTTGGAATATTATCTCAGAATCATAATGGCTTATACCTTTGTCCAACAAAGTAATGTGATTGTGGAATTTTTGATTTGGGCTCAAGAGTGAAATGTTCGGGAACCAATACTGACTCGGGAATGACTTAAATCAAGTTTAGGCTCGACAGTCGGATTTGGTTCAAAAGTTAGGTCCAAATCAAAGAATTAAAATTCACATTCTTTTCTCGTCAATGGAATGCGACTTTCCAAAATCGGTGGTTCACGTTCAAGATCTATGAGTGCATGAATCAATGTCGGCTCAGAAATTGTGCCCAAATCGTGCAAAGATACCGAAGTCAACATAGATTCGAAATTTGGAACTGAATCGCAAAGTTGGGGATCAGGGTCACATTCACATTCAAGTTCAATTTCCTTTAAGTGAAAACTTGTCAATTTGTCAAAGATTTGGAATTGATATAGTTCAAGTTGGTGTGATGAAATTTTATCTTGATTAAAGTCTCCAAGACACCATGATTCTTGCTTCCTATCAATATGGCTAGGAAAATCGAGAATGGTTAATAATGTGTTAAGAAGAGTTTCCTCATTCCTATCATTCATTGTGTTGACCAAATGACTCATTTGCGCTTCTAACCTATTGATAGATTGAGTAAAATCATTTTGGGACTGAATCAGGTCTTCCATACTCTTTTTTAAGTCAACAGGTTCTTCTTGTGGTGAAACTTGAAAAATAGAGTAAGGATCTTGGATTTGAAAATTTTGAGGGGATTGTGAGTCCATCATGTTTTGAACTTTGTTGCTCGGACTCATGCAAGATTCTAGACATCTTTCAACTCAAATTTTTCTTCAATCAGTTGTTCTAGAAAAGGAGTATATGAAGCTAAATGTTGGTAAGATGGTTGATAAAATGACGGAGTGTTGTATCCCCACTGACTCAGTGAAGAGTGGAAATGATGATTCCAATTTTGTTCATTATACTGAGACTGGGGCATATGTTGATTCGGATAAAACCAATCCGGCATACTTAGTTGGTTAAAGTTATGTAATGTTAGGCTGGTGATATCCGAGTCAAAGAGGTCGGGGTGAAATATGGATTCATATTAAAGTTGAAAAAATTGTTATGGTGATGATCCGGTTCACACAAAAAGCAAATCAAAACAAGCAAAATAATCAAAAAAGAGAAAAATCTAGCGTATGTTAAGGTAGACATTAGACCTAGATGACTCCTAATTGGTTGACTGTCCAAGAGGTATATTGCAGCAGTCTGATCACAGGTTAAACGGTCATGTAGGGGCAAAACGCAGTGGGAGGTATCCGTGCAGAGCAACATGCTTTAATTACACCAAACCACTGGTTTTCAAGGATTTTGCCTCTTAATCCTTAATCTTAATCTTAAACACCGATTTGGCCTGAGTCAAACTCTAACAACTTCCGCCCGAGGTCAATTTTCTATTGAGCTCGAGATGTCCCTAGGGCCAACGTCTACTCACTTTTAAGTTAGGCTGAGTTAGTGAGTGAGGAGATGGTTTTTTGGGTTAAGGAAGGATAATGACTTTCCCACCTTATCTTGTTTATAGGTTAAGCCCTTAATCGTTTTACTGCGTGTGTGTAATTATTTAGCAAAAAGTAACACTCAAGGCGATTAAATCATACAAGAAGTTTCCTAAATGCTATGCACACGTACCTTTGCTCCAGCACTCTTCAACAGTAATGAAATGTAACGAAATTAAACAAATATCCTAGAATGCAAAGTCAACCATTTTTTAACTTTAACAATCAATCAGTTACTGTTGACTTAAGATCAATGTGCAGTGTTAAGAGAGAAAACTAATAGCAGCATAGCCTTTAGTTTGCATTGAAGCAACCTGAAAGAAAACACAATCAGAAGTTCGACGTTTTCACGGTAATCCAGAGAGCCCTCGTGCTCTGCTTTCTTGAGCAGAGACACAAGGCAACATGTATTCTTCTGCAACTTTCTAAAATTCTGAAATTTGCACCTGCACACAAAAACAGAGAAGAAAAATTAACCGTTAGGTAAATTAAAAAGAATTACCGTCCCTTCCCGGTAACAGTGTCAAAATTTGATCGAGGCTAAATCTGCACAGAAAAAATGGAGTTTAGTATTGATATTAAGATGTGCTAAGGTTCTTCAATAATGTCGTTATATCAAGTGGCTATGTGGGTCGTGATCCACAATGAGGGAATGCGATGAAAGCGTTAAGTATTCTTTTTAAATTACTAGAAACCGGTTAAAACATTTCTTCTTAGTTTTTGAAAAAAAATGAAATGAGAAGAGTTGAGTTAAAGTTGAAAATAGAAGAAGAAGATGGTGTTGGTGTTTTCAAAAGAAGAACTAAGTTAAAGAAAGAATTAAAAGAACTAAGAAAGTGTTGATTTTTTTAAAGATATTTTCTAAACTAAGAAATGAAAATAAAGAAAGGAAAGATCTAAAAGTCTACTTACCTCTTATGTTAATTATTATACATTGCATCGTTGGTTAAAGTTTACCTTGATTCGGAGGCGATTAGCGCATAACCCATAAGATCAGATTTAGTCACTGTCCACATTACATCATCAAGACTTCTAGGAGCAAATATGAAATGATACGGACATTAAAAGGAGGAATCCATCATCATGAGTTATTGGTGGCACTAGTAAAGGCAAAGCGATTCCGATGCTACTAGATTCACTTGGATATATAATCAAACACAAAAAGTAAAATAAAAATAAGAAGAAAAATAAACTTTTGATTAAATTAAAAAACGATGAAAGAAAGGAAAGAAAATTACGTTGGTATCACTCTCAAGACAATTCTCTCTCTTTCTTTCATGAATCTCTTTTCTAATTTAATGTTTTTAAATAAATAGAAATTACATAAAAATAAAAGAGAAAATTTAAGTTAAACTAAAACAAAAACCCTAACCTAAGCTCTTTGTCTCTCACGTCCCTTTGCCTTATGCATTAGGTGGTTTTTATGGTAGAGGATGACTGTGGGAACACGTGAAGATATAAGCAAAATCGCTCCACCAACATACTCAAGTTTGTCAAAAAACTTTGGAGTTTCCGTGGCAATTTTGAGGCCGTTGGATCAGCGCTTTGAGCGCGTGGATCCCCTCTTGTAGATACGTCTTGATTTTCATTGGTTTTTCATTTTGAGCTTTGGATTTGACAATATCCTCGTTGATCTTCAAGTTAACCAAATCGATCCATATAAATCCGGTTAATTGGTTTTTATTTGGTATTATTTTCTCTGACACGCTTTGATTTTCATTTAAAACTGTGCTTATTCCCCTAAATCTTTTCAATATTTATTCCAATCCTTGATCTTGATTTAAACTCATTTAAATCTGAATATAATTGGACTTTTTAGCTCATTTTCTCTTCTTCATTAAACAAGGCATGCACATCATTAGACAAAAAGATGATTAAATAGCAGGTTAATTACAAAATAAATGTGAAAATGTGAATAAATAATGCAATATTAGTGACCGATCAGTGGGGCTCTATCAGAGAATAGCTTAGGGGAAGGCCCAATGGGTTACAATCAAAACCCTTGTAATCCATTAGGTCATTAACATTGAAAATATAACTGATGTCATAATCTTTCAGAAGATCTATCACAAGTATTACAATTCAGTTTATTCAAGATCTTGAAAGATTCAGCACTGTGGACATGCAACATCACAGTTCCCGTCGGAAACTATTTCGGATAAATCTGAACTATCACATAATCGCCTATATTAAAAGTTTTAAATATTTTTTTATTGTCGGTTCGTAGAGTAGGCTTCACATTGCTCTATTTATTTCTATTATTGATCTCTTTGTGTAGTTTGTACACGCGTTTATGTGATGCAAATGTAGGTGCACACTCAAATGCTTTATAGTGGGATGATGTCAGCAGCAACAGAGGAAGCGGTTTGTGGACATGATATGCATGACTAGTGGGAGATGGAGAGAGTACAATAACAATAAGAGATGGAGAAGGTGGCGTTGGCATCAACGCCAAAGTGGATGTCTATTTGGGTTGTCCAGTTTTGGGCCTTAAGGGTAGTAGTTTAATTTGCTTACCCTCATGCTCAAATTGACACATGTTGGATCGATCGTAAGTGGTGACATTTTTATCGAACAACCATGGTCTTCCTAATATGACTTGACCCACATTTATGGAGATCACATCACATCAGATCTTGTTTTTGTAATGATTGAAATTGATTGGAACAAGACATCATTGTTTGAGCTCAAGTGTCGTGGAGTCAATCCAAAACACTTTGAATGGGTGGGGGTGGGGTACTACTTCTAATCCAAGATATTCGAACGATTTTGACGATATTGCGTTGAGACAACTTTTAATGTTCACAATCACTTTACAACTCTTATATCTAATTTTGGTGAATGTGTGGAAGATAATACTCTCTCTTCAATCGTATTTTTCAGCTGGTCGGGAGGAGACACATTTAACAATAGACAAGTGAGTTGATGGTATTTGATTAATACAATTGAGACTAATATCATCACTTGTGGGCTCTTTGTTAGTTTCAGAATCTTCTCCCTTAAAGATGTACACACCAGAATCTGACTCAGTGGCTTCGATGGGTGTTTCATTTATAATGGTGATTCTGACAAGACTAGGGCAACTAGCAGCTGTGTTCGTCACTTTGGCATTTGTAGCACTTGGTTGTGGAACTAACTTTGGAGGGCTCGGGACCCTTGTTTTTGTTGTCCCATTCAAGATTCTTGCCCTTGATGTCATCCTTATGTGAAAGGGTTTGGATACTAGGTCTATTGGGTTGGGGATATGGGGACGGTCTAGACACTGAGGCGCTATAATCATGACTCATAATCGTGAGCTTTGGAAGTGTTAGTGATCCTAGTGGAATCTAGATTTTGGACTAATGCGTACGCTGCCTTTAACTCATTGACTCTTTTAGCTAACAGTTCCGTTCGCAGGTCATCTCTAAGATCGGTTCTGAATCTAGAAAGAATTTGAGCTTCACCTTCTTATGGAGGGTACTGCATCTGACGAGGAATTCATCGAACTTCTTGACATACTCCTTTGCAGATTTGTTGCCTTGAGTGTGTTGATGCCAATTGTCCATGAGACGAGCATTAGAAGATTGTGGCACATACTTTGTTTCTATCTCTTTTTTCATCCTATCTCATGTGTCAATCGGTGGTCGAACTCTGGCTGCACTCCTGTTTTCTAGGTTGGTTCAATACTAACTAGCTTGATCATACAATATCATTGCAGCGCACTTAACTTTTCTAGACTGAGTGGGTCGTATCATGTGAAATGCCTATCTAGTTGGAGTGTCCAATTTATAAAAAGTTGTGAGTTGTGACGTCCATGAAAGTTAGGGACATCGATCTTGATGCTTTTCAGATATTGAGTATCGGTATTGAGTGGATTATTGGTATTGTTACGTTGGTTGTTTCTCGGTGGGGTTTGATCACCTGTGGCTTCCACTCTGGTCAACCTTTCGTCGAGTGTCTTAAGGACTTCTAGTTTAGTATTTATCTCGGCGAACATAGCTACAATCTGCTGGGGATCTATTAGGGAGGTGTAAGACTTGCTACACTCTCCGAACAGATATGGGTGACCAATACGGGTGGGCATGCACTACACAAAACCTAAATGAAGATGAAGAGATGCAAATCTAAACTAGATGAATTTTTTTAATGTAATAAAGCAGTAAAATTTTCTAATAAGTGCTTACGTGATGCAGATCCTACCCTAACCGTGCTCTGTTACCAAAATGATGTGAAACGTGTATGCATGTGAATTAGAAATCAGTGATAGAACAAAATTTCGCTACGTTTCACTAACAAAATGATCTTGGGTAGAAAAATAGTTAAAACTAATATGCAAACAGACGGGTTTTAACAAAATGAGCAGTCCAACCGTACTATTCTAAATCTAAAATAAAAGATGCAATTACTCAGTGACAATGACAAAAGATTGTACAATCAATATATATGATCAGCAAACAAAAGGTAGCAGAATCTCACGGTCTCACAGTTTTTTTGGCAACAGATATATAATCGATAAAATAATAGAGACAAATATCAACTCACATATAAATGGACTGTGTTTAAAAAAAATTACCTACTGAGGATTATAGAGATCTCAACCTGTAGAGGATGCCGATGTGTACAGCTTGTCGTCATGATTGTAACACCTCGAAAAACACTTGAATTAGATGTCAGATGTAAGAGATACGGCCTGTAAACCAACTCAATAGTACTAATGGGTCTGTTTTCTGTTTCTGGATCTAATAAGTACTGTAGCAGCGGGCCGGGTTGCTTCTTCGCGGTTTATGACTTAAACCCGTTTACTATTTTTTTCCTCTTTGGAGCAGGTCGGGTTCTGGTCTTTTCTCTGAACCCGATCCAGGGAGTCAGAACTTCTAGTGAATGTATAAGAATAAACTGAAAAGAAGCACATGCATATAAATGTGACATATGATAATAGTATAAACTAGAATAAGAAATGACATGAATAAGTAAACAAACAGTAATGTGGATAGCACACAGTAAAGTATGTATCCAGTTGGGTATTCAATCAGGTGTCTATCACGATCATATATCAAGCGGGTAGGGTCAGTCAGTACTAGGGTCAGATGTCCAATCAAGTCAGGTGTAATATCGAGTGTCTAACATACATACATGTATCAGGTAAAGACAATTAATTACAATAATCCTCTTCCTGCTTCTACTTGTTCAGAGCAGGCGGTTGATGAAAGGGGAGGGTGGCCAGGTGTGGACACTCGGCCTGGCTGAGCTCGGCGGCGGCGCTTGTGGTGCGGGTCGCACAAGGAGGTCGAGATAGAGGGAGAGGCGAGATCGACCACGAGGAGGTGAGTCCGATGAGCTCGCATCACGTGGAGGAGGTTGGGTGGCTCCGCTGGTGGGGGCTTGCGAATATGGGTTCTGTTGTTTGGGTTGTGAGGAAGTGGTTGCTTGAGTGTTGGGTTGAGAGAGAGAGAGACAATGGGATAGGTTGCTTGGATTCTGTGTGGGAGAAAGAAAGAAAGAAAAACAGAGAGATTGAGGGGGGGGGGTGGTTGGCGGCTGAGGGAGAAGGAAAAAGGAGAGATAAGAAGAGAACTAGGGTTAGGATTTAATTAAGAGGGCAATTAGGGTTTTAATCCTAAACACTTTGAGATAACTTAAAATGGCATGTAACCACTGTTTTTTATCAAAATTCTTCATTATTCATTCCAACTAATATAAGAGTCTATAAATAGATTTTTACAAATTTGTAGTTTCAAATCACAACCGATGTGGTGCTAAATAAAAAGAAAATACAATATCTAACTCTGGATAAATGAAAGCAGATAAAATTACATTAAAAAAAATACATGAAGTCTTCTGCTAGAGTCAATCTGGACTGGAGTTCTTTCGCGTGCTTCAGCACTTGATATCCGCATCAGATTCAAATTTCATTAATTATTTTAAAAGAATGTCAAAAATGCTTGTAATTATTTGAATAAATTTTAAAATATTTTTAATTATTTTATTTTATTTTTTTGATCAAAGCGGATATCCCCGAGACGAAATAGTTGATATGGCTGATTCCAATACCTAAAATTGCCGGCTGATTCCTATTCCAATTCTGAGATTTCAAACCATGGTTTAAACTTTAAAACTCACCCGTAACCTTGGAAATTTGGACTTTTTACTTTCTAATTTAGGGACCACAGTGTGATGGTATGAGCGACATCCCTGATGAAATTTGCCTTGAAGTAGAGAGCAGCAGCATTACAAAGGTGGATCTTATGCATGTTCAATGTCTCTGATAAAATTAAATGGATTTTCAGTGGATCTTCAACACCGGTGCATCCATGTATTGGTTGCAGATTTTCTGCTCTCTCTCTTCTTCTTCTTCTTCCTCCTCCTCCTTTTTGGAGTAGAACGTTTTCAAGTGCTTCCATGTGATTTTCCTTAAAATATTGATATTATTCTAGTATTTGATTTACGATTTAAATGCCTTTTATTTTCCTCGCAGATTGTAGTAAACGCTTCAGTGGTTCATTGGATGGTCTTTTCCGTATCTATCACATAGCAGTCAGCAGAGAAGGTGGTTACAAAATATCTGTCGGTGATTCTATGCATTTGGTTGAAGCATTAAGGTATTACTTTTTTTTAAAAAATCATTTCAAAGAATTAGTATTTTTGAACTTTCTTGGCTTTGTGCATGTATGGCAATTATAGGCCCTTGCTGTTTAAGGTGTCACAGGAAATCTGACTAATTGCTATTTCCACTTCCAGTGTGATTATTACAGACCTCCCACCAGAGCATGTTAGAAAGGCATTGGAGTTGGTTTGTTTGCCATTTATAACTGCACTACAGTTATCTACTGACTTAATAATCTCTTTTTAGTAAATTCAAACAGTTTTTATTTGTATTTCCGTCTCTCCATCTGAACAAGCAGGAAATAACTAATCAAGGTTGCGTAGGTCTGCAACAATTACCTGCACGACAGCTTACTTTCACATTGATCGTCTAGCATGCATTTTTAGGTAATAACCCTCAAGTTTAAAGTAGATTTTGTGTAATTTCCATTCCAAGATGGGTTTTCTTTTGTCTAACTGGAACATTTTCGGGAACGTAAATCCTTCCAGAAGTTGTGGCTGATGCAGTTTGAAAGTTTTGGCCAATCTTTAAATTTGTCTTTGATCAGTAAGGGTTACATTCTTGCTGCTCTAATGGGAAATATATTCGCTCGCATATATGTGCGCGCACACGCATGTGCACACTGAGATACTGCATTTGCTCAAAGAATATTCTATGCATCTAACACATTCATTTTTCATGTATTTTTTACTGTAGTCATGCTTGGGATATGTGGACAATGGAGTCTATGTCGTGCCTGTAAATATGCTGTGAGTATTCTATAATTGGCTGACTTATAAAATGCTATTGTAGCATTGAGTTTGCTGTGAGTGAACTCGTCAAATTAATTTGCTTGGAGGACTCTTATAATTACCATTAACTAATTCTTAAAATTCTTCGTTGTAGTACCAGGTCTTCTGTTTAAAGCATTATATTGGTTATTTTTCACTTATTGTTCATAGTATTCATCTGGGGAAATATTAATGCTATATATGAATGCCCTTTATTATCACAGTGGTCATTATCTATTGTTATTGTTTGATAGTGGTCATTCTATTTTTTCTAAAATTGATGGAATGCAGTTATCTGTATTAAAGCTAAGACACTTCAAAGATGATTAAAGAATGCAGAGGATTTAACTAAGCCATCATTGCTATCACCGTCTTTTGTTTTAACATTTATTCTAGTAGCCATTGCAATAGCAATGCATTTTTGCTGTAGCACTAGTTCGAATGAATTTCTCAAAGATCAAATCTATTTTCCCTTCTTTTTGAGTGAGCGTCCCCGGCGTTTCATTAAAAAGGATTCAAATGAAACAGTGCCAAATCTGTTTTCCTTTCAGGACCAATGTTGATTTTTTTTTTTAATTTTATTTTTTTAAGGATGCTTCTTGAGATGCCATACTTACTAATAATTTCTTACTTCTATTTCTTTTGGAACAGATAATTTATCTGCAAGCGATCGGTGTAAATAAAGTGTTTTTCCTGTTACGGATTAATAGATCAAATTGTTGGTACCAGATCGTCCCTTTTTGGAATTTTTATTGTGTGCTCTCACTTAATAGTATGAGACCTTTTCTTTTGCAGTTTTATTATGACTGCAGCTCACCACCAAGTTTTGTTGACTCTTGGCTTTATGTGTGCCTCAAAGTTGAATGACTTTCACATAGAAAATTTATTCTTTTTCCTCTTCTTAGCGTTTTTTCAAATCAAGGAGAACCTGGAAGACGCCAATTGACATTCTTGGATTATGGAAGCCCCTCTCATGTCCATAGTTGCCATGGCTAGGAAGTTGGCCCTAATTATAAGAGAGCTGGCATCAGGTCTATAGTGGATCGTAAAACTGTCATATCCTCGTGGACCCTTTCTCCATAGCTGACCCCATCTTGATGGGAAAAGGCATAGATGATGATGATGATGAATTCACCACCAGGTGTCGGTGCTTGACTAAATTAAGCTTCCTTGGGGCTCTGCCTTTGGTCAAAATCTTACTTAAAAAATCTTATTTCTGTGGAACTCTTTTTTATTGTCGGATACACAAGAAATCTTTTCTTTTAAAGAGATTATGAGAGAAAATGCAATACATTTCCTTTTAAGCAAAGTTGATGGAACAATGACTTCTACTTACCCTAAATCAAAATGAGTACACAGAGACTGGCTGAATAATATGAATAAAGAAAAACTTTGAGAAACTATAAGAAAAAGGATTACAAGGATGCTTGGGCTAAAGGTAAGGTTTATGATACGCTTTATAGTTACTTAGAAATTGAAGAGAATGATGCACACATGCACACAAGCTTTGGACATGCAAGAGGGAGGGGAGAGACGTTGTTCACGGTTATGCTATATTTATGAAAAATGATTTAATGTTATATTTATTAAAAGTGATTCAGTGAGAGTTCTAGTAGAAGAGTAGAGCATGGTTTCAAATGTCGGCCGATTTCAATATATTTTGGCCATACCATATCTAGTTTTGAGGTACGTTATCGGATATTAACTCTCTATCATTGACCTGATATCGTCGATATTACTGAAATTGATACTAAAAAGCTTTGGCTTCATCCATTATTGACACCGATATCGAGATTAAATAGAGGATATTAAGAGAGGTGGAGAAATTAGTTTAATAAATTATTTAATTAGAATCATGCAGGAAAATTAAATACGATTCAAATGACATGATGTGAAACATGTCCGTGTGATATGAAATAAGTGATAGTTAGTGATAGAACTACCAAAATTATACTTCTCTATTAAGCTACGATCTTCAGGTAGAAAAGATTAAACTAATAATGCTTGCGGATGGAATTAACAAGAAGAAGCATGTGCATTAAGCAATTTCAAACATGAACAAATTAAAGATAATAATTACGTTATACGAGACAAAACTTCAACAATCAATATCAAAAGTAATAAATTACAAGTCGCAGATGCACAAAACCTTACAAATATGTGGACAACAGTAAGACAGATAATTAGAGATCAATTATTAAGACTCTACAAGTAAATTCCAGTAATAAGAAAAACTCACCAATCGAGGATCACGTTTGACCTTAGTGCCCTTGTGGTGGTGGTGCAAGAAGCTGAAAGGCCTGCAACTGGGGCGCACAGGTGTCTCTGAATGAAATTGGTCCTGCAAATCGTGGATCCCTAAACGAAACTCCATGTCCTCAGCAACAATGGACACGATTCGATTCACCTACTCAATAGTCTCCTCAGGATTAAACTGAAAGTCCAGGAACGGGATTCAATGCTCAAGTACCCTTAGTTGTCTTTAACATTATCATGATCTACATTCGGATCTGCCATGACTCCATTAATCACTCAAATAATATAGATATAAGGTTTTGTGGAATGAGATTAGTGGATCAAAGGAGTGGGACTTGTGGTGGAGGCAAAAAAATCGAGGAGAGGAGGACGAGGAGGCGACGACGGAGATGGTGAGAGGTGGTGGATAGTGGTGGGATGTGGCTACTTAGGGATTCACCCTCCTAAACTAGGGTTCCTTAAGGTTTCACACGCCTAAAAGGAATTTTGAGAGAGTAGAATCGCTCACAATTGTTTAGTCAAAAATAATTATGCATTAGCTTTATTAACTAGAGAAGGGCTTTTAAATAGGCTTTATAAAAATAAAAAAAGTTCAAAAACCAATACGGGACTAAAAGACTACTAAACAAAAGAAAGAAAAGTCAACTCAAATAAAATAAAAGACTATCACGACTCAATCCTAATCAACTAATCGAATCACATGGATGTGATGCATCTCCTTCTATGTTGATTACGTGCAAGGGCGTTACTGGATGTCCGCATTACTTAGGCAAGGCTAGCAACTACAAGTTGCCAAATGGTTTGATGTGAAACGTGTACGTATGTGGAAGCAATAGATATAGTAACTCAATTAAACGTATCATAAACAAGAATGATTATAGGTAGGAAAGATTAAAACAATTAATATTAGTTCTGTTTCTTTAAGATGCATGTTTTAGATTAATTCAAATATCAAAGTACTAATTAAATGTTGTTATGAGGCAACAGATTATACTATCAATAAAAAAGTCAAGCTGTAAGTACACCTAGAGGGGGGTGAATAGGTGTACGGCTAATCTATGAACAATAATGCGGAAATTAAAACTTAATTGCAACACACTTAGTGTAACCAATGAGTGTAGCCGAATTCCCGGTGAAGGGCTCTGGACTAACTCCTCTTAATTCCTCTGAATAAGAGTTGAGGTGCTATATGAAGCTCTCGTGGTTAGACACAAGTGAGGCACACAAACAATCACAACCAAGCATATAAGTATGATATGACAATATGAATCAATGCAAGACACAATATAAAAGAGAGAGAGTTAGAGTCAATGGATCAAACGCAAACACCGAGATTTGTTTCGAGGTTCGAGCACCTAGCTCTACGTCCTCGCCTTCACACAGAAGGATTTCCCCTAACTTGTCCACACAGGACTTCCCACACAGGGAAACCTCCAATAAGATTTGGGGCAATACAATAACCGGGAGTACACAACTCCTCTCTCAAATACAACACAACCTCTACACTTAGAGGTTAGGCACAAAGCCACTCAAACACAATCACCTCACACTTGAGGGATGGGCACAAAGCCAAACAACCAATCCACCTCTCACTAGAGGGATAGGGCACAAAGCCACCACTCCAACAATCAACTTCTACACAAGAGGGATATCACAATTTAGGAGGGTTTACAACTTGGTGATCAAAAGACCACATACAACTTTTCCCACAAAACAATGATCCTAATAGATAAGATAGCAAGATAAGCTCAAGTGTGGAAAACAAAGAGTTTGAAAACAAAAACACAAAGAAAAATACTTGGGAAAACAACTTAGTATTTGATAGAAATGAAGAACAAAGCAAATATCCCAAATATATATTTTTCTTTGATTTTTCAACCTTTTAAAACAAATAAAGATTGATCTTTTGGCACTAAAAACTCTTTTGAAAACTTGTATTAAAACACTAGAGAAGATCAAAATTTTTGCTCTTAAAAACTTGTTGAGAAACATCTCTCAAATTGGGTATTTAAAGGCCCAAACAAAATCTGCCCGTTGGCAGGCAGAAAGGTCAAAAATGACCTTCCGGTCGACCGACCAACGGTCAAATTTCTGACTGTTGAGCCTGCCGGTCGACCGCCCGATCGACCGTGCCCAGAACCAGAGAGCAACGGCTCTCTGGCCGGTCGACCGCGCGGTCGACCGGGCCAACCCGAGAGTGGGTTGACTTCAGTCGGTCGACCGCTCGGTCGACCGGCCAAACAAGCTGTTCTTGTGCACGTCGGTCGACCGGTCCGGTCGACCGACTCTCGGTCCGGTCGACCGGCCCGGTCGACCGCCAGAGCCTGGCAGGGCAATTTATAAGATTTGAAAACTGGTTTTTTTGGCTTTAATAAAATCCCATAAAATCTCTAAAAATCTACAAAAATAGTTTCAGTATAATACTTTGATATACAAACATGTTTGAGTAAAATCAAACCATGTTACAAACATTTTGAACTATTTTTATAACTTAGAAATTTTGCCGAAAACCAAAATCCGTATTTTCCAAAAACTTGGATTTTTGAATTGAAAAATCGTTTTGTCCAAAACTCATCCAAATACAAAAAACATGATATTGAAACAACCTTGAGGCATATAGTATATGGATATAATCCAATATACATATAAAGACATATATCAATGTTTTTGACATTAAATCCGAAAATAAGTTTTGTTTAAATTACCAAAACTCCAAACTCATGAAATAGACTATCAAACTAAGTTTGTTTAAATAGTTGAAGCATAGATGTATATAGAACAAATCTAATATACATTAAACCATGTAAACTTGTTTTGATTCTATCTATTCATGAAAATCAAGATCGGTTAAATTAAAAATCGAAAACCAATAAACATGAAACGTGTGTGTTGTGAACTTGAGCATATCACACTATCTAATATTTAACAATGGATCTAAACTATAAACTAAACAATGTACCGAAGTCTTCTTGTAGAGCGTCGTCTCCAAGTCGACTCGATCCAAACGTGATCAGCCGAGCTTGACTCCAACGAGTGCTAGATATGAACTTTGACGCTCGGACTCTTGAATCACCATGTGAAAGCTCCATAACACCTTTGTTGAAGCTAATCACCTACTAATATCTTAAGTATCTGAAACTAAACATCACAAGATTATTAGTAAACCATAACTACATGAGTTAATCATCATCAAAACTAGAGTGGAAGGCCTCTGGGCCAACACAAGAAACTATAAGGAGAAACATATTCACACACTCGCAATTTAAAGTAGACAGTTGATTAAGATCAATTATAAATTAGAGATGTATATTCAACTTGTAAATAATTAGTAGTAGATCGAAATTGTACCTTTGAAAATTTTGTAAATTATACTTGAACTTGTTCTTAATTGTTGTAGTTGTATAGTATTATTCTTCACAAACTCAACGCTTCAAAGATGTGTGATTTGGACTCCGGATGAGTGAATTATGGTCATAACAAATCAGCTTGCCAGTGGCTGAATTCTGCTCGTGCTAATATGTTTTATTCTTGATTTGGTGGCGTGGGAAAGTCCTTGATGGCCTCGACTTCAGCGGTGAGGAAGAGGGGAATAATGGGCGTCGAGGTCGACTGAAGACGTGGAGAGAGGGATTTGGCAGCACTTTTAGGGAGAAAAGAAATTTGTTGTGGAGAAATTGAGAGAGAAAAAAATAGAATTATAGTAACCGATAAATCAATTAGGGCATCCCACCACTAATCGGGATCGAATAGGGCATCCCACCACCACTAGAAAAAAGATTCATGACGGCAAACTCACAAAAAGAATATCAAATTTTCATTGATTTCATTGATTGTTCCCCGGAAAAGTGAATACATGGGGGTTTTTATATAGGCTATAAAATTGTACTCTCCTACTTCTATTTGAATTACATAACCAAATTCTTAAAAAAATTAAAAATCTAAAAGAAAGAAAAATACATGAAAATGAAATCTACATGAAAAAGAAATCAGCAATCCTACTCAATGTTCTAAAAAGCGGTTTTAGTACGTGCGCGGTCCGAGAGCGCATAATACTTAAACGGTTTAAACGGTGATTAAACGGATTACATGTTTTATTATTATTTTAGTATATAATAATATTATAATACTTAAAACATGCAAATATGAATTCTATAAACTCTCAAAAAAAGCACAAAAAGATATAGCAAATATAGCTTGAAAAATAAATTGCTAGTACTACAAGGAATTTAAAAAGTAATAATATCAATCAGTTTAAAGTACATCAATGTACCTCCACCTTCAACAACTATAGTTAAAAAATACTTTTTAAATGAACAAATATATGTATTTCTTTCAAAAAGTAACATACCTCCAACAATTTTGGCTCACTGCTACATGCAACTGTAAGTTATGTGCAACTCTATCCTTCTCACGCTTGAGGCACTCCCAGCCTATTAAAAGAAATAAAGACTATTGGCAAGAACCTGGACAAATACGTGCACGCGAGGTGGAGTGAGCTGACCAGGGGGAGGTCGTCGTCGATGCAAGTGGAGGTCGCTATTGACGCTTTGCTGCTGACCAGAGAGTTGATCGCAGGGCGAGGTCTTTGTCGACACAAAAGGGAGGTTGCGGTGGGAGGATCAACCGCTAGGGGGGCCGTCGTCGGAGGGGAAAGTGGCCACAGGAGGATCAACACTTTGTGAACTTTTTCGTCATCGTCGAGATTCGGGAGCCTAACTCCCTAGGAGGATCGTCGTCGCTGTGAGTTTCGGGAGCTTTAGATAAAATTTGGCCTTTGGGAGCTTCATCGTCTCGTCGCCGTGAGCATCGAGAGCTTCTTCGTGAGATTCAGGAGCTTCGTCGTCGCCGCAATAGGATCGATGATGCGGATAAATTTAGGGCTCGCGACCCTAATTCTCCAACACGCGACAATTTATATTCCTAATAATTGGATCAGGTTTGAGTTCAGTTAGCTTAATGGATTCGAAATTCGAACCCATTTAGAAAATGATTGAATAACGTTTAAACAGACACTAATTAATCACCGATTAAACGCGTAATTTTCGCTTAAGCGAATTAATCGCCTAGCCGAGTAATCTGACCGTTTTTTTCAAGTTCTGTTCGTTTTCAAGCCGAAAACATCTAAGCGGCCGATTAATCGACTGCTTAAACCTTTTTTTAAAACACTGATTCTATTACAGTTCTGATTACTAAAATTAAAAAAATTAAAAAATAGAAACTAGTAATCATAATTCTATTTGAACTACTGGATCTATCTTGAGTTGGCGTATCTTCTCCAACGATGATAGACACGGCATGTCTTTGTTTCGTTGTCCGCTCATTCTCCCAGTGTTGCAGAGAGCTCGACTCCGTCGAGTCAGATATAGAAGTGAACTTATCTTACTCTAAAGTGTCAGAATCAATCTGTTGTAGTGCACTTTGGTCTTTCCACATGTCATAAATTGGTGCTCTTCTTTTCCATCGAACCTAATACTTACGAGTCATGATAATTTCATCATCCAAAATTTTATCAAACTGATCAATTGTATTAGGTAAATATTTGAAATTGGTGGAATGAAGGGTCTCTCTAAAATAGGCTAATGGGATGGCTCATCTATAAGATAATTGCTAGGCTTAAAATCAAAACTTATATAATCCACTAGGTCTTCAATGTTGAAAATAGAACTGATACCAAAATCTATAACATAAGTATTATAATTTAGTTTGTTCAAGATTTGAAACGGATGAATACTACAAGCATGTAAAATATCTCCAACATTAAAAGTTTTAAACAGTTTTTTTATTGTCAATTCGTATCTTATAGTGGATGTTTTGAACAGTTTTATCCATGATATCCTTGTGTAATTTGTGATGTGATTTCACGTGCACATGGGAAGCAAAAGATGATAATGCAGACACACGGACGACATTAGTTTGACAATCGGTGTGAGGTTGGAAGGGAATGGAGAACTTAGACTTAGTACCTAATATGTGCCATAGGGTTCTCCAAAGGTAAAGATGAAAATCGATCAGAACTAGATACGATTGTGAAACTCCTATGGTTATGGACTTGAACCATGGTCTCTTAAACGGGTGAGAGTGGGGTAATGACTTTAATTCATTATTTTTGAACACCTCAAAGAATACTGCATTGGTGCAATTTCTATTGTTCACAATAACTCTACAGTTCTTGTATCCTTTTTGTGACAAGGCAGTGTTAACAATGGGCAAGTGACTCGAAAATGTTTGACTAATGCCATTGTGTGTAACTTTTTTTAGGAAAGACGTCAACAAGTTTCGTAATCACTGGGGGACTTCGAGGAAAATCAATATACTAGACTCTACGATGTCATCACCTAGTTCTTCGTCGACTTAGTCGTCAGTGAAGTCATCATCTATATCTTCATCAGAATCTATGTCTGGGTGATGTGTAAACTCTTCGGAATCAGATTCAATCATATCGGTGGTGGTTTGTCTTGGAACTTCTTTGGGCATCACTACACTCTTTTATTACGGGAGTGAATATTAGAGGAATAATGCTATCAGGCTTGTCCACAACTTTTCTAACTAAGAGGATTACACAAGTGACACTGCTTTTGAGGTTCTGCTTGTGGGTTTCTAATTTGGTCACTATCCTATTGACATTCTCTTTCAATCGTTTTGCGTCTAAACGGAGGGCATTAGCTTCTTGAGTTAGGAAATCAAGTTTAGTCATAATGTCAGCTAGGGTGGATTGAAAATTCATTGAAGTTGGTATGTAAAATATGAATCATAAATGCAATATGAAAAGAAAGGCAAACTAATTATTTTTTAGCTTTTGAATTTTGAAATTTTTGTTTGCTTAATTTTTGAAATTTTGTTTTGTAAAATTGTCGGGTTAGTTAAACCCTAATTTTACCAGTCCAATTGGCTAGGTCGGCGTAACTTAGTTAGGAGGTTTTTCGCACTTGGCGTTCCTTAATTACAACACCACGTTGAGTATCCTTAGTTAGACGCCAATCGTGCGGATTTTCAGGAAAAGGCTTACCTTTTAAGGTTTCATAATTTACCTTAATTTTTTTTGGGTTTTGAATAAAATCTAATTAGATGCAAGAAAGCAAATGTGCAAATCCTGCTTAATTATGCTCCGATACCAAACTGATGTGAAACGTGTGCGTATGCGAAACCAATAAATAAAGTAACTCAATTAAACGTTTCACCAACAAGAACCATCGTTGGTGGGAAAGCTTAAAACAGTTAATATTAGCTATATTTCTTTAACATGTATGTATTAGATCAATTCAAATATCAAAGTATTAATTAAAGATTGTTATGATGCAAGCAGCAGATTCTACCATCAATAAAGAAGTCAAGTAATTACAAAAGAGAAGCAGTTTCACACACTCACATTTTAAAGTGGACAGTGGATCAAGATCAATAATAGATTAGAGATGTGTATCCAACTTGTAGATAATTAGTAGTAGATTGAAATTGTACCTTTGAAAACTTTATAAATTATACATGAACTTGTTCTTAATTGCTATAGTTATGTAGTACTATTCTTCACGAACTCAACGCTTCAAATGGTGTGTGATTTGGACTCCAGATGAGTGAGTTATGGTCATAACAAGTCAGCTTGTCAGTGGCTGAATTTTGCTCGCACGAATGTATTTTCTGCCTGATTTTGGTGGCGTGGGAAAAACCTGAATGGCCTCGGCTTCAGCGGCGAGGAAGATGAGGAACAATGGGCGTCGAGGTGGCTGAAGAGGTGGAAAGAGGGGGGAGTTTGACAACACTTTTAGAGAGAAAGAAATTTGTTGTTGAGAGATTGAGAGAAAAGATAGAATTATAATAACCGATAAACCAATTAGGGCATCCCACCATTAATTGGGGTCTAATAGGGCATCCCACCACTACTAGAAAAAGGATTCATGATCCATAACAAACTCACAAAGAGAATATCAAATTTACATTGATTCATTGATTGTTTCTCGAAAAAGTGAATACATGGGGGCCTTTATATAGGCTACAAAATTGTACTCTTATACTTCCATTTGAATTACATAATCAAATTCCTAAAAGAAATCAAAATCTAAAAGAAAGAGAAATACACATGAAAAGAAATGAAAAGGAAGCCAGAAATTCTACTACAATTCTGATTACTAAAAATCAAAAATTAAAAAATAGAAATTAGTAATCCTAATACTACTAGAACTACTGGATCTATCTCGAGTTGGCGTGCCTTCTCCAATGATAATAGATATGCCATGTCTTTGTTCTGTTGTCCGCATCATGGTTACTTTGGAGTAAATAAAAACTGGAGGACTTGTAGGATATGACAATATTTCCAGTTTAGACAATATTTCCAGTTTAGATCTGGAATTGTCTGGGATACGAACTAGTATACAAGCCAGATGCAGCAAAATTAAAGACTTAGGAAATGTGATGAATGGAGAGGACTGACGATGGGCTGCACTCCTAAGCTCGGGTCCAACATGCAATAAATTCTTAAAGCCGAGCTAACCTGGGACATATAAGCATATGAGATATTGCAAATGATATTTTGTAGTTTCCTCTTACTGGCTAACTTATAAAAGGTTAAAAGAGAGATGATATAAAAAAATTGGACTATACTTGCAAAAATTTGAAGTCATAGTTTAATGAGGTAAGTTTTTATCCCATTGAGAGGAGATATCCAACGTTCTTCTTTCAAGTCATAGGTATCACGTGAAAAATGGCATATGATGAAAGTGTGCATGGAAGGGCACATTTTCTTTTTATCCAATTGGGAAATTCATTTCCAATCATGACAATAGGTGTATTCATGTCTTTTGAAAGAGAGTTGATCATTAGCGTGAAGGATGTATATTACTTTCCAAGTTCCTGCATTTGTACGTCTTTATCAGAGTGCTCGTTGAATTGCTACTTTCTTATTGCAAATGAAGTTTCTTTGGCTATTTACTTTGTAACTGATCTTGCATTCCATTATGTGAACATTGTGAAGTACTTCAAGTCTCTTGTTTGTCATTGTGTTATATCTTATATTTACTACCTTGTTTTTTATGTTAATTTATTTGAATTTGTGTTCACGAATGTGAGTTGGATAACTTGATATCTAGATTTTACATGTAATATAACACCTATCCTATTCAAGAATGAAAGAATCTTGTGGCATATACATATATTTTGAATTTAGTTGAACAATTCTAGCCATCTGATTGCTTCAAGATGCATCATGTCAAGACTACTTTGTTGATGTCCAGAAATCAAAGTTATTTGAATAAAATATTTGTTGACTTCTTATAAATGCATCAAATAGACAATAGAACAAACACGTGCCCGAATCTTGTAAGTAACATGAATGCATAAAGTTGTGATATCTTTTCCTGAAGTTTTCTGAAAGGTGCTGTGTTGTAGTCAAAGCCTTTAGTGTAAATCCATTAACCTAATCTTTGGAATAGTTTTTAAAGGTGAAAACATCGGGAAGGTGCATGGTAGTGACAATTGGAGCAATGTTGGAAGAGATTCAAGCTTTATATCAGCAACACAACCAACCATATTTCCTTTATCTATCAAGTCAAGTGATAAAAGTATAGTTTTCTGGATTGTAACTGATCTCATAGTATGTTCTATGTTATTTGTGTTTATACTGATGGCATCTTAATTTGCAGATATTTGGAAATTATCCATCTTGTGCCAACTACCTTTGAAGTTTAAATGAAGCACTTTTTAGCCATACAACAAAACTTCTTACGGCGATTAAAGTAATTAAATTTCACACTATGGTTCTTTTCATTATGCACACTTGCAAGCTGCTCCATTTGTTATGCTTTAATACAGTTACCGACTAATTTACTTTTCTCATTGTCTGGTAGGATTTTACAGCAAGACCTGACATAGCAGATGACTGTTTTTTGTTGGCCTCAAGATGTATTCGCTACTATCCCGATCTATTTATTCCTCCTCCTTTATTTCCGTCATTGATTGACTGCTCAATGATTGGGGCTACTATTCAACACCGGTGATTTCTGTTGCTTTATTTTTTTATTTTTTTGAATTTCTCAAGCATTTGGTGCTAACATGGAACATTAAGTTCGAACCACTTATAATGGATTGAAAAATATGATGATGAAAATGTTAGTCAATTTATCAATCAAGTGTCAAACTTAAAAAAAATAGCAACAACCCTCAACTCAAATTATTAGGCAACTTAATGAAGAGGGTCATTAGCAAGCAAGATAACTAATAAACACATGTTCGTTTTGATCATCAGGATATAAAGTAATTATTAGTTACTTGAAAACAATCTACTACGCACACATGCATGCTTTTGGAGCGCATAAATCTATATATGCCCGCATATGCAGGCGTATAAACCACATAGACTTGCATACACGGATGTTCACTTTTTAAGATAGCATAAGCATTAAGCAATGAACATGTGGGTAGAACTGTGTACATTTATGCGACTGCGTGAGTGGCCGCATAACCCTATTTTAGAACACTGGATCCGGTGCGTTTTTTTGTTGTGATTCGGTGTCCATCACTTGCTCGCATGAACTTATTGTGGTTGAAACTTGTGTCTGTATTTCATTTAATCCTTTCTCTGGGAGGACTATATATATATATTTTAGCCTTTTTCTCCCTTCTTTTGGGGGAAAGGTCTGTGGGCTAAAAGACTATATTGTTTATATAGCTAAAGTATTGATGACAAGCATTTCAAGAGAAATTTTTTTTAATTAAAGTTTCTTCCTTATAAGTCCTCACTTTCTGATTCCAATTCTCTGTGATACTGGTAATAGAGATGCTTGCAAATCTATAATGACATTCTTATCCAATGTATTTGACCTTGCAACTTGTTCTGCTGGAGAAAAGTATCGATCCATTATTGATGCTGTGGTACTTCCCTGAGGTGCCACTCTCACAAGAATATTGATAGCCTCCTTGACTGGAGCGCTCCCATCTTCTCATCTAGAAGAGGTTCGTCTTTCTTGGGCATATCCCAGTGACCTGTTTATTAATGCCGGATCATATAATTAAACCAGTGTTCTAAATGGCGGCCACAGCGGCCGGAAAAATTTAGCGGGGATGGGGATATATCAGGGACATATCGGGGATATTTTCAAAAATCGGATGTCAAAATCGGACTGTAAATATACATATCTTCTTGTCTTAAATTGCATCTCAATAAGACAATATATTCATAAATTATATAAAGCTACATAAAACATCATACTTATATGTTTAACATATACTTGACTCGATAACTTGCATTAAGCTTATAAATGCATAATCACTATCCAAGTGTAGAATCTTCACAAATGTCACATTGCCACATCGCTCGAATTACCCAAATACCTAACATACAATTGAGTGTAAAACGCTATATCGGGTCCAAAATCGGCGAAATTGCGGCCGATATATCGGGTCCATGCCGATTTATCGGCAATTTTGGGTGAAAATCGCTATATCGGTTTGGATGTGCCAAATCATTGCGGCTAGGTGCCGTAAACGCAATATCGGCGCAATATCGGGGTTATATCGGGGATATTTAAAACACTGAATTAAACCTTCTTCATGTAATCTATTTTCCTTCTTTCTTTTATCTTAGGGATCTTATGTCCTGCTAGCCCTAACAAGAACGTATGGCGTGAAGGTATTGGAGTGGGCAAAGGGAAGCATTTCTCTCATAACATCTGCAGCCATAACAGAGGTGGAAAGTGTGAGTTTCCTTCAGGCTCTCTCTGATGCTGCATCAGGATCAAATAGTCCTGTACTTCAGAACATCCTCGAGGAGCTTTCAGATGTAAAGGTTCAAGAGATGGTTCAGGGTGCTTTGAGGCCTCTTGACCTACGTTTCAGTGCTGTGTCCTGATAATTGTTGATGAGATGCAAGCTTATCAGGAGTTCTTAATGAAGCTTAGCAAAAAGCTTAAGCTTGTGCCTGGGCTGTTACAGTTCCTGTATCATTGTTCTTGCTGTTCTCATGGAAGACTATGAATACTGGTGAAAGAGTTGAGGAAAGCGTCGAGGAGTGTATCATTTGCGAAGTCAGGTTAATGAGTGCCTTCAGCTCCCTTTATTCTTTTCCATAGTTGGAGTGGGGTAGGAAATTTCATTTGTCCCCCCCCCCCACCCCCACAAAACCACCTATGTAAATGTCATCGTGTATTATCACCTCGGATTTAAACCAAAGGACATTTGCATCAAAAACCAGTTGTTTTGGGGGTGGGAACTATGTTACTTCGTTTTTTGATGTATTGAGTATTTGTTTCACCATTGTCCCAGAGATTTGGGATTAAGATTTTGTTCTTTTTGTTGTTATAATGAAATTTTGTATTTTTTTTTTGTTGATTTGAGAATAATAATATGGAAGTATTTTGTTTTATGCACGTAAATTCATCGTGTGTACTCTAACCTACGAAAGTGGTTATTAATATTTTTCTTGAGTGATGGAACTTGAAATTCGATGATGAGTCCATACTGCATTATATTAGCTTAAATTTCAAATATTTCCCTGCACAGTTCCATTGAATTACCAGATTAGAATGAAGCTTTTGTTTTTCCGGCCACTGTCTTTCTGCTCTTATTTACATATGGTTTTGTCGTAAATTAAAATTTGGCAGGGAAACAGAAAGCAGTGCATAATGTTAAAAGTGAAATTTCTTGAGAAAAAAGACATGAAATTTGGAATTTTTAGGAGTCCAAACATACCATCGACTTGTTCAGAGGCATCTCATTTTTTTTCGAACAAAGGTTATACTCTGGTTTTGCATTTTTGGTCTCCCATAACTTAATCCCGTCCATGTAAGCCTCAACTAGAGCATTGAAGTAATTCGGTTTTGCAAGGTAATGCGAGTGACGCATGGAGAGAAAACAAAAAGTAAAGAAATTATACGATTTTATCTGAATGGTTCCCTAATAAATCATCATTTGTTTAATTTTTTTGATAATAGTGTTATTAATATCGGCCGTGCATTTTGCACCTACTTGATAGATGTGCAAAAAGGATTCAAAACACTAAAAATAATGTAGATCAATTTTAACGGAGTAGATCTTGTATTTGAATGTCGTGCGATTGAGTTTGAGTGGGAAGGATTCAGAGTCGAATCTTTCCGCATGTACCCAAGTCTATCTCATATTAATTAAAGGATTCAAAACACTAAAAATAATGTAGATCAATTTTTACGGAGTAGATCTTGTATTTGAATGTCGTGCGATTGAGTTTGAGTGGGAAGGATTCAGAGTCGAATCTTTCCGCATGTACCCAAGTCTATCTCATATTAATTATCTAGTATATTTGTAAATAGTAATGTTAATAGGACCTGTGATCGGTTGACTCTGGCCAGCAGCGTGCATTAGTACTCATTTGTAAATAGAGGGTTGAGTGAGTGAGTTTAGTTATTCGTTGTTGCTGGTTCAACATTGAGCTTATGATCTTTTTTTGAAAAGAAGAAAAAAAAAAAAAGTAAACAAGATAAGAAATAAAAAGTCCCTTAAAATTGGCCACCAGTGAGGCCCGGAGTTTCCTCCCCAGAGGTATCTGTTCGAATCTCTTCGGATAGATATTTGTGATGAGTTTAGATGGGCATAACCTCTAACTTGTTAGTAAGAAATAAAAAGGAAAAAGAAAAAGGAAAAGAAAACTACTATTCAAAGTTCAAGCTGCGGAATTAAAGTGGACCGCGAGTGAGCAGAACCCATCCGAACCTTAAGGATTCGCATCTTCTCTCTCCCCCCTTCTCCTGCGGCCTGCCTTTTTCTCCTCCTCTCTCAAGCTATCTATATATATCGAGCTATCTTATCCTAGCTCTCCCAGTTCAGTTTGAAGCGAGTTTGAAAAACTGATAATAAGAATAATAAATAAAAGCAAAATAAAAATTAAAAAATGGAGAAAGGCAAGGGCTTGGCTCGGAGATGGGCGGTACAATTCGACGATCACTCCTATTCATCGGACGTCGCAGATCCTCCCGGCTTCAACCGATCCCTTCAAGATCTGGTCCGATTTCTTCCCTCCCCAATTTCTCCCTTTTTTGTTGAATTTTTTCTGTGAATTTTTGGTGGATAATAGTTTGCTTTCATCTGCAGGACGATGCGAATGTGAGCCGGCAGAAGAAGGACGCCGAGATCGCTTGGAAATCACAGGTGCCAACTCAAATCCTAGGGTTTATTTAGGGTTTTCCCTTGATTTTGATAAAAAACTAGGGTTATTTGTGATCCTCAGTAATTAATCAGATTAGTGAATTTGGATGAATTATTTTGATTTTGTGACTGTAATCCGGAAACAACCAATAACCCTAAGGATTAATTTACAACCACGATCATTTAACGTTGTTCTAATTTTTAAATAGCCTATCACTACAAGGTTTTCATTAAAGACCATTTCATGGAGTCCCTTTTACTGGTTAGGAGAAAGATAACTGCTTGTTCCACTATAATTGTTTGTTCAGATTCTACAAGTGCACAAGAGAACTCTATCCTTTCCCATAATGTAAATCAATTTTAACACTTTCTTAATTCTTTTAGGAACTAGGTTAACGAATTTAGTGTCTCCCTTAGATCTAGCTCCTTGATTCACCAACTGGTGAGTTCTGCTATGTGGGTTATAGTTTCAGTGGAGTGTGTGTAGTTTCAGTTGGGAGATACTGTGTTTGTTTTTTTTTTTTTTTTTTTTTTGGGTTTTGGGTTGGGGGGGGGGGGGGGGGGGGGTTCATTCAATATTGATTTGCTTTTGCTGCTCTTATGGAAAGTAGAAATTCACATAACTTGGATTAGGTACAAAACTTCTTGATGATTATTTATTTTTTTAAAAAGCCCTAACCTTACATAATGGAGGAGGAATATCATAGAGGGAAAGGAGACACTTTGAAGAAAGGAAAGATAACCAACACCCCCCCCCCCCCCCCCCCGGCGTTAAGGAAGAACTCCATGAAGGGAGAAAGAACTCCCTTGTAGGGGGGAATTATTGCCTATTATGTTGCACAAATATTTCAAAAATAAAAAGAGACACACTTGTATCTGATACGTGTTGATGCATGTCAAATACTTGATTGACATTTGCTGGATAGTCCTAGAAAATAAATAATGTATTTTAGACATATGAAAGATGTATAATAAATGATGTACCAAAGTCTAAAAAGTTAAAATATAACATGATTGATAGGTTTACAATTCACTTTAACTTTTTCCACTTTTCTCAGTGAAGAACTACCATAACTTTCCTAACTATGGATTTATTTAGTTATTGTGTTTTTAACCATTATAGCATTAACTCGAACATGCAACATATTTTCTGAGATTTATTGGGTTCAATTTGAAGTTGTAGAAGGTTATCTTTAGATTGAGATTTCTTGAGGGAGGGATGGAGAGAGGTGAGGGTTTTGAAAGAGAGAGATTCTGATGGGGAGGTCATGTGAGAGAAAAGGGTTAGAAGGGGCGTGGTGAAGCTGTAAAATCCAAATATCTTTGATCTTGTAGAATTTTGGTCTTGTATATTGGAACAATATTAGGCAGGAGCTAGTATGCGAGGCATTTTCTCCAAGTCATAGTACAGTCAAAAGCATAAAAACATTACATAATCTGGTGCCACCAGAGGAATAACCTTATGTTTTACAGTATTATTTATTGGTGCAACTTGCTTTTTTAATTCTTTATTGCCAATGTGTTATCTGAAAGTACACCTAGAGGGGCGGGGGGGGGGGGGTGAATAGGTGTAAGGCTAATCTAATGACAAATGATGCGGAATTAAAAACTAAATGTAACACACTTAGTATAACCAAAGAGTGTAGCTGAATTCCCGGTGAAGGGCTCTGAATTATCTTCTCTAAATTCCTCTAAATAAGAGTTGAGGTGCTATGTAAAGCTCTCTTGGTTCAACACAAGTGAGGCACACACACAAGCAATACCAAGCATATAAGTATGAATGAACAATATGAATCAATGCAAAGCACAATATAAGAGAGTTAGAGATAGTGGATCAAACGCAAACACAAAGATATGTTTCGAGGTTCGAGCACCCAGCTCTACGTCCCCGCCTTCACACAGAAGGATTTTCACTATATCGTCCACACAGGACTTCCCACACAGGGAACCTCCACTGAGGATTTGAGCAAATACAACTTGGGAGTACACAACTCCTCTCTCAACAAATATAACCTCTCACAAGAGGCAAGGCACAACACAAATCACCTCTACACTTAGAGGGATGGGCATTTAGCCAAACAACAATCAACCTCTCACTAGAGGGATTAGGCTCAAGGCCAACACCAACAACAATCACCTCACACTTGAGGGATTCCAACTCAATCTCCACAATCACCTCTCACTAGAGGGATACAAACACCACTTTCACAATCACCTCTCACTAGAGGGATATCACAAAGTATGGAAGAATTATAACTCTTGGTGGTATCAACCACAAACTAATTTTCTCACAAAACAAAGATCCTATAGATAGGATAGATAGATAAGCTCAAGTGTGAGAAAATAAAGTGTTTTGAACAAAGAAAATCACTCGGAAAAATCTCCAAATAGATATAGAAATTTAGATCAAAAACCATTTCTCAAAAGACTCTATTTTCTTTGAAATTTCAACACTTTAAAAACAAATAAAGATTGATCTTTTAAACCCAAAAACTCTTTTGAAAACTTGCTGTTAAACACTTGTAAAGGTGGGAAAAATTGCTCTCTAAAAACTGAAAGTACACCTAGAGGGGGGGTGAATAGGTGTATGGCTAATCTAAGACAAATAATGCGGAATTAAAAAACTAATTACAACACACTTAGTGTAACCAAAGAGTGTAGCCGAATTCCCGGTGAAGGGCTCTGGACTAACTCCTCTTGATTCCTCTGAATAAGAGTTGAGGTGCTATATGAAGCTCTCTTGGTTAAACACAAGTATGTCACACAATCAAACCAAGCATGTATATATGATATGACAATAAGATGCAATGCACACTGTAGGAGAGAGAGAGTTAGAGAAAGTGGATCAAACGCAAACACCAAGATATGTTTCGAGGTTCGAGCACACAGCTCTACGTCCCCGCCTTCACACAGAAGGATTTTCACTAACTCGTCCACACAGGACTTCCCACATAGGGAACCTCCACTGAGGATTTGGGTAAATACAAACCGGGAGTACACAACTCCTCTCTCAAATACAAATACAATCTCTACACTTAGAGGTAAGGCACTTAGCCGACACAATATCAACCTCACAAATGAGGGATAGACACAAAGCCAAACAACCACAATCACCTCACACTTGAGGGATTCCAACACAACCTCCACTATCACCTCTACACAAGAGGGATACCAATACTATCACTACTCACTAGAGGGATATCACAAATCAAGGAGGGTTTACAACTTGGTGGTTTCCACCACTACAAACCAATTTTCCCACAAAATATATCCTAATAGATAGGATAGATAGATAAGCTCAAGTGTGAGAAATCAAGGTGTTTGGAAATCAAATCACAAAGAAAAATACTTGGGAAAATAACTAGAATAGATGTAGAATGAAGAACAAAACAAATATCCTAAATCTCTATTTTTCTTTGCTTTTTCCAGTCCTTGAAAACAAATAAAAGATAAATCTTTTTGGCTTAAAAACTCTTTTGAAAACTTGTATTAAACACTAGAAAGAATGATAATTTTTGCTCTTGAAAATCTTGTTGAAAACCAACTCAAATGGGGGTATTTATAGCCCTATTAAAATTCTGCCCGTTGGCAGCTGGAAAGAGCTGAAATGCCCTTTCGGTTGACCGGGCGGTCGACCGGCTAACGGTCACATTTTTTATCGTTGAGCCCACCGGTCGACCGGCTCGGTCGACCGAGACTGGATACAGAGAGCAGAGCTCTTTGCCGGTTGACTGACCCGGTCGACCGGGGCCATTTTCAGAGAGCAGAGCTCTCTGGACGGTCGACCGACCCGGTCGACCGGCTTACCAGCTCAAGCTGTCGTGTGCGCTTGTGCACGTCGGTCGACCGCACCGGTTGACCGACTACTGCTACGGTCGATCGGTCCGGTCGACTGGCAGACAGCCAGTCTAGCCATTATAGGACTTAAAAACTTAGGTTTTATCTTTAATTAAATCCCATAAAAACACAAATTCCACAAAAATCAGTTCTTATATTATCTTTGAAATACAAATATGTGTGACAAAGATTCAACACATATTACAAACAATTTGAACCATTTTTGTGAGATAGAAAATTTGTCTTAAACCAAAATCCGTATTTTCTAAAACTTGAATTTTTGAAATGGAAATTCGTTTTCTCCAAAACTCATATAAATACAAAAAACATGATATTGAAACAACTTTGAAGCATATTGTATATGGATAGAATCCAATATACATGAAAGATATTATATCTATGTTTTTGACTTTAAATCTAAAAATAAGTTTTGTTTAAATACAAAACTCCAAATACATGAATAGCCTATCAAAATAAGTTTTTCTAAATAGATGAAGCGTAGATGTATATAGATCAAATTCAATATACATTAAACCATGTAAACTTGTTTTGATTCTATCTATTCATGAAAACTAAGATCGGTTAAACCGAAAATTAAAACATGAAACTTGTGTGTGTATTGTGAACTTGAGCATATCACACTATCTAATCTTTACAATATCTAAACAAAATCTTAACTAAACAAACCGATGTCTTCTTGTAGAACGCCGTCTCCAAGTCGACTCGATCCAAACGTGATCCACCGAGCTTGACTCCATCCGAGTGTTAGATGTGAACTTGACGCTCGAGCTCTTGAATCACCATGTGAAAGCTTCAAAATACCTTTGTTGAAGCTAATTACCTACTAATATCTTGATCAAATATCTGAAACTAAATATCACAAGATTATTAGTAAACTATAACTACATGAGTTAATCATCATCAAAACTAGAGTGAAGGGCCTCTGGGCCAATAAAAACTTGGTAAAAACAGCTTAAGAGGGGGCAAATTTATAGCCCCTCAAAATCTGCCCGTTGGCAGTCTGACAAAGGGTAAGACTGCCCTTCCGGTCGACCGGGCAGTCGACCAGCCAACGGTGATATTTATGGCCGTTGAGCCACCGGTCGACCGAAAACTGAAAACAGAGAGCAGAGCTCTCTGCCGGTCGATCGGGCGGTCGACCGGGGCCATTTCCAGAGAGCAGAAGCTCTCTGGCGGTCGACCGACCCGGTAGACCGGCCTCCTAGCCTGAGCTGCGTGCACGTTCTGTGCACGTCGGTCGACCGTCAGATAGCCTGGTCTAATCTTATAGGGATTAAAAACTTAGGTATTTGCCTTCTAAAAAATCTCATAAAATATACATAAATTTCACAAAAATAAGTTCTTATTATATCTTTGAAATATAAATATGTGTGACAAAAATTCAACATATATTTCAAACTATTTGAACCATTTTTGTGTTCTTGAAAATTTGCCTTAAAGCAAAATCCGTATTTTCTAAAACTTGTATTTTTGAAATGGAAATCCGATTTTTTCAAAACACATGCAAATACAAAAACACGATATTTAAACAACTTTGAAGCATATTGTATATGGATAGAATCCAATATACATATAAAGATTTATATCTATGTTTTTGACATGAAATTCAAAAATAAGTTTTGTTTAAATACAAAACTCCAACTCATGAAATAGACTATCAAAGTAAGTTTTTCTAAATCGATGAAGCATAGATGTATATAGATTAAATCTAATATACATTAAACCATGTAAACTTGTTTTGATTCTATCTATTCATGAAAATCATATATTTGAACTAGAAATCTAAAACCGGTTAAACCGAAAACAAACATGAAACTTTAAACAAGTGTGTGTATTGTGAACTTGAGCATATCAACACTATCTAATCTTTAACACAAGATCTAAACCATAAACTAAACAAACCGATGTCTTCTTGTAGAACTTCGTCTCCAAGTCGACTCGATCCAAACATGATCCACCGAGCTTGACTCCAACCGAGTGTTAGATGTGAACTTGACGCTTGAGCTCTTGAATCACCATGTGAAAGCTTCAAAAACACCTTTGTTGAAGCTAGTCACCTACTAATATCTTGATCAAATATCTGAAACTAATATCAAAGATTATTAGTAAACAATAACTACATGAGTTAATCCTCATCAAAACTAGAGTGAAGGGCCTCTGGGCCAACATTTTCTTTTTTTTTCTTTATTTCTATAGTATCATGACTTGCTTTGTTGTGTGGATGCTATATGCCTGTCTTGTAGTGTATGATCTTACCTGCGGAAATTCTACTCGTTGTGCTTTTATTTTCCAATATGTTCCTCATTTGTTATTGTAACGTAGCCTTTCGACATGTACCTATATGAATACATTTTCCCTTATTGACTCACTTGCCTTGTTATATTTTTTGATTTAATATTAATTTTCTATCTTTTCCTATTGTTCCGTTGATAAGAAAGCTTGGGAAGTGGCCCAAGCCCCTTTCAAAAATTTGTTGATGATGGGCTTCATGATGTGGATGGCTGGGAGCACAGTGCACTTGTTTAGTATCGGTATCACATTCTCTGCTCTTTGGCAGCCAATAAGTGCCCTTCAAAGTGTTGGAAAAGGTGTGCTCATTGATCTTTGTATTTCTATTGTTTTATATTAATCCATAGCAAGGCAATTATGTTTCACTGTTATATTTAATTTTCCTCATTTTTATTTGTTTTATGAATTTGTTAATATAGGTGTCTGGTTCCATGTTTCAAATAAAAACTAACATAATGTCGAGAGTCAATATATATGCTATATTTAAGCAATATATCACCTTCCCATTTGTATCTTTTTTTTTTTTCAGATTGTCCTATCATATATCCATATCTATGCTTTGAAAACTTACTTGGATGTCAATTCTAAGTTAATTGTGCTAAAAGTTCGAAAGTGGAGCATTAGAAGTCCACTTTAGATCAAACTGATATAGGCAGTTTCTGAAAGGAACCATTAAGATCACAAAACCAAATGCCAAAATTTAGTTCTAACTGCCAAATTAGACACGAAGCTGTGAGCTGGGGGAGAGAGAGGAGGGGAAAGAGAAATGAGGAGGTTGGAGGAGGTTGGGGGGGGGGGGACCAAATTGGGGGCCAGCAGCGGCCATGCCCCTTCTCGCCCCAAAAAAGAATGCAATTTACTCTATATTATATATAGCATATATGTTAAATGTCATAATGCTAAGGAGAAAAATATGAACAAGTTTCCATAATTACTTCCTAATTTAAAGGAATTTAAATCAACATCTGTTCTTTCCTAATTATTGTCAAAGAAATTTATTTGAAACCTTCCTATGTCTTTCCTTAATTTTTCTCTTTTAGTATTACACAACCAAAACAATCCTCATTTTTCCTTCCCTATATCTCTCTCGCACAAAAAATGATTATGCACTATTTTTAAATTAACATGTAGAGCTAGAAAATTAAAACACAGAATAAAGAGCTCTGCACCAATTTGGTTTATGCTACTCTTATTTGGCTAATTGTGAAATTTTAGAGAACCCAACATTCTTGACATTAATTTTTGGTTTTTTTGGAAAAATGTGAAAGCCCATAGATTTTGTTTCCTGTGTGAAAAAGCCCTTGGTCATTTTTATCGTGTGAAAACCCTCTACTTTTAGCTTCGCGAGTGAAAACCCCTTGTTCTTACCTTTTACCAACACATGATACTTTGTATTTTAGTATTCAGTGTATTAAGGTGGGGCTCGCTACTGTGACGTCAGTGGGGCGCGCATGGGTTACATTTAATGCGAGTCACGTGCTGCAAAGTTGTCGCCTTATAAACTGTCCACCTTTTACTTCATTTTGTCCACCTTTCGATATTTTCTGATATTGTATTGGGAAGTCTAAAATCTGACAGGATCTTTTCGTGCATCTGCATTAAATGCATCTCTATGTCAAATTAATCAGATTAGCACTAGAGTGGATAGTCTTTAGTGAGATTTCTTATTTAATGTAGGAGAGAACATATTGAAAAATGCTTATTTTTTGGATGATAATTAGAGTGATATTTTTCTAATTAAGTGACAAATAAAATATATTAGTAACCTTATTAGATCTTAATCTTCTCATTTTTTCCCTTAGATTCTATTCTTTTAACTTTTCCTTAGAAATTTAATTTATTGAATTTCTTTGTCACAATAACGTTTTCAATTAATGTTCATAGTAACTTGAGAATAACAAATATATTAAACTATAAATTAGACAATTTCAATACGAAATACGAAAAGCAGACATATTAAAATAAAAAGTAGACAATATCAAAAATAAAAAAGATATACTGAACAAAAAGTTAGACAAATTTACATGAAAGGTAAACAACTTACATGTAAGGTAGACACTGAATTTAAAGGTAAACAAATTGAACTTAAAAGTAAACAGTTTCAATGAAAGGTAGACACACTAAAAGGGAGACAGCTTGAACAGAAAGGTTGATAGTTTCACATGAAAGGCAGACATGTTCAAAGTGAACATAGACATTTTATAAGGAAAGTAGATAGACCAATCTCAAAGGTAGAGAGACTGAACTGAAAGGTCAACAATTTTACATGACACATTCAACATAAAAATAGACAGCATAAAAATAGACAATTTAATAAAAAATATCGGTAGACCAATCTCATAGGTAGACTAACTAAACTAAAATGTCGACAATTTCACATGAAAGGTAAAGACATTCAATGTATAAATAAACAATTTTATAAGAAAGATCGATCTCAAAGGTAGAAAGGTAGACAATTTCATATGAAGGTTGACAGATTGAACTAAAAGTATGCAATTTCATAGAAAAGCTAGTTAGACCAATCTCAAAGTACACAAACTGAATAGAAAGGTAAACAATTTCATATAAAAGGCACAAAATTTGAACTAAAAGACAGACAATGAAAAGTAGAGATATTGACTAAAAGGTAGACGATCATATAGTCTGTTAACATATTGAACTTAAAAGCAGACAATCATATGATCTGGAAACATATTGAACTTAAAGGTAGACAATTTCAAATAAAATCTAGATAGATATTGATCGGAATTTATACAGTTTATATAAAAGAGACTTCATCTTTCTCTTTTTCTCTTTAAAGAGACCCCATTTCATGAAAACTTCAAACACATAAAATCTTACAAAAAAAAGTATCCACAAAAAATACCTCAAACCTGTTAGTATTTAGAGTGCCTCATATTCATTGAAGAAGAATTAAGGTTCAGGTGGAGGTGTTACAAGCTTCACAGATCAAGCACGGACATGTACAGACTTTGTGCATGTTGATTAGTCAACTAATAAGTGTTATTAGTCGACTAAGCTATGGGCTAGTTGATCAATACTTGGGTGTAGTCGACTAGGTCTCGCAACAGTAAGTTGGGTTCTCGGATTGTGTTACAATAATCGACTAGGTATTTGGTATAGTCGACTAATACTTGGTATAGTCGACTAATACTGGCTCTAGTTGACTAATGTCGGGTTCTGACAGTTTTCAAATACGATTCTCTTTCTAGTTTGGATTGGATTGAGGTTTCATTCTTTCTCTGTGGCGGTGTTGATTGGATTGTTGAAGTTTATGTTGGATTAGGATCATCCTAGGTGCCTATATAAACACATTGGGGTGGCCTTTTGAAGGTTTGTTAAGAATTCAAGAGAAATTTAGATTTCCACCATTGAGAGTTGTGAGAGAGATAGATCTTCTTGTAACTCTTGTATTTTCTTTTCTGTTTTTTATAAAGATTTCTCTCCTCCTCGTGGACGTAGGCACATTGCTGAACCAGGTTAAATCTGGTGTTCTTTGGTTGTGTGGTGATTTAGTCTCAATTGCTTATTAGTGGTAGATTTTCTACGCTTCCGTTTTCACTTTCGAGTCTTTAACTTGGTGTTTCTCTATTGTTTGATCGATGATATATCAACAATTGATATCAGATCGATGACTAGCAAGACGACCACGACAACCAAGTTCGAGGTGGAAAAATTCCACGGGAAGTCTAATTTTCAATTGTGGAAGATGCGAGTAACATCGTTGCTCGTGAAGGAGGGCACACACAAGGTCTTACTTGGTATTGAGAAGAAGCCATCGAAGATGGACGATGATGAGTGGAACGACATCGACTTCCGCGCAAAGACGACCATCATACTGTGCTTATCAGATGAATTCTTCTACAACATGATGAACGAGAAGACAACTGCTGGGGTTTGGTGTAGTACATGATGAAGAGTTTGTCGAACAAGCTCTTCATGAAGAAATAGTTATACAACCTTCGGATGAAGGAAGGTACGTCTATTCTACAATATCTCGCTTTTAATAGAATTTTAAGCGACTTGTTGGCATTAGAGGTTAAGGTAGAAGAAGAAGATAAAGCTCTTCTGTTACTCTCTTCTCTTCCATCGAGTTATGACCACTTTGCGACCTCCATCATGTATGGTAAGGAGACCTTAGAGTTAAAAGATGTCCGGAAGATGCTCCAGAACGAGCTGATGAAGAAGACATTTTACGGAGGAAGCTTCAGGATTGGTTGTCAAGGGCTAGAGGGGAAGATCAAAGAGTAGGGGCAAAAGAGATTCAGAGGCCTCTAGCAGTTTTTCTTGCTTTTTTTGCAAGAAACCAGGACACATTAAGAAGAATTATATGAAATAAAAGGAGATGCTAAAAAGGAAAGGCGATAAGGATTCTGATGGGGCTAGTACCAGTGGAAAGTCAGATCAAGCCGGGGTTGTCGAAGAAGTAGATGAGGATTCATGTGATGTCTTGACGACTGAGTCAGGAAAAGGTAAATACTCAGATGCTTGGTTACTTGACTCGGGTGCACATACCATATGTGCCCAAAAAGGGAGTGGTTCAGTACTTATAAGCCTTATGATAGAGGCTCTGTCCTGATGGGTCACGACGCCGTGTGCAAAACTATTGGCATCGACAACATCTGTATGAGAATGTTTGATGGACAGGTTCGAACCCTCATGAACGTTCGACACGTTCTGAATTTAAAGAAGAATCTTCCCTCATTGGGAGCTTTGAAAGCTCGAGGGTACAAGTTTTCTGGTGCAGATGGAGGAATCAAAGTTACCAAAAGCTTCATGATGATTCGCAAAGGAGAACCGACAACAAACTTGTACAAGTTGACAAGAAACATTATTGTTGGTGATGCTTAAGCAACAACGGAGGAAGATGATGCTACAAGACTTTGGCACATGCGTTTGGACACATGAGCGAGCAATGTCTTCGAGCTCTACGCAAAAAGAGTGCTCTACCAGGTATCTAATATTACAAACTTGATTTTTGTAAATTTTTGCATCATGGATAGGCAACGTAGAGTAGTTTTCTCTACATCACAGCACAAGACAAAAGGGCTTACTAGATCTCATACACACAAATGTGTGGGTCTTCGCTAGTAGCATCCATTGGGGGTGATAGGTACTATGTTACTTTCATAGATGATTTTTCAAGGAAAGTTTGGGAATACTTCTTGAAGCAAAAATTGAAAGTATTTCAGAAGTTCAAGGAGTGGAAAACTATGATGGAAAATCAGATGGTGCGGAAGGTGAAAGTCTTGAGGTCCGATAATGGAGGCGAGTATACCTCCAAAGAATTCAAAAATTACTTAGCAAGAAAGGGCATCCAACACCAGCTAAGTATTCTAGGGCGACCAGAACAGAACGGAGTAGCAGAGCACATGAATCAGACACTTACAGAGCATGTCTGCTGTATCAGATTACAAACTGACATGTCAGAAGGATTTTAGGCAGAGGCGGTGAATTATGCCAGTCATCTAGTAAACAGGTCATCATCAACTATTGATCTTCAGATCCCAGAGGAGATATGGCGAAGAGAGTCTGTGGATTATTCAACCTTACGGATTTTTAGTTGCCCGGCGTATAGTTTGGTTGATAGTCAGAAAAGGAACAAACTGGAGTCAAAGTCTAAGAAGTGTATCTTTATCGGGTTCACCAAAGGTGTCAAGGGTTTCAGGCATTGGGATCTCGAGAAGGAGCGCCTTTACCAATAGAGATGTGGTCTTTGACGAAAAATCAATGTTGCAAGAAATGTCAGAGATGGAGGATAAAGTGTAAGGTGGAGCTTCAGACAACTCGGCAGACACTCAGGAAAAGAGAGTTGAGTTCTTAGAGAGCCTTAAAAGGCCTGAAGGGTCAGAAAAGGACTCCTCAGATTCAGATGTAGACGAACAAGAGGCTACTCAAGAGCAACCTAGACCGTTGAGGCAGCCAGTCAGAGTTACAGTGCCACCGACAAGGTATGATTGGAAAAATGATCTTGTCTCTCTTGCATTAGTAATAGAAATAGGTGAACCTAGTAGTTATAGGGAAGCAATCGGGATAGATGACCACGATAAGTGGATTACATGTATAGAGTAGGAGATGAAGTCTTTGGATAGAAACCAAACATGGACATTAGTCGATCTTTCAAAGGACTCCAAGGCAATAGGCTGTAAATGGGTCTTTCGAAAGAAGGATAATGAGCAGTACAAGGCAATGCTAGTTGCCAAGGGATATGCTCAGAAGGAGGGTATTAACTATAATAAGATCTTCTCTCCTGTAGTCAAGCATAATCTATTCGAATGTTATTAGCGATAGTTGCTCAGTTTGATCTAGAGTTGGAGCAGATGGATGTTAAAACATCGTTTCTGCACATTGAGCTGGAGGAGAAGATATACATGAAACAAGCTGAAGGTTATATTCAGGAAGGTCAAGAAAATAAGGTGTGTCTACTAAAGAAGTCCCTCTATGGACTTAAGCAGTCTCCCAGACAGTGGTATATGGCTTGACTCTTTTATGATTAAGGCCAGAGACAACCGATGTGAGTATGATAGTTGTGTCTATTTTAAGCAGAATGATGATCCAACATATTTGCTGTTATATGTGGATGATATGCTGATTGCTACGAGAAATAAGACACGTGTTCAGAAGCTTAAAACTTAGCTCAAGAAGGAATTCGACATGAAGGATTTGGGAGAAGCGAAGAAGATCTTAGGTATGGAGATCACTCGAGACAGAGGCTCAAGCAGACTTTGGCTATCTTAGGAGAACTATATTCTTAAGGTGTTGGAGAGATTCAACATGATAGAAGCAAGACCAGTCACCACTCCTTCGGCAGGTTATTTCAAATTATCCTGCAAGTAGTGTCCACAATCACCGTAAGAAGAGATGTCTCGAGTACATATGCTAGTGTGGTGGGTCACTCATGTATGTTATGGTCTGCACTAGGCCTGACTTAGCCTATGCAGTTAGTACAGTAAGTCAGTTCATGAATCCAGGAAAGTAACATTGAGAAGCAGTGAAGTGGGTGCTACAATATCTGCGAGGGACTGCGAGACTAGACTTGGTGTTTCAGATATTAGAAACGGAGAAGTTTAGGGTACTACAAGGTTATGTTGATGCTGATTATGCAGGAGATCTGGATCAACGAAGATTTATGACAGGTTATGTGTTCACAGTAGCTGAGTGTGTCATTAGTTGAAAGGCAGAGTTGCAAGATATAGTTGCTCTTTCAACGACAGAGACAGAGTACATGATTGCAATTGAGGCATCAAAGGAAGTTTTGTGATTGAGAGGATTGGTTGAGACATTCAGTATCATACATGATTTAGTTTAGGTTCATTGCGACAGTCAGAGTGCGATTCATCTCGCTAGGGTTCACATGTATCACAAGCGGACAAAGCACGTTGATGTGAGGTATAACAAGATACATCAGTGGGTCATGGATGATAAGGTGATCGATTTGGTAAATATCATCACGAAGAATCCAGCGAATATAATGACAAAGAGCATCCCAGTGGAGAAGTTCAGAGCATTTCTGAATTTCATCAAGGTTCTCCAAAAGTAAAGTGGAGAACGGGTTCTTGAGAGGGAGCCATGTGAAGTCAAAAAAGGGGGAGAAAGAAAGACGAATGTAGCAAAGGTCCAATTTCTATGAAGGGACTCAATGAACATAAGTCAAGGTGGAGATTGTTAGTATTTGGAGTGCCTCATATTCATTAGAGAAGAATCAAGGTTCAGGTGAAAGTGTTACAAGCTTCACAGATCAAGCACGAACATGTACAGACTTTGTGCATGTTGATTAGTCGACTAATAAGTATTATTAGGCGACTAGGTTATAGGCTAGTCGACTAATACTTGGGTGTAGTCGACTAGGCCTCGCAACTGTAAGTTGAGTTCTCGGATTGTGTTACAGTAGTCGACTAGGTATTTAGTATAGTCGACTAATACTTGACCCAAGTCGACTAATATCGGGTTCTGATAGTTTCCAAATACAGTTCTGTTTTCAGTTTGGATTGAATCCGGGCTTTCTTCTTTCTCTGAGGCGGTGCTGATTGGATTGTTGAAGTTTGTGTTGAATTAGGATCATTCTAAGTGCCTATATAAACCCCTTGGGGGTGGCTCTTTTGAAGGTGAGTCAAGACTTCAAGAGAAATTTAGATTTTCATCATTGAGAGCTGTAAGAGAGAAATCTTCTTGTAACTCTTGTATTTTCTTCTCTCTTTTCAATAAAGATTTCTCCTCTCTCCCCATGGATGTAGGCACATTGCCGAACCACGTTAAATCTGGTGTTCTTTTGTTGTGTGGTGATTAGTCTCAATTGCTCGCTAGTAGTAGATCTTTTAAGCTTTCGCTGCCGAGTCTTTAACTCGGTATTTCTCTGTTATTTGATCGGTGATAGATTACAACAAAACCTTCATCGAATCTGTGCTCAGTGAATAAGATTTTTTTTTGAAAAAAACTTTTGATAAATCAATAGAGAAATTGTGATTTAACCACTAAGAACCCATTGTTGTTTGATTTGTTCTACGATAATATGAAAGAAGAGAACTAGAGAAGGAAGATAGAAGAATGAGAAAAAGGTCATTTTTTTAATTTTTCGGTTTTTTGAGTGAGATGGAGAAAATGAGAGAAAATTGGTATTTTTGTTTGGTTTCTCAGATCCAGGAGAGAGATGGAGAAAAAAGATAGAAGAAAGAGGAGAAAAATCATTTTTGTGGTTTGGTTTCTCGTATCTAAGGGAGAGATGGAGAGAGAACATGGAACAAAATTTGTTTTTTTTTAAATTTTAGTTTCTTAGATCCAAGGGATGGAGAATATAGAAGTTAGAACAAAAGAATGAGAGCGAAGAGACAAAACAAGATTTTTTTTTTTTTTTTTTGAGTTTTCTTAATCTAAAATATGGAAGAGAAGGAAAAAATATGTTTTTGTTGGGTTCTTTTGGACAAAAGAATGGAGAATAAAGAGGTGAAAAAGGGTTCTCATATATGAGAATAAAAGAGAAAGTAGAAGATGGGTTGGAGGGGTAAAGAAGAAATTTCTCCTCACCCAATTATATCATTTTCACAAGAATACATGTACAGAGGTTTTTTGGCACGGGAAACATGACCATGAGTTTTTTCACACCGGAAACAAAATCTAGTGTCTTTTTCCAAAAAAAAATCTTTTTTTCCTCTTTTACTTTATACTATTGAATTTGGTGAAACAAATAGTTATCTAAAAATTCATATTATTTAAAAATTAACTTATATTATATGAACATTTAGGGATAATTTTTAAAGTTCACACTTGAGCTTCCATGTGTCTGCCCTCCCGAGGATTTATGTCTAGGTCCACCCTTGGAGATCGGGGTGGTGTCGAAGTAATGGTGGGTTGGCGGCACGTCGGCGCTGACTTGTGTGAGAGAGAAGAGAGAGATGGGGGGATCACGAGGGGAGAGAGTTGTGGACATATAAAGATGGAATTAAGGGGTTGGCATTCAGGTCGGTTTGGGTCAAATTGGGTCACCTGAAACCCAACCCGAACTTTTCAGGTAAGTCAGGTCAACCCGAATTTGAACCGAGCCCGTTAACCCCCCAACCCATACTTGAAAATTTGGGTCAGGTTCGGGTTTGACCCATCGGTCGAAAGCTGATTGCCACCCCTACCTTGGCAGGAGGTGAATGGCAAATTTTCGGTTGATTGCAATTAATAAAAAACTAGTAAGCCATGTATTGACTTTGATGACTTCTGTTTATGATTGAAGTAATTCATTCTCTTGAATTTTTCATATTTCTTCTCATTCCAGAATTTTACCATTTGCTTTTCTTTCGTTTATCTTTTTTCCTTGCTGCATTTACTTGTGAGTTGTGATGCACCACTTGGCCTGTATCAGTTCTTAGAGTTATTTACTTGTAATGTTTTCTCTGTTGTTCTTTTTACTAAAAGGGGAAATGGTTCACACAGAACCACTTATATTAAATTGATTGATATGAGCAGTTTGATCTAACATTGGCAATGCTTTAAGGATCATAATGCTGGGTAATTAAGGAACACATCCAAAAAGTAATTGTAGAAAAAAATGAGAATGCTGAGGTGGGTGAATGACAGAATCCTGAAATAGGACAATAAATGGTCAGTGAGGTAGAGATCGGAGCACTAAAGATAAAATGAGGGAGCATCGAGTGAGATGGATTGGGCATATGCAACAAAGACCAATAAGTGCATGAGTTAGGAGGAGCAATATGATTGTGCTTAATGGAGCAACGAGAACTAGAAACATGCCTTAACCAACATGGAAAGGAGGATATTAAAAGAGACATTTAGTCGCTAATTTAACTGAGAAAATGTCCCTTAACAGAGATGGAATGGAATATAGCCTACCTGAAAAGATTGTGAAGTCTCGCTGTTTTTGTTGTTGTTGCTGTTCACATAATAACACCCTAAGCTAGCATTAAATTCAAGCAGCCAAATGTAGTTAGTAACGTGTTTGTCTGGAATACAGTGTACATTTTGCATGTACCTGTGATTGAGTCTTTGCTTGTGTTCAGAAAAACCTTACAAATTATAAATATATGAAAATACAATTAATTGCCGTAGTTTCTAATAAGAGAAGGCATTAAAAATCCTATCTTTTGCATGTTGTTCGGGAAATAGGGGTTGGTGTATTGATAAGCATGCAATCACAACCATTCAACTCGGGTATTTGCATGTGATATAATCACAGCATATGTGCGCATGCCAGATACTAAGTTGGGAAAATCTTTTTTACTATTAAATTGCTGAAAATGTTTGCGGGGTATTCAGTGGTCTTCTTTAAGGCTTGCTCTTGTTCCTTCTTGTGAATGGATATCTTACTAAAGCCAATACACTTTCACATAACACATTCAGGCACTATGTTATTTTGGAAATCATTTTCCTTACTGTTATGTTGGTTGTTAGATGTTTGCTAATCTATCTGCATTTGCAATTTCCTTTCCAGTGTTTGAACCTTACAAAGATTCAAAAGTAGACACTCTAGCACCCAAGTTACTTTTCATTGCTCTCAATCTTGCTGGAATGGGATTGGGTGTGTGGAAGGTGAGTTGCGCTAACTCGAGTTTTTTTTCGTACTCTCAGTGTTACAGATTGAACCCAGAATCATTTTGTTATCATGTTTATTTTTTGGTTGGCAGCTTAACACCTTGGGTCTTCTTCCAACTCATGCATCAGATTGGGTTTCATCACTACCTCCTGCTCCGGTATGACCTTATTACTATATTTAGTTGGGACCAATGGAACATTAATTTCGTTTGGAGTTGTGCACTAAAAAAGTAGACCCACACTTTAAAAAATTGTCTGATCATCCATGGGGTTTCTAAGCTCTTCAAAATGCAAATATTTCAACTGAATGGATAATGTTACTTCCCCCATCTTATCCATGAATTCTTCTCTTCGGTAGGAAAAGAATGAAACTCTAGTTCAAGATCTGCAAGGTTTCATGAGTTAATAATCACATCCATGGGTCAAAGGTTCAGTGCACATCATATGATTTTGTGCTACATGTGCTATTGTGATCACTAATCTGGTGTGATATATAACTATGAACTCATCACCCCCGTCTGTGGACATAATTAACTTATATTAGCTTGAGTTATTGTTGTAGTTCATTGCATAGGGTTGATATCCGACCATAGAGGGATATTGTTTATGATTATAAGTTTGCTTTATACTTGATTTGTTTGGTCCCAGCTAGATTGTTGTTCTGCACTCTAATCTCTACAGTGCTTTATTTTTTCCCCCAAGAACCGAGTTTCTGCATAACAATTAAAAGATGTAAGGAACATTTTTGGGGTAACTTTTTTGCCAGAAATTATACAAAGATTTCCTCTGTCTTGGTTCTCATTTTTAATCTGTAGCATGGTTCAAAGTCGCGATCTCGGCTGCCGACTCGGCGGGCACTGAGACTGATCAGTCTCGGCGATTCGAATCAGTGTCGGGCGATACGTATAAAACGCTATATAGAAAGCTCAAAAAATTCTGAAAAAAGCATGAGAGATCGGAAAAAAATATAGACATCAAAATTCATATATCACTATCTAAAACAAATTTGTTTTGAGGAGACAATTGGGAAAATATGGTGGTTTGTGGGGTAAATTTAGAAATATGAAAGTTTTGAGGGGGAAATATAAGAAAAACCCAAAAAAATAAAAATAAGAAAAAGAAAAAAATAAGATCACCCGATCTCTCCCTCTCTCCCCTCTGGCTCTTCTCTCTCGATCTCTCTCCCTCTCCCTCTTTCCTCTCCCTCTCCCTCTTTCCTCTTGCGCTCCCCCTCTCTGGCTCTCTCCCTTACCCTATCTCTCTCTTAATCTCTTCCTCACTCTCCTCTTGCTCTTCCTCTCTCTCCTCACCTGATCTCCCTTACCCTCTCCCTCTTGAAAGTACACCTAGAGGGGGTGAATAGGTGTACAAGCTAATCTACTGCAAATGGTGTGAAATTTAAAAACTAATTGCAAACACATTATGTGTAATCAAGAGTAAGCCCGAATTCCCTGTAAAGGGCTCTGGAACTACTCTCTAGATTCTTCTAGATTAAGAGTTGAGGTGCTTTAAAAGCTCTCTTGATTCAACACAAGTGTGGGCACACAAACTATATCTAGCATGTATATGAATATGAGCAAGTAATAACAATGCAAGATATAAAGAGAGAGTTGAGAGATAGAAGATTAAACACAAACACTAGGATATGTTTCGAGGTTCAAGCCACTGCTCTACGTTTCCGCCTTCACACAGAAGGATTTCAATTATCCACTATAAGATCTTCCACACGGGGACCTCCACTGAGGAATTACAACTCAACACCAGAGTACACAACTCCTTCTCTCTACACAATCACCTCTACACAAGAGTGTAGACAAAAAGCCTAGCACAAAGCAAAGAAATAAAACTTAGTGATCCAATGATCACAAACTCTCTCTTGGTGATCTCAAAGGATCACAAATAATTTTTCTCACAAAAACAAGATCCTAAAGATAGGTTTAAAATTGATTGGCTCAAGTATGTGAGAAATCAAAGTATTTGGAAAATAAACCTCAAAGAAAACTCTTAAGAAAACTTCAAGATAGATAAAGAAAATGAAGAACAAACTAGATTCCCAAAAACTTGTTTTCTTTTGGTTTTTTCAAAATTTTGAAAACCAATAAAGATAGAGATTTGAAGCACAAAAACTCTTTTTAAACTCTTAAGAATGTGGGCAAGAAAGCACTAGAAAACTGGTTAAAATTATCTTAAAAAATCTTATGAGAAACAGCCCCCAAAATCCCTTTATATAGGTCTAGGAAAAAACTAGCCGTTGGGGTTAAAAACTGCCCAGAATGGGCTGTCGGTCGACCGGCCAACGGTCAAATTTTTGATCGTTTGACACTGTCGGTCGACCGCCCGGTCGACCGGCCAACGGTCAGATTTCTGACTGTTTGGCACTGTCAGTCGACCGGCCTCAAGGCACATTGCCTTGTTGGTCGATCGCCCGGGCCTACCCGAGAGTTGCGTAGTGCTAGTCGGTCGGCCGCACGATCGACCGACCATATGTGCTGGCCTTATGCACGTCCTTGTGCACATCGGTCGACCGATCGATCGACTGCCAGCAGGCTCAGGACTGTGTTATAGGATTGAAAAAGTTGGCTTTTAATTTTTTATAAAATCACATAAAATTCACAAAATAAGTTCTTATAAATATTTGAAGTACAAATATGTGATCAAAATTCAACACATATTACAAACTATTTGAATTATTTTTGCGACATGGAAATATTTCTTTAAACGAAAACTGTATTTTTCGAAACTTAGATTTTGAAATGAAAATCCGTTTTCTCTAAAATTGTATAGATACAAAAACATGATATTTAAACACTATTGAGGCATAGTGTGTATGGATAGAACCAATACACATATAAAAGATATATCTATGTTTTTGATATTAAATTCAAAACAAAGTTTTGATAAAAACAAAACTTAAAACACATGAATCAGAATCATCAAAATAAGTTTTTAGTCAATATGAAACATAAATGTATATGGATGAAATTCAATATACATTCAGTGTTCTAAATATCCCCGATATAACCCCGATATTGCGCCGATATTGCGTTTACGGTACTTAGCCGCAATGATTTGGCACATCCAAACCGATATAGCGTTTTTCATCCAAAATCGCCGATAAATAAGCATGGACCCGATATATCGGCCGCAATTTTGACGATTTTGGATCCGATATAGCGTTTTACACCTAATTTCTAGGTTAGGTATTTGGGTAATTCGAGTGATGTGGCAATGTGGCATTTTTGAAGATTCTATACTTGGATAGTAATTATGAATTCATGGGCTTAATACAAGTTATCGAGTTAAGTATATCTTAAACATATAAGTATGATGTTTTATGTTGATTTATATAATTTATGCATATATTGTCTTATTGTGATGCGATTTAAGACATGAAGATATGTATATTACAGTCCGATTTTGACATCCGATTTTTGAAAATATCCCCGATATATTCCCATCTCCGATAAATTTTTCCGGCCGATGTAGCCGCTGTGGACGCCATTTAGAACACTTATAGAACCATGTAAAACTTGTTTTGATTCTATCTATTCATGAAAACGATAAATGTATACTTGAAAATTTAAATCCGATTTAACCGAAACCAATACTTTTGAACTTGTGTGTGTATATACTTGAGCATATCAACACTAGTCTATTGTTACACAAGATCTAAACTTAAACTAAAACAAACCTAACTGATGTCTTCTTGTTGATCTATATCCCCAAGACGACTTGATCCAAGCACGATCTAAACCGCTTGACTCCATCCGAGTGCTAGATGCGATCTTGACGCGCGAGCTCTTGAATCTACACGTGTTAGCTTCCAAACTAGATTTTGAATCCTTTGTTGAAGCTTGAAGCTAATCACCTACTAAGATCTTGATCAATAACTGAAACTATATAAACACAAGATCATTAGTAGCTTAACTTCATAAGTTAGTCATCATCAAAACTAAGGTGAAGGGCCTTTGGGCCAACAATCTCCCCCTTTTTGATGAAGACAAAACTTATGAGGTTATATATGTATTAATTAAGGATAGGCTTCATAGAAGCTCTTCCTTAACTCATGCATATTAATAAAACAATAAAGATATGCAATGTAGCTCAAGGTACCAATAGAAACATATATATGCATAAACAATTAATAAAATATGCATATATAATCACTAATCTTTTTTCCCCTTTTTGTCACTCATCAACAAAGGGGTGAAGATAAATAAACAATACCAATAAACATAACATATTTTAAATCAAAATTTTGATATCAATAAAAACTATCAATTGAATGGAACCAATTGAAAGTAAAACCATCTTTTTGAAAATGAAACAATCTTTTTACCAATTGATACCAATAGAAGGACATGATATCAATTGAAAGTAAAAACCAAAATTTTAGGTAAATACTAAAACCATTTTACAATATAGATATCAAATTGAGAATAATACTAATTAAGATTATTGATACCAATATTCAAAATGTTAGCATATACCAAAACAAAATATTTTTCCTCATCATAAAGAGTGAGAGTAAGATATCAATTGAAAATAAAACCAATTGAAAGATAAAATAAGAATTTTTCTCCTCCTTTATGAAATACCAATAAAAACAATGCATAAGCTTGTAAAGATATCAGTTATCATTAAGAACATAAATCAAGCTTAGCATGAAATCAATTTTGTGCTTTAAACATGTATGGACATTGTATAATAAGAACAAGAAAAACGTATATGTATGTATGATCAGAGCAAAATAATATCAATTTAGATGTGATCATACATATATAGAAACAAATATGAGTATGCAAAAATGAATTTTCATTAAAATCATGTATAACTCATACCTACCACTCTATTCATGCACATGTTTGAAAGATATTCATTAAAAGCATACAAGCCATGGTCGCCCATCCAACCGCTCTTTAAAAGGTAAGGTTTTTCAAAAATATGATTCAAAAATATTTTAACATATTTGAAAATTTTACCAATTGAAGAATACGAAACTAGTTTTAAGATGATTTTAAAAACTAGTACGAAATCCTTCAAGTAAGAAATAAAAACAAATATATATTCCATGAAAGCATGCTAGATACACAATAATCGACACTCAAAGTTTATAAAGCACAAAGTTCTTATGAATCTAAAATCATGAGTAAACAAGATGATGTAGAGTGCAAGAATCATGTAAGAAACATATACATGAAAATAAGGCAATTAAGCTCAATCAAAATTCCTTATACAAAAACATGAAAATCATAAAACTTCAATTTTCATTAAAACTAAACAAGCTTCAAGGTATATGTATGTTTTGTTGAAACTAAAGTATATATGCATATCCCAAATATAAACGAGTTCACAAAAGAATATTGCATGAAGGCAAGCGATTCTACGATAGACATGTATATCTATAGTTTTGGACAAAATTAACATATACATGAAACTAAATATAAGAACATGTACAAAAATAAGAAAAACAAGTAAAGATGCAAGAATCATCAAAATAATGTTATACAAGTACATCTAATGAGTACAAATGAGTAATAAAGAACAAACACATGATAATCAAGTGTAGCTCACTAATTTGTACAAGTATAAACACAAGTTTTAACAAAAAATACATCTAAATAAGTAATCAAAATATGAAGTATAAAACATAAACAAATATGATTATTATGGTAAATGCACGTGACATTAGCGCAAGGATATACACAATAGCTAAACTAAAGTGAGAACACAAAAATATGAATCCATATATACATGGGTGTATCTCAAAGACTATCTATATATATCACATGTCTAATTAACATTGCATTTAACATAATGAGCATTAAAATCATGACATGCTAAAAATTATCTCTTTAAAAGCATGTAAATTAAATAGGAGTATGAGATTGTTACCAAACTGAGTGAACTAATCTCTATATCTCCAAACCATGGTGGATCTTCCACCAAACATCCCTTGAAAGTGATGCAGCCGTAGATATGATCTTTGAGTTCGAAACACATCTACCATCAAGGCACCAACACTCTCACGTCTTGTGAGAGCCCACACCTACATCAAATGAAATAGAGGTGGATTTTGATACCCAAACTTTTTTAGGTCCATGGGGGTTAGCACCTGTCCTAACCTAAACAAATTTTTGCAAAATTAAATCATTTATTCTATCATAACAAAATTTTTACAAGATGGCCCTTGCGACCACAATGTGTATAAGTGTACACTCTAGCATACAATGTGTCATGTGTGTGAACATGAGAAGCATGTGTATACCGTGATTTATGTGCATGAATATGTGGAGCATGTTTCTTATGAAACATGGATTCCAATCGTGTGTGGTTCATGACACATTGGCTCAAAGTGGAGCCCAAACAATCTACACTTTTCTTTAACATGCAAATATCATTGTTAATTTTGAAGAAGTGGAGCAAGCAATGAAAACAAAATTCTTTTTCACTTTGGAAATAGGAATAGAAATCTTTTCTTTTTGAACCAAAGTATTTTTCAAAGAATTCTTTTCTTTTGAAATACATTCTAATTTCTTGCTAATCAAAACAATTTTATTTTTCAAGGAATCATTCTCTTTTAAAACAAATTCAAGTTTTGAAGTCAAAACCTCATTTTCCTTCAAAACAATATCAAAATCATTTTTATTTTTCAAAAATTCATTTTCTTTCAAGGCAAGGTCAAGTTGGGTTTTCAAGGACTCTTTCACTTGAAACCTCTACCTTCTTTTGCAAAAACATATCAAGTTTTGAAAACAAATTTTCATTTTTCTTTTTTAATTCAAAACTCTTGCTTTTCAAAGCTTTGTACTTTGAAAGCAAGTTTTCACAAAACTTAGATAATTCTTCATTTAATACATGTGCATCCATATTATCATCACAAGAAGAACTAGCACTATCATCAAGATGGGTATCCGATTTTACCTCAAGGGAGTCATTCCCTTGGATCATGTAACATTTTTGCTCGGATTCATCCCTTCTTGGTTCTCTCTCCACATAGTTTGTCGTTTGTAGCTCGGAAGAGATCAATGTGTTCCATGCTGCAAAAGCGAAATCACAATGAGAAATCAAAGAAAGGTGTTCTTTGTTAAGTGTGTGCCTAAGTGCCTCTAAGGCTTGTGTATTAGCCTCAATGTACTTGTCATTACCATGATAGGATTTCTTGGTAGTGGCAGGATAAACATGCAAATCGAGGGCTTTTAAATATGAACTCATTTTAAATTTTCACAAATCTATGTTAGAAGCATCAACCATAGGTGGAGCAAGATAATCCATGAGTCCAAACTATATGTGTGCAAAACAAATGACTAGATTAGCAATCCAAGGATCACACTCCTAGGTGGCTAAACCGAATATCAGGAGCGCTAACGCTGAAACCAATTGAAAGTACACCTAGAGGGGGGGTGAATAGGTGTACAAGCTAATATAGTGCAAATGATGTAGAATTTAAAAACTAATTGCAAACACACTATGTGTAATCAAGAGTGAGCCCGAATTTTCCATGAAGGGCTCTGGAGCTACTCCTCTAGATTCCTCTAGATTAAGAGTTGAGGTACTTTAAAAGCTCTTTTGATTCAACACAAGTGTGGGCACACAAACTATATCTTGCATGTATATGAATATGAGCAAGTAATAACAATGTAAGATATAAAGAGAGTTAGGAGATAGAAAATCAAACGCAAACTCTCTTGGTGATCTCAAAGGATCACAAACAATTTTCTCACAAAAATAAGATCCTAAAGATAGGTTTAGAATTGATTGGCTCAAGTATGTGAGAAATTAAAGTATTTGAAAAATAAGCCTCAAAGAAAACTCTTGAGAAAAACTTCAAGATAGATAAAGAAAATGAAGAACAAACTAGATTCCCAAAATTTGTTTTCTTTTGATTTTTTTCAAAACTTTGAAAACAAATAAAGATGAGATTTGAAGCACAAAAACTCTTTTGAAACTCTTAAGAATATGGGCAAGAAAGCACTAGAAAATTGGTTAAAATTCTCTTAAAAAATCTTATTAGAAATAGCCCCCAAAACCCCTTTATATAGGGTTAGGGAAAAACTAGCCGTTGGGGTCAAAAATTGCCCAGAATGGGCTGTCGGTCGACCGCCCGGTCGACCGGCCAACGGTCAAATTTCTAACCGTTTGGCATTGTCGGTCAACCGGCCCCACGGCACATTGCCTTGTCGGTCGACCGCCTGGTCGACCGGGCCTACCCGAGAGTTGGGTAGTGCCAGTCGGTCGACCACACGGTCCTTGTTTTAAATATCGGCCGAGTCGCCGATATATCGTCCGATATCTCCTTTTTTGCCTGCTGTCGATACGATATGAGGAAATCCTTCGCCATATCGTTTGCAGCAAAAAATGGCCGATATTTAAAATATTGGCCGATAAGTCGCCCGATATCAGCCGATAAATCGTCCGATATATCACCCGATATGAAATAACTTATTTATTGCACGACTGCGTGCAAATGTACATTGTTTTTTTACTGTCTTTGCATATATATTACATCATTTTTATTAGGTAGATGATATCTATGACACTAAACTAACTTCTAGTTATCAATATTTCATTATATATAGTGTCTGATATGATCACCCGATATGAACGCGTATCCCCGATATCTCCCCCGATATCCGATATCCGATATGAAAAAACACCATCCGATACGATCCCGATATCCGATATTTAGAACCATGCACACGGTCGACTGGCCATATGGGCTGGCCCTTGTGCACATCCTTGTGCACATCGGTCGACTGACCGATCGACCGAGCTCTGGTCCGGTCGACCGGTCGGTCGACTGCCAGCAGGTTCAGGACTGGGTTATAGGATTGAAAAAGTTAACTTATAATTTCCTATAAAATCTCATAAAATCACATAAAATTCACAAAAATAAGTTCTTATAAATATTTGATGTTCAAATATGTGTGATCAAAATTCAACACATATTACAAATTATTTGAACTATTTTTGAGGCATGAAAATATTTGCTTTAAACAAAAACTGTATTTTTCGAAACTTAGAGTTTGAAATGAAATCCGTTTTCTCCAAAACTTGTATAGATACAAAAATATGATATTTAAACACTTGAGGCATAGTGTGTATGGACATAATCCAATACGCATAAAAGATATATCTATATTTTTGACATAAAATCAAAAACAAAGTTTTGATAAAAACAAAACTTAAAACACATGAACCAGAATCATCAAAATAAGTTTAGTCAATATGAAACATGGATGTATATGCATGAAATCCAATGCACATTAAACCATGTAAAACTTGTTTTGATTCTATCTATTCATGAAAACGATAAATGTATACTTGAAAATCTAAAACCGGTTAAATCAAAACCAATACTTTTGAACTTGTGTGTGTGTACGTATACTTGAGCATATCAACACTAGTGTATCCTTACACAAGATCTAAACTTAAACTAAAACAAACCTAACTGATGTCTTCTTGTTGATCTACATCCCAAAGACGACTCGATCCAAACACGAACCAAAGAGCTTGACTCCATCCGAGTGCTAAATGCGATCTTGACGTGCGAGCTCTTGAATCTACACATGTTAGCTTCCAAACTTGATTTTGAATCCTTTGTTGAAGCTTTAAGCTAATCACCTATTAAGATCTTGATCAATAACTGAAACTATGTAAACACAAGATCATTAGTAACTTAACTTCATAAGTTAGTCATCATCAAAACCAAGGTGAAGAGCCTTTGGGCTAACTCCTCCACCCTCTCCCCCCCTCTCTCTCTCACTCACTGGGGGGCTCACGACGAACGGGGGGCTCACGGTGAAGGTGGTAGCTTACGGCGAAGGCGGCGGCGAGGGCTTACAATGATGGCGATATGTCTCATTTTTTTTTTTTTTGCTTTTAATCGGTCTCGAGCAGGGGGTGAACAGTCGGCCTGATTCGGTGATGACTTCGGCCGACTCGGTCGAGTCGTCCCGAGTCATCTTGGGACTCGACCGATTCGGTCCCGAGTCGGGTTGATACTGCCCAAACGTGTGATTCGGGTATCAGACTCGTCTCGGCATCCGTCGAGTCGTACCCGACTCGGCCGAGTCTTCGAACCATGATCTGTAGCATTCGCTTAATGCATGTTTTCCTCTAAACTACTTTGTTGCAATAAATATGTGAAATCTGCATTGGGTTCAAGTATTTATGATGGTACTGTTCTTTCCTTTCCCCCTTTTAGCAGTATCTCATCTTTGGAAGTGCCTTGTCTCAACCATTACATTGATTAACTTTTTCTAAAGTTAAAAACATTTTGTTTCCATATGATGGGATGGAAATGTATTCTGCCCAAACCAGTCTCACCTCTATATAAGGTTTTTTTGCCTCAAATGGTAAAGGTTAACATTTATTTCAATTTCTTCATGAACACAATTTATGACATGAAAGACTTGACGTAATTTATGATCCTAGGTTATTGATAGTCTCTGCTTGAACTATGTTTATTTTATCCATTTTGTTGGTTCCATAATTTTGGTTAATGATAGATGGCAAAAATTGGAAATTAGATTCCTTGAGGTCTCAAGTGGCTTCAGATAAAAATTGATTAAATTTCAGTAGAACGTTCATCATTATCATCTCCAACACCAGTTCCCATCTGACACGTGGTTGGTTTTCAGGCAAAACTTGAAGTTGGGAATCTCCATAAAAGAATTTGACCGAACGTTTACAATCAACTGCCAATGTGATATGCTCTGGCCCCGTCTCATGCAGTGCCAAATCCTAGTCATGGAATACAGAAGGTGGTTTGGGGGACAGGGAGCCCTACCTTGTAGGTGCAGTTTGTGCATGCAACCTGGGAGGCCTCTGGATTCCTGTGTAGATGTCTAGAGACCCTTTTAGAATTGTTGACAAAAAATATTTTAGACTTGGTCATTTCACAGTTATTTCTTGATTGGGCATTCTGCATGAACCAGAAACACATAGGATGGGGTTCAGAAGTTTCTTGTTAGGGTTAGAATCAGAAGATATTTGTTCCTCATAAGTATATGTTCTTTTCTCATAAGTATATGTTCTTTCTCATAAAATCAGGATCCATTAAGGATTGTTCCTTTGTGAGCTCCAATGTTCTAAAAAAAGGTTTAAGCGGTCGATTAATCGTCCGCTTAAATGTTTTCGGCTTAAAACCGAGCAAAACTTGAAGAAAGCGGTGGGAATACTCGGCCAGATGATTAATTCGCTTAAGCGATGATTAAGCGTCTAATTGGTGATTAATTAGCGTCTGTTTAAATGTTATTCAATCGTTTTCTAAATGGATTCAAATTTCGAACTCATTAAGCTAACCGAACTCAAACCCGATCCAATAATTGAGGATATAAATTGTCATGTGTTGGAGAATTAGGGTCGCGAGTCTTAAATTTATCCGCATCCTCGATCCTCCTGCGGTGACGACGAAGCTCCCGAATCTCATGAAGAAGCTCTCGATGCTCACAGCGACGAGACGATGAAACTCCCAAAGCCCTAATTTTGTTTGAAGCTCTTGAAGCTCAAGGCGGCGACGATCCTCCTGGGGAATTAGGGCTCTTGAAGCTGATGACGAAGAAGTTCACAAAGTGTTGATCTTCATGTGGCGAACTCCCCCTTCTGGTGACCTCCCCTTGTGGTTGATCCTGCGACCTCCCTCTTTGTCGACAAAGACCCCCCTGCGATCAGCTCTCTATTCAGCAACAAAGCGTTCGACGGCGCCCCTGGTCATCTCTCTCCCCCCCTTCACGTGCACGTATTTTGCCTAGGTTCTTACCAATGGTCTTTGTTTCTTGTAATAGGCTGAGAAGTGCTTTAAGCGTGAGAAGGATAGAGTTGCATATTACTTGCAGTTGCATCTAGCAGTGAATCAAAGTTGTTGGAAGTATGTTGCTTTATGAAAGAAATACACATATTTGTTCATTTAAAAAGCATTTTTAACTATAGTTGTTGGAGGTGGAGGTACATTGATGTACTTTCAACTGAATGACATTATTACTTTTTAAATTCCTCTTAATACTAGCAATTTAATTCTTTTAAGTTATATTTGCTATATCTTTTATACTTTTTTTAGAGTTTATAGAATTCATATTTGCATGTTTTAAGTATTATAATATTATTATATATTAAAATAATAATAAAATGTGTAATCCGTTTAATCACCGTTTAAGTATTATGCGCTCCCGGACCGCGCAAGTATTGAAACCGCTTTTTAGGACATTGGCGAGCTCATAATAGAAATCTAATAACACGATTTTATTTTTTAATAGCTCTTAAGGAGTTTAAACACTGTCGAATGCCCAAATAGGTAATTGACATTAAAGCTGGATAGGCTCTGAAAGCTCAGGTCCTACCTAAAAATTTGCCTGAAATCACAAGCCCACTCCTGGCTTGTGAACCCTTTCCCTGGACTCAATTTTGGTTTGGTTTGGTTCAGGTCTAGCATAAGAATACCAGTCCTAGCATCATTCTGCCTACAGCCTAGTTTGGGCATTGTATGGCCTCTGCCTTGTGTTTCCTTTTGGAGATTTTGGAACCAAATCCGATAGTCACAAATTTTTCGGGTTTGAGAACAGTTCCTGAAGGTCAAAACTTTGGAAGTTGGAGAAGATCGGAATATTCAGCATCCTTGTGGAGCAAAAATAAATAAAGAAGTTTTTCTGTGTTGGGCCTTGAGAACATATCCGCAAGTCCGAGCATTTTGTATTAGTGTGGTAGTTACAGCTAAACATATTATGCAAAAGCGTCAATATTCGAGCCTGATGGTTTCTATTTTTTCATTAAAAAATTGAACAAACTAAGGTTCTGTCCTCAAAGTATCATAATAGAAGGCACATTTGCTTTGCTAATATATGTGAATCAGTTGATTTTGCCAATTGGTGTGTTAGTGGCTGATTTGTTTAGTTTTCATGATGATTCTGGAATTTGCCAACTTTTTGAGAAGGCCTGATATTGAAATTATGATCCTAACTACTTTTTTTAATCAGATGATCTGCGCTTTCAGTGGAGAAATCTGGTCCAGGTTCTTAAAATTTGTATTTCAAATTGATAGACAGTCTTAGTACTGCGGGCCTTGCTAAAGAGTGCCCTCGGGTACTGTTTACAACTATAATTGAGAGGTCCTACATTCTTTTTAAAAGATGAAGTTTCACAGTAACAAATTGCAAGTTTAAATTTCTTCCTACGCATTCCTAAAAAGAAATTAATTTTTGAAATGAAAGCCTAAAATTTAACTATAATCATCATCATTTCTTTTTCTGTGTTGGGAGTTTTTCTTTTGTGGGTCGGTGGGGTTGTTTCTTTCTCCCTCTCCTTTCTTTTCTGATTGCCAGCGCGCACGTTTGTTTGTGGAGGTTACAATTAAACACGTGCCTTTAGGGCACATATCACTAAGGCCCTACTTCTATTACACCTGTAATGTCTATCATGCTTTTACCAACTTTCGTATCAACCTCTTAGCAATCTACATGTCAAAATATCATTTTCTTAGTTGAGGTTGGATGAATTTTGTGACTGTCCTACCTTTATTTGGGTGCTTACAGTTAGGTTGATCCTGTCAAAAAATTTGCTTGGTATTTTTTTTGTTTGTCTTCTTGGACAAGTTGTTCTCCATGGCTGACCCTGTCTTGTTGCAATTGAGGTTTTGCTTATTCTATGTTATACCTCAGTGAAGGGAAATTGGCAAGAGGTCTTTTTTGCATTGGTATTTTCAATCATTTGAGATAGCTACTGTAAGATTGCATGTGTAGGTTATTTATAGCTGAAAAAAACCCATGTTCCTTTTTCCTGTCATGGATCGTGTTGATCCCAAAGATTGAAAACCCTTCATATAACTCCAAGATAGGTGATGATGCTCCCATTATTGTTTTCTTAAAGCAACATCTTCATAATGAGAACTCTTGGTGAGGATTATTGGTGAGGTCAGAGGTAGGATGATTGTGGAACCTAAATGTATTCTTAACTCTGCTCTCACCAGGTTCGCTTCATTTTCTTGTCATGTTAACTAACTACCATCTATTTTCGCTGTTCATGTGAATGAAGCACCTCACTGAATAGCCCACCATCTTGTTACCAAACTCTCTGCAAATCTCTTATAAATTCCCACATCTCTCTCTCAAAGCAAAAGCAACCGGCTATCACCAGCATAAGAGCCTCTCCCTCGTCCTCTGTCAGCCCATTCCCTCTGCTTGCTCGAGTCAACCGTGAGTGGACATTGAATGACAGGGACCGTGACCACTTCCAGGCCCTCAAGCGTAAAACAATGGCAATTTTCTATATCCTTGTTGGGGAATTCACCGGGGTTTGCATCCCGGTCCTAGGCAAGTGGCTCCTAGCTCTCCGTTGAGGCGGATGGTCGGACCTACTTGCCAAGGACCAGGATGCAAACCCTGGTGAATCCCCCTGGAAGGATGGAGAAGATCGCCACTATATTAAGCTTGAGGGCCTGGGGTTGGTCCCCGTCATCCGGTTTGCATTTGCAGTTGGCGCGAGAGGCTGGAGCCCAGAATGGATAACAAGTCCATGTCATATTCTGAGTTTGATCTGCCACATTTGATTTTAGATAGTAGTTCTATTAAGTAGTTTTCCCATACGATGTTACCAATGCTTGTGGCATGTTTACGTATCCATATCTGGGGTCCCTGCACTAATGGAGTTTCATTAAGCCTTATTTATTAAATGCAAATCATCAATTTCACGTAACTCAAGGGTATGTAAAAGATACACAGACGTATACTTTAAATGCCACATCACAGCCTTCATGATCCGAGTAGATTCCACCATCGGGCTGCACCTTGCATCTGTTTAATGTGTGTTACTGGGAACAAGTCCTGCAATTGCTCGACCTGATGCCGATAACTTTTGTGTTTCTTATTATAGGAGGTTGAGTTTGCTGGCGGCGGACTTATCAACTGATGCTTCTACGAGTCGGAATTATTCAGGTATTTGTATTCTTGCTTCGGCTGTTGGGGGTTAAAGAAGCTTTTACCTGATATATTGGACAAATGAGAAGCTTCAATAACTGGAGGTTCCGCTGGGTTCTTGCGATCAATTGGAATCAAATGGGAAAAGAAAAATGATCCGAGTATCTACTACTGCGAGTGTAATATGGACGGAACATTATCAATATTGTTATTGTACCGGATTGTTTTTAGAGGACAGTAGCAAAATTGTAATATTTCTGCTGGCAAAATGGGCAGCATACTTATTTATCTCCCAGCATCCATTGAGAAAGTAAGGGGAGGACCTACGAGTTTGGATTGATGCTCTTTCACAATTTGTTATTTGAAACTCCCTTAATTACTCTTGACTTTTTATCTCAGGTCTTTTTTTCTCTGTATGATATTTCGGTTCATGTGTGTGCGCTTCCGTGTTGACACGTGAATAAATGTCGGGTTTCAGCTTTAAAATCTTTGAACTTTTATAATATTATAAGACATTGATATCTCGCATGTCAACACGGGATTGACTCTCTTATAATATGTGTGTGTGGCTCGCACAGATGAACCAAACTGAAATGATTATATTTGTAGTGAAGTTAAAAAGCTGATTATATTTATAGTGAAGTTAAAAAATATGTATATGACCAAACAAGAGTTTCTTTTTTGGTGAGGGTAAAAAAGAGTATAATTTCTACTTATATGTCTTACAGTCAACATTTGGTCCGGCCTATCGGATTCCCGTCAATCATCCCAAGGAGAGAATTGATTCCATGTCAAGTTTTGTCACTACGCGACCCTTTTTTATTTAGGGAGGTCAAAAAGCACTCGAATAGGCATCCATTTGATTACAATTTGTAGCATTGTTCAAATCAGATTTAAAACTTGAGTATTATCAAAATATCATGTTTGCCATATTTTTCATGAAACTTTTGTGAAAGAACAGAGAATTTATTGATGCAAGCCATTAAAGAACTAACATAGGTGATAATGATAATTAATAAGCGTGGAAATAATTGATTGAAACCCCAACATGCACGTGCGGGTGTCTGGATGTGGATGTGACGAGGGCAGGGAACGTGATACAACTTGACTCGTGACATCGCATTAGCACTGTTAAATGAGAGAGGGTCCGACATCTTATTCATCTAGAAGATAGTCCTCGTGGGTCCCATTTTGGTACAGCGCTGGAGTTATCAATTTCTAATTTCTAATGTTCTTATTTTACCAGTGGGATCAGGTTCACCAGTAGAAAGGCGTGAGTGATTTCTAAAGTCCTCAGATTCAAAGCTTGACATGACAGGCTACAACCTATTGCTTAAAAAAAAAAAAAAAAAAATCACTATTTGATTTTTATTTTCTATCACTATATGTTAATTGTGAAGATTTAACAAATATTAATTCAATAATAAGCAAGCTTGATGAACATATAATCTCACGGACATAGAACCATGACCATATTAGCAGCATTAGTGTTCGCAGCAGAATCAGAAGGGATAAATTTGCTAGGGTTTTCTCCTCCCATGGCTACGGCTACTACTACTTGATGTGAGCTATTACTCTTCTCTTCTTCTTCTTCTTGTCATAACTCACCCCACTCGCCTTCGACTGGTGATCACGGACTTCTTTCAAATAAGTCCGGCCGGCCTTGGCAACGAAGAGTTCCCCTCGGGCAGGCCCCCGTTCTCCTTGAAGGCGGCTCGCGAGGGCGTCGAGGCTGCTCCAGGCCTGCCAGAGGGGGCAGGGGGCGGCGGTCTGGGCTGGCCGAAGAAGAGGCATGCCAGGGAGTGGACCTTGGTCTTGAAAGGGGGAACACCTAGAGGGGGGGGGGGGGGGGGGGTGAATAGGTGTTAGTGCTAATCTAAAACTTAATGCAAAACTAAGTGCGCTAAATGCGGAAGCTAATGTAAATTTTGCAACACACTTAGAACAATCAACAAGTGTAGCCGAATTCCCCGTGAAGGGCTTGGACTAACTCCTCTTGATTCCCCTTGAATGGGTTGAGGTGCTATGTGAATCTCTTGTTGATTAGGTACAAGTGAGGCACACACAACAACCAAGCATATACAAGGTATAGCAATGTGAATTATGCAAGGCACAACAAGCAAATAGATATGTATGATATGAATTATGCTCAACACAAGCAAATATGATATGATTTTGTTATGATGCTTTGCACAAATATGAGAAGAGGAGTTGAGAGATATTGGATCAAACGCAAACACACGGATATGTTTCGAGGTTCGAGCCCCTAACTCTACATCCCCGCCTACACCACCGTGTAGGATTTTCAATCCACTATACCGTCCACCGAGGACTCCCACCGAGGGAACCTTCACCGAGAAGGATTTTTACAACAATGGAGTACCGAACTCCTCTCTCAAACACCACCTCACAACCGAGGGGTAGGCCCGTAGCCAAAAACAACAACAACAACCAACACCTCTACCGAAGAGGGTTTACAACCAAAATTCACCTCTCACTAGAGGGAGCAAACCAATCACCCGATCACCTCTACCTAAGAGGGATACAACAAGAATAAGGGTGTTTACAACAAGTGGTTCCAAAAATCACAAACTCAATCTCTCTTTCTTTTCTCTTTTCTTTTTCCACAAAACAAATGATCCTAAATAGATTAGGATAGAAGATAGCTCAGTGTGAAAACTAGGTGTTTTTGGAAACAAGCAACAAAGAAAAAAATACTTGGGAAAATTCTTGCAAAAGATATAGAATGAAATCAAGACAAATCTCCCAAAATCCTCTTTTCTTTGATTTTTTTCAAAACCTAAAACAATAAAGATTGAAAGATTAAATCCCCAAATACTTTTGAAAACTCTTTAAAAACACTTAAGAAGGTCTGGAATTTTTGCCCTTAAAAACTTCTACAAAACTATGAAGAGATGGGGTATATATAGCCCCAATACAAAACTAGCCGTTAGACCTGAGCTGGCAGCTCTGACAGGCAATGGTCGACCGGCCCGGTCGACCGCCAACGGTCGGAAATATGACCGTTGGGCAACTGCGGTCGACCGCCCGGTCGACCGAAACAAACAGAGAGCTCTGCTCTCAGACCGGTCGACCGTCCCAATGGCTCCAAACGTGCACAGAATTGTGCACGTCGGTCGACCGACCTCAGCCCTAGTCGACTAGTCAGGTTACTAGTCGACTTGGTTGAAGCCTGGAACAGAAAATGAGTCAGAAAAACTGGGAAAATTATTTTATAAAAAATCTTTTATCTTTTCTGAAAATCTCATAAAACTTGTTTTAACATTTTGTATTGAAACACAAACTTGTGATAAAATTTCAAGACATATATCAATCATATCAATTTATTTTTGAGTCTTGCAAATTTTATCAAAACAAAACTTGTATTTTTATCAAACTTGATTTTCAATACATGAATAGGAATATCAAAATAAGTTTGTCTAGCAAGTTAAAGCATGTATGTATAACTAGAATACATCTACTATACATATAAATAAAGTAAACTTGTTTTGATCTACTATTCATGAAAACCAAATCCAAAACATAAAACTTTTGTTGTGTTGTGTGCACTTGAGCATATCAACTATACTAAACTTTACAAATGGATCTAAAAACACACTATCTAAACTATGGATACCTAAGTCTTCTTGACAATCTTCATCTTCAAGTAGACTTGCTCCAAAACTCCATCCATGGGCTAGGCAATGTGTGATCTTGACGCTTTGGCCCTGGAATCATCATGAAAAGCTTATAAACACCTTGTTGAAGCTTATCACCAACTAATATCTTGGTTAATGATCTGAAACTTAAACAACACAAGATTATTAGTAAACATAACTACATGAGTTAATCATCATCAAAACTAGAGTGGAAGGCCTTTGGGCCAACAATCTCCCCCTTTTTGATGATGACAAAACTCATGGAGTTATATATGCATGGATTAAAGTTAAGCTTCAAAGAAGCTCCCCCTAACTCATGCATAGACATAAATAATAAGATATGGAAATGAACACATGAATATGTATGCAAGTATGGAGATAAAACATGTAACAAACATAAATCAAAATCAAAATCTTTTTCTCCTATTTGCAATACACAAACATATATGCATAAATAACAAGGAAGACAAATACTTCTCCCCCTTAAGCAATGAAAACATGCATATAAACTCAATACTTTATCTCCCCCTTTTTGATGATGACAAAACTCATGGAGTTATATATGCATGGATTAAAGTTAAGCTTCAAAGAAGCTCCCCCTTAACTCATGCATAGACATAAATAATAAGATATGGAAATGAAACACATGAATATGTATGCAAGTATGGAGATAAAACATGTAACAAGCATAAATCAAATCAAAATCTTTTTCTCCTATTTGCAATACACAAACATATATGCATAAATAATAAGGAAGACAAATACTTCTCCCCCTTAAGCAATGAAAACATGCATATAAACTCAAATATTTCTCCCCCTTTTTGTCAATCATCAACAAAGGGTTCAAAGTAAAATCAAATCAAACAAATTTTTTTTCTCCCTTTTTGTCAAACAAAAAAATCAAGAAGGGGTTAAACAATCCAAACAATAAAATGAGGGGTAAAAATCTTGCTCCCCTTTTAAGTCAATTAAAACAATAAACATGTTCTCCCCCTTTTGTCTAAAACAAAAACAAGTCAATAAGGGGTGACTATAAACAACATGATATCAATAGATAAATATGTCAATGAAGCATCTTGATATCAATTGAAAATAAACAAAGATCAATAGATGTTATATGCTATATACATTCATGAAGAGGAAGACGCTAAGTTAGCTTCCCTACACATATGCATTACATGAAAGAGGGATGTTGAGCCCTAATTCACATAACACACACTATGTAATGCATAAGAGGAGATGTGAAGCTCCCCTACACACGTGTATCACAAGATACACTCATCATGAATCTATATGCATATAGTCAATACAAATCAAAACTTTTGTATTTTTCAAAAAAAATTTTAGATACCAATTTTAAGCAAAACACATGAAACATCTTGATATCAATTGAAATTAAACATAATAAATTTTGAATGTCTAAATAATTTTGATACCAATTGTAAATAATTTTCATATTAAACATATGATACCAATATGAAATCTTCAATCATAAAGTAAGGGAGTGGGAAACAATATCAATTGAAAAGTCACCAATTGAAAGACAAAAGTAAATTTTCTCCCCCTTTATGAAATACCAACTAAAAGATGCATGGGCTTGATACCAATTTAAAAGTAATCAATTGAAACAAATTGAAGCTCAAGCACTAGCATAAACAAGATTTTGTGAAAAATTTATATCTTAAGCACAATAAAAGTGTATGAAATAGAATGAGTACCAATCACCAATAGATGATACTAATTGAAAATGTACATACACAATAAACATATGAGTATACAAAAGGATCAAAATGATACCAATTGAAAGAGTTCATGATACTAATTGACATAGCAATAAGTTCAAGTGTATACATCATATTACTATACCTCCCAATCAAGGTTCAAGTTTTAAATGATTTTCATTTTAAAGCATACAAGACCATGATCTCCCATCCATCCTCCCATAGAAGGTAGGGGTTTTCAAAAATAGATTTGAAAATATAGTTTAGTTTGAAAATCACTACCAAATTGAAGAATACGAACTAGTCAAATGGAAAACTTTTAAACTAGTACGAAATCCTTCAAGTAAGGAATACAACAAAATAGTTTTTCATGAAATAAGTAATCCACATGAAAATCAACACTCTAATCCAATTAAGCATAAATATGACTCATGAATACAAAACATGAGCAAGCAATAACTGTGAGTGTACAAATAAAGTGTGAATATCATAATCATGAAAATTTTTCATTAAGCTCAATTATTCCTTAATCATGAAAACACGAAAATCATCAAAACTTATTCAATCTTCATGGCATATGTATGTCTAATACAAACTAAAGTATACATACATATCCAAAACACAACGAGTCCACAAAATATATGCATTAAGGCACGTGTTCAAAAAGGATAAACATGTATATCTAATAGTTTGGACAAGATAGACATATACATGAAGTTAAACAATTAAACAGAAAATCAAGAAATCTTCACCAAAACAAATTTCATTTCAAGGTATATGTATGAATTGTCAACATAATAAGTATACATACATATCCCTAAACACAATTGAGTCCATATATAGATTTGCATGAAAGGCAAATGACTCAAGGGTATACATGTATATCTTAGAGTTTGGCAATAATACACATATACATGAAGTGAAAACTCACAATCATAAAATAAATCCAAAATAGGAATACAAGTTTAAAATGTATGAATCATCAAAATTAGACTATACTAGCACATCTAATGGGTTCAAATAAGCATTCAAGCTCAAACATATATAGATTTATTTGTGGCCCTTTATATGCACGAATATATACCTAGTCTTAATGAAACTAACATCTAAACATGTAATCAATACATGAAGTATCAAAACACAATATAAAAATCATCATGATACAACTAAAACATGATTACTATGTAAATTCACATGTATTAGATTCATGATGTACATTATAGCTTAAACAAACGGTGAGAACACTAAGAATGGTTTCATACAAGCATGTGTGTCTCAAATACTATATATGTATGTCAAGGATCTAATAATCATGGCATTTACATACTAATCCATAGACAATGAAACATGCTATCAAATCATGCTAAAAAATTTTAATTATGAAAGCATGTAAATAACAAATGGGAGTAAAGGATTGTTACCAAACCGAAGAAGCAACTCTCCTTGTCTCCAAAACGTGGTGGTCCTCTCCACCAAACTTTCCCTTGAAAGTGATGCATCCATATGATTTCCTTTAAGCTTGAAACGCATCCACTCCAAGGTGTCATCACTCTCACGTCATGTGAGAGCCTACACCTACATTAAATAAAGGAGGGGTGGTCTTTGGTACCCATATCTTCTTGGGTCCATGGGGTTAGTACCTTCTCTAACCCAAACAAACTTCTTTGCTAAATTCTTAACATGTAAACGATCATAGCAAAATTTAGCAAGATGGCCTTTTCGGCCACAATGTGTACATGTGTACACATGAGCATACATGTGTTGATGGTGTCCGTGTGGAGCATGTGTATGCCGTGGAGGGTGTGCATGCATAAAAGATGGAACTTGTTTCTTTCGAACCAAGGTTTCCAAGCGTGTATGGTTCATGGCACATTGGCTCATAGTGGAGCCCAAACAATCTACTCTCTTCTTTAACATACAAATATCATCATTAATCTTAGAAGAAGAGGTACATGCATTAGGTAGACTAGATGAAGAAGCTACACTAGCATGACAAACATGTGCATCAATTTTATTTTGCAAAACAACATTTTTCTTTAAACACACATCTAAATCATTTGAAATGGAAATAATTTTATTTTTCAAATCAACATTCTCTTTAAAATAAAATCAATTTTAGAAGACAAATTTTCATTTTTCTTCAAAATAACATGGCAATCATTTTTAGTTTTTAAAAATTCATTTTCTTTTAGTGCAAGTTCCAATTGAGATCTTAATGCATCTCTTTCACTATAGACCTCAACCTTCTCTTGCAAAACACAATCAAGTCTAGAATGCAAACTCTTATTTTCTTTTTCAATTTCTAGACTTTTCTTTTTCAAAATCTTATAATTTTCAATTAATTTTTCACATACAATAGATAGTTCTTCATTCAAAGCATGGGGATCAACAAATCATTTGAAGAACTAGCACAATCATCATTATCTAAGTGGGGTTCCGAATGTACCTCAAGGGAGTCATTCTCTTGGACCATGAAGCATTGAGAATCGGATTCTCCACTAGATTCCTCTTCTTGTTGGATTGGCAATAGAAGCTCGGAGGTGGTGGTTGTTGTCAACAAATTCCACACTGCAAAGGCGAAATCAATGTTAGAAACACGTAAAAGATAATCTTTAGATAAAGTGCTTCTAATGGCCTCTAGGGCTTGTGCATTGGCCCCTATATGATTGCGATCACTAAGGAAGGATTCCTTGGTAATAGCAAGATAAACTTTATGACCTAGGGTTTGTAAATAACGGTCATCCTAATCTTCCAAACATGAATGTTGGAAGGGTCAAACATAGGTGGGGTCATGAAGGCCATGGTAAACTATATAAGTGTGCAAACAAGCAATTGCAAACAAGATTAGCCTAAAATGAGGATCTTTAACTCTAGGTTGTTAGACCAAATCAGAGTACCAAGCTCTGATACCAATTGAAAGGGGGAACACCTAGGGGGGGTGAATAGGTGTTAGTGCTAATCTAAAACTTAATGCAAAACTAAGTGCGCTAAATGCGGAAGCTAATGCAAATTTTGCAACACACTTAGAACAATCAACATGTGTAGCCGAATTTCCCGTGAAGGGCTCTGGACTAACTCCTCTTGATTCCCCTTGAATGGGTTGAGGTGCTATGTGAAGCTCTTGTTGATTAGGTACAAGTGAGGCACACACAAACAACCAAGCATATACAAGGTATAGCAATGTGAATTATGCAAGGCACAACAAGCAAATAGATATGTATGATATGAATTATGCTCAACACAAGAAAATATGATATGATGTTATGTATGATGCTTTGCACAAATAAATGAGAGAGAGTTGAGAGATATTGGATCAAACGCAAACACACGGATATGTTTCGAGGTTCGAGCCCCTAGCTCTACATCCCCGCCTACACCACCGTGTAGGATTTTCAATCCACTATACCGTCCACCGAGGACTCCCACCGAGGGAACCTTCACCGAGAAGGATTTTTACAACAATGGAGTACCGAACTCCTCTCTCAAACAACCACCTCACAACCGAGGGGTAGGCCCGTAGCCAAACAACAACAACAACAACCAACACCTCTACCGAAGAGGGTTTACAACCAAAATTCACCTCTCACTAGAGGGAGCAAACCAATCACCCGATCACCTCTACCTAAGAGGGATACAACAAGAATAAGGTGTTTACAACAAGTGGTTCCAAAAACCACAAACTCAATCTCTCTTTCTTTTCTCTTTTCTTTTTCCACAAAACAAATGATCCTAAATAGATTAGGATAGAAGATAGCTCAAGTGTGGAAACTAGGTGTTTTTGGAAACAAGAAACAAAGAAAAAACACTTGAGAAAATTCTTGCAAAAGATATAGAATGAAATCAAGACAAATCTCCCAAAATCCTCTTTTCTTTGATTTTTCCAAAAACCTAAAACAATAAAGATTGAAAGATTAAAGCCCCAAATACTTTTGAAAACTCTTTAAAAACACTTAAGAAGGTCTGGAATTTTTGCCCTTAAAAACTTCTACAAAAACTATGAAGAGATGGGGTATATATAGCCCCAATACAAAACTAGCCGTTAGAGCTGAGCTGGCAGCTCTGACAGGCAACGGTCGACCGGCCCGGTCGACCGCCAACGGTCGGAAATATGACCGTTGGGCAACTGCGGTCGACCGCCCAGTCGACCGAAACAAACAGAGAGCTCTGCTCTCAGACCGGTCGACCGTCCCGGTCGACCGTCCCAATGGCTCCAAACGTGCACAGAATTGTGCACGTCGGTCGACCGGCCCGGTCGACCGACCTCAACCCTAGTCGACTAGTCAGGTTACTAGTCGACTTGGTTGAAGCCTGGAACAGAAAATGAGTCAGAAAAACTGGGAAAATTATTTTATAAAAAATCTTTTATCTTTTCTGAAAATCTCATAAAATTTATTTTAACATTTTGTATTGAAACACAACTTGTGATAAAAATTTCAAGACATATATCAATCATATCAATTTATTTTTGAGTCTTGCAAATTTTCAAAAACAAAACTTGTATTTTTATCAAACTTGATTTTCAATACATGAATAGGAATATCAAATAAGTTTGTCTAGCAAGTTAAAGCATGTATGTATAACTAGAATACATCTACTATACATATAAATAAAGTAAACTTGTTTTGATCTACTATTCATGAAAACCAAATCCAAACATAAAACTTTTTTGTGTGTTGTGTGCACTTGAGCATATCAACTATACTAAACTTTACAAATGGATCTAAAAACACACTATCTAAACTATGGATACCTAAGTCTTCTTGACAATCTTCATCTTCAAGTAGACTTGCTCCAAAACTCCATCCATGGGCTAGGCATGTGTGATCTTGACGCTTTGGCCCTGGAATCATCATGAAAAGCTTCTAAACACCTTGTTGAAGCTTATCACCACTAATATCTTGGTTAATGATCTGAAACTTAAACAACACAAGATTATTAGTAAACATAACTACATGAGTTAATCATCATCAAAACTAGAGTGGAAGGCCTTTGGGCCAACAGGTCTTGCCGAGCTGGTTCAGGTAGCGGAGGAACTCCAGGACGTGGGCCCCGCTGCAGTGGGGGAGGGACAGCGGGGGCCGGTTGTTTCTCAGGTGCTAGTTGAATGTGTTCCAGTCCCGCCGCTTCTGAGACTCGTACGGCTCGACAACGACGACTGTGATGTTGGCGTGGTCGCAGCAGCAGCGGCGTGGGCTGCTGCTGCGGCCAGAGAGGTGCTGTGGCAGTACGGCTCTATGTGCATTGATTCTTTGATTTGAGAGGAGAGGAGAAACTTGAGTTGCTGAATTGGGTGTAGGTTTGATGGAGCTATAGATGGTGATTGACGTGGTCGCAGCGGCGGGGACTGCTGCTGCAGCCAGAGAGGTGTTGTGGCGGTACGGCTCTATGTGCATTGATTCGTTGATTTTTAGAGGAGAGGAGAAGCTTGAGTTGCTGAATTGGGTGTAGGTTTGACGGAGCCATAGATGTGAATATAGTAACTACCAAGGCCTGTTTGTTTTGCAGGAACTGGAGGGAAGAGAGGGGAAGAGGGAGAGAGATCTCTTTCCCTCTCTGGCATTTGGCGGGCGGTGAAAGAGGGCCTCTTTCGCCACGTCAGAGAAGAGGAGGCTCCCTCTCTTCTGCTAACAAATGAGCGGAAGAGGGAGTGGGCTCGGGTTCTAGGCAGGTGAGATAGGGTGGGGGGAGAGGAGAGAGGCCCCCCTTCCTCTCTTCCAATCTCCAAACAACAATTAAGAAGAGGGAAGAAGAAGTCTTCTCCTCTTCTCTCTCTCTTCTTATCCTCTCTTCGCTTTTCCTCTCTTCCGGAGAACAAACAGGGCCTAAGTGCAGAGAGAGAGAGATTTGAGATTTTATGATATGATATGTTTATTTACTACTGTGTATGATCTTCTTGATGATCAAGGGAGATGAGTCCTAATAAAAGGATACTAAGGATCTTGGAATTTTTTTTCATGGGTATAACAATATGTTCTTCCTCAAATGTGAAATTCTTATATAGTGCATAGGAATTGGCCACATATTTTATTTTGTTGTGTTTGTGTTTTGATTTCAGAGGCTGCTCAGAAGAGGCGGAGCCTGGACTTGATGGATGCAGAAATATTTCGAGGATTTTGGGAAGGGTGAGAGAGAGTGAGAGTTTCTATCTATGGTGATAAAGGGAAAGGATATGCCTTTGATCTTTTGTTGACGGATGATGTGACGAGAGGAAAGTGACATAAATGCAATGAAAAGATTTTATCAGTCTCATATTAATCCGTGTAATACTTTTTAGTAGAAATACATAATAGTATAGCAATTTTTTTCATCATTGATGTAAAAATCTTTTTCTTTCTTTCTTTCTTTTTTTTTTTATGAAAAAAGTCGTTTTTTGTTACATCTAATAATTATTTTATATAAGATCAACGCATCAAACTAAAAGCCTCTTTATCAAGATCAAAGGGAAGGAGAATTTAGGCATACCTATTCTATCATGAAAGGGATGTCGAAAGTTGCACGATCTCGATGACGTCGGAGTTGAGGAGGGGAGTCTTCTCTCTAGCCACTAAGTTTTTTTCTTAACCCTTCAAGGAGATGAGAGACCTCCAGAGAGAGATTATGTCATGGTGATAGTAGTGGAGAGGGAATCCTACCCATAATATATATAGCATCAAGGAATTCTAGTTCAGCTCATCGTAAATCTAAACCCTTGATTGATAACACGAGTTCCAAACATGTAGATGAGTCACACATCTTAATTTAAATACACTCATGAATAAGTGTAATTAAAATATGTCTAGACCCAAATCATTAGGCTTGATCAATTCTTTATTGGGTCTAACATAGGCTTATAAAGACGGGTGTATAAATCCAATTAGACTTGTGTATGACCAAATTAATTTAGACTTTAATCCAAATAAGTATAACAATCTCCCACTTTGGCCAAATAAGTCATACTGAAAGGATGTTATACATAACTTTATGGTACAGAACTTTAACCATTAATAAATCACGTTTTAAAACAATCTAGCTAGTCCATTAAGTGTCCAGCTACCGAACATGACGGTCGTTACCTTCTGTATAATCGAGATAGGATCTTCCACATCACAAGTTTCAGAACCCTTAACGACATAGATCAAATGTGAACGTGTGGCATGAAAATGCCCCTTGATCAAATAAAGTACAATTCCAACTGGTTTCTACTTCATGACTCCAACGAGTATCTTTATGACTCCAAGGAGTCTAACCTTATGACTAATGAGTCTAACTTTATGAATCCAACGAGTCAACTGCTAACAAACTCAAATGCGCAAGTTAAACTCAAAAGGGATTTAAAGAAAGTAATTATACTTTATTATCAGAATCAACAAATATACATAAAGTGCACTTAGAAATAATGTCTGATATATAAACTTATCCACTTTCACTAAACTAGGATATTGACTAGCCATCCCTATATGAGCAATATGGTCTAAGAAGACTTTAGGTTGCAGTCCTTTGTGAGTAAATCTGTAATGTTAAGAATAATAATATCACTATCAACTGATACAATGTGATTTTGAATTCTATCTTTTGTGCCTTGACTTTTGTTGAACTATTGTCACTTTTGTATTAGAGCTCTATATCTCTATTATCACAGTGTAGCTGTAATGGCCTTTCGACTAAATCCACCATCTTCCTGTGATAGAAAATGTAACCTAAAGTGGACTTCCTATTGTCGATACATCCAGCAAAATGTGAATCCGTGTATTCGATCAGCTGCAACCGACCAAAGTTCATGTAGTTTTCTGTAGATATTACATTACCTTCTTGGCAGTCTTCCAGTGATCAATCCTAGGATTGATTAAGTATCTGTCAAGTTTCTCAACGGTATATACTATGTCTGTATAGATATAAACTTGAGCATACATCAGACTTCCAACCGCGACTTCCAACCGCCGATGCAGATGAAATGTCTTTCATTTGCTCTTTCTGTAGGTCGTTCTTGGGACATTGAAGTAGATTAAACTTATCTCTCCCAGAGAAATTCTCCATGCCACATCTATCTAGCATCTTATCGATATAGGCCTTTTGTGATAAATCTAATATTTCACGTGTTCTATCACGTTGAATCTGGATGCTTATCACAAAAGAAACGTCTTCAAGATCATTCATCTCAAAATTCTTTGAGAGAAAACTTTTAGTCTCAAGTATAAGAGTCATATCGTTACTTACTAGTAGAATGTCATTCACATATAGCATAAGAAATACAAGTCTATTCTCTTTAAATTTATGGTAAATGCATTGATCATTTACATCCTCTTTAAAACCAAAATCGGATATATATTACTTAATTAAATTTCAAATACCATTGACAGGATGCTTGCTTTAGACCATAAATGAATTTTTTTTAATTTGCAAATCAAATATTGTGAAATTTTGGCTTCAAAAACTTTATGGTTGCACCAGACTTCTTCCTCAATACTACCATTAAGGAAGGAAGTCTTAATATCTATTTGGTGTAACTTCAAGTCGAAGTGGGTTACTAGTGTCATGATGATTTTAAAAGAATCCTTCAAGAAAAATAGGGAGAAAGTCTCCTTATAATCAATGCCCTCTGTTTGAGTGAATCCCTTTGCGATAAGACATGCCTTATATCTTTCACATTGCCTTTCGAATCTCTCTTAGTTTTGAGCACCCATTTACAGCCAATCAGTTTTTTTTCTTTAGGCAACTCTACTAAATCTCAAACATCATTGTCTTTTATGAATTTTAACTCATCTTTCATGGCATTGACCATTTAGTGGAGTGAATACTGAGTTTGACCTCATTCAAGGATGTGAGATCATCCTCTAACTTTATGTCAAACTCATGCTCTTAGAGATAAACTATATAGTCATTTGCAATGGCTGATCTCCTCCCCTAATTGATCTCCTTGATACTTGTGGTTGAGGATTTTCAGGCTCTACCTCTCTACCTCTGTTGTGACGAAATTGATATGCTTTGAAACTAATTGTTGCGTGCATAACCCGAGATATCATACTTTCTATGATACCAATAGTTGAGAGATACAGAGATCCCTACCGACGATCTCAAACACGCCATAAGATCGATTACCTCGAGCACACAAGATGAATATTAAAAATACAAGAAAAAAACACACAATTTATTGTGATTCGGCCCAAACTTGGCCTACGTCCAAGGAGAGAGAACTTGAGAGAGCTTTATTAATAAACTTGATACAAAGAGATCTAACATTTCTCTTGATGACACAAGAGTATTCACCTTCCCCTTGAATCTACACCTAGATTATAAGATTCTAGACCCTTTAATCTTCAAAAATAAATCTTTATTGAATAGGAATTGAATCCATTCATGCTCCTCCTGAAAAAGAAACTCCCAATTGCCTGAAAAGGAAAGTGCTTCACCTTGATTATATCTTCTGCTTCAAGGCATCGTCTTCTCCAACTCAATTGGATTTTCTTGGATCATCATCTCCTCATAAAAAACAAGGCAAAATCCTAAAAATCTCCGCCTTGAGTTGCTTTTCAAGTCTTTAGCAAAACAACTTGAAATTTTGAATTACTACCTTAATTCTTTTCTTGGTTGTAACCATATCGTGAAGCCTTAACCTTGTTCCCTCTCCCCGGGGTCTTTGTCGGATTCACCACCATGCCTTGAGCCATTTCGAGCCTTACCCAAATGCACCCTTTTTTAGTCATCCTGCAACACTTAGACTCATTGCAATTTTCCTTGAAGCTCCACCTCGAACGAGCTCCCTTCAAACTTTTCATTGAAACTCCTTGACCTATTTTTTTCCTTAGCTTGCACTGCATCGCTACCGCCACCAGCAAATTCCGCTTTGTGACGCCTTCTCAGCCATGGGGGTCCTGACGTCTTGAGGCAATCTGCTTCTTATTCTGTCATGGTCTTATCATGGGGTCCTGACGTCTTGAGGCAATCCGCATCTTATTCTGTCATGGTCCTATTAACTTTACACAAACATTGTCAAAGATTTGCCGTGCCATGGTCTTCCATCGATCGCTAGGTGATGGTCCACCGTCCATCAATATTTTAACTTTGAGACTTACCATCTTCACATAACTGCTATGGTCTTACCGGGCCTTTGTTGACACTCTAAAAAAGACAAGATTCCTGACTGGCCTAAACAATGTCTAAACTTGTCGATATTTACAAAAGATAAGTGGCAGACAAGCTGACGACCAGTTCTGTACCCATCTCCGAGGGACAAATCAGCAACTTGGACTCTACTGATCTAGTGAAGCAGACAGTGAGCCCAGATTGTCTTTGAAGAGACCTAAGCAGGTCTAAAATGCTAGATTAGCTCAACACTTAGCATCACATGAGCCCGAGGGGATAACCTCACCTGAGAGGCTAAGTGTTTCCAACTTCGCCTTGAAGCTGTTCAAAGCTCTATCAGTGAGCTAACTTACAGCTTCGCCTGAAGCGCTCAGTTAACTCCGCAGAGAGTTAGCTTCGCTCGAAGCCACACACAACCCGTAAAAGGATGGTCGGTAGCTTCGCCACAGATGTTTATCTAACTCCGCTGAAGAGCTCTCTTCTGACTTCGCCAGATGCTCTTTCCAGCTCCGCTGCGAGCTCGACGCGACAGCTCCGCTGCGGGTCTTTTATGGTCACCTCTGACCAATCAAATCTCTAGATGAGATCAAATCTATTCAAGATCAAATCTAATCGAGATCAAACCTGAGATCAAATTTGGTAGTTGTTTACCATAATCTCTTGACTCTACTAAAACAAGTAAGAAGATCAGGGGAGATCTTTCAGTTATTTGGAAAGAATCAAAACAGATCAGGAGATCGACCTACCTGCTATTCCTAGCTTCGCAGAAGCTGATTCTAGCCTCGCAGCAAGGCTACTTTCCAGATTTAAACAGATTGACTCAATCTGTTTCTAAATTTTCAAGGGACAATTATACCCCTGCTCTCCCTATAAATAGCCCACCAGAGGCATACGAAGAGACACGCACAGAGAGAGAGGCTGAAAAACAGAGAGAGAGAGAGAGGCTGAAAAACAGAGAGAAAGGCTAAAAAACAGAAAGAGACGGCTAAACAGAGATCTATTCTCTTGCTTCCAAGAATTCAGAGAACTTCTTCTCTAATCAGGGTGCTAATACCTTAAGATCTTCCTCCCTCTCAAGGAATCTCCAGAACTAGGCGAGAAGGAATTTCCAAGTGGAGGCAGTTTGAGAAGTAACAAGAGGATTCTACCAACCTTATGTTCTCCGATTCCCCGAACCAGGCGAGAAGAGAATCCCATCGATCGCATCGTCAAAGGGACAAAGTGGTCACGCGCTGACCAGACTCCTACGGCACACTTCTCCAGAATCTCAGAGGAGATCTACTTGTAATCTTTTTATTGCAAAAGAATTACTTGTAATTTAGCTCCTCGACCCTTTTTTTGTAAGTTTTTCCCTTTTGTAAAATCAATGAAAAATAAGATGGCGACTCCGCTGGGGAATGAATTCTCCACTATTGAGAATCAAGTGTCACAATGCAACGAACAGACCTTCAGGTCTACTTCTGAATTCAAGGAAGTCAGTGTGGCTAGAACCCCTCTGGCTAAATCTTCGAAGCAAGTCTCTATGGAGACAGATGAGGCTCCCTGCGAGCCTATCACGGTCTTCTGGCGCAACAAGGAAGCAGGCCCGCAATACAAGGGTCAGAATCTTCAGCCTGTCATCTTCGAAAACCAAGTCGTTCACTTCGACCAAGGAAAATTCGAAGAACTCCTCTCTGGGGGTGGTCTAATGCTCCATGCACGAAAGCATAGAAAGGTCTCGATGGCCAAGATTTCGGAGCAAAAATCGAAAGCAGAATCCTTCCAACTCCTCTCAACCGCGCGTGTGACTAGCCAGGTTCCCTGCGAACCTAAGCAGATGTGGAGGCCGAAGCAGAAGGCTCTGCATGAAGCCTCAGGTGTAACTACGCCACAAGTTCGTCTCTCTCGCAAAGAAAAAGGCAAGATGTCTGCCTGCTTCGTCGAGACTGTCAGCCGCGAAGTTACGACGGCGACCATGCCTTCGCCTAATTCAGGAGCAGTAATTCCTCGCGCCAGCCTCGTTCTTATGAGCGAAGCTGCTGATGGTGTGCCAAGCACAGTACCTCAGGGTACGCATGAAGTTCGCAGCCGCAAAGCTGGAACCAAAGCACCACAGTGTGCTTCATTTCCCGGTTCTTCAAACACTAAGCTCGTCCTTCGCAGCGGAGCTAAGGGATCGTCCCTAAGTGTTGACAGCGGTGCTTATGCAGCTTCAGCACCCAAGGACATTCCCAAGGTTCTTAGCCTCAAAGTTAGAGCTAAAATACTATTTAGTGCTAATTGCCTCTGCGGTGATGAAAAGAACATGACATCATCCTATGTGCAATCTAACAGAGCCTCTGCGCTGGATCGTTTAGGCCCAATTGGGTCTGACTTACGGGAATTCTTGACAAGCAAACGGAAGTCAGAATCTTTCCAAACTTCTCCCTCCTATTATCAACAAGTGGGATGTCAGTTGTTGACAGTCCACTCAGTCCATTGCTGGTTAGGACCAATTGTGACGCCCCGATCTGGCGGGTACGGGGACGCCACTGCGACGTATATACACAGGTCAGAAATACCCTCACGTATATACGCTAAGCTTCAGTACAGGCAAGAATCAGAGGCGAAAGCACAGTGGTAATATACATTCCAACAGAATAGTACAAGTACATGGTTATCACAGAAAGCGATACAATATTACAAGAATATTACATCACTAGAAAATACAAGAGTACAATACATGAAGGGATATACATAATAAAAACTGAGAGATGCTTACGATACGGCAAGAAGGACCTCGAGAGCCAAACAGGAGATAAGCTAGGAGGAAGAACTACGGTGATGTCTGAGCTTCTGCTGCACTCCGATCACCACAGGAGGATCCGCTGTGCACTCTGATCAGCTACAGTAAGATCACCCGGGTCTAAACTCCAGGATCTGGACATGAGAATCCAGGGTTGTTAGCAACCCCAGCGAATACATATTATAAAGCCAAATGGCGTGCATAACAGGCAGACGTGTACATTAATCAAGTGATGTGGTCCAGGCATGCAGATACAGAAAATGACAAGTAATATAAGAAAAATGACAGTAAATCCGAGATCAAGTAAATGCATGTATATCAGTAAGTCTGAATCGGAAAACATGCATGAAAAATAGTATAGAGAGCATAGGTACACATAAACATGCGACAAAATATGGCAACATGTGATAAATACACTAAACACGCGATAAATATACGTATGGACAAAACTAGTTGTACAAGCTCAGATTTTGGATTCATGGGGTTGATACGTCGAGGGGATAATCCAAACAAGAAAACCCTCATCTATATACTACATATCCGATGTCACCATTATCTGAATTCATACAACTTGAGTTGCCCTCAGGGTAACAGAACTAGAGTGTATCTGGAGTAACCATGGTATCACAGAGGTCATGTGTTATAAAACAGGGTGTCAATTCAGAGCATAATACTGTAACTAGAGAATATAAAGGTGTTATATTTTAATTAATCCAATAATAATAGTCAGTACCGTTTGATATTTCAATCGCCTCCCTACCAACGCCTCACATCACCAATAGTCCATACTAGAGTTCTCACTCTGTAGAACTTACCCGGGTCTGATATGTGAGTACCAGGACCCAAACAAAGGAGAGACCAAATATCACACGTTCCTAACATTATTATTGTTTGGTTATTTTATGTTATTTATCCGATTCATATGCTTTTGTATGTGTTACTGGCACACATACATCCACTTATGAATAAGATGAGTTATTATTTAGAAACTGATAAATCTGATGGCTCATATTTATAGTGGGTCCCGTCTCTGCCCGGGACTAGCTCAGGGAGTACAGGCTACTGCTTCCGGGGACTTATCATTACGCGCCCCACACGACACTTCAGATTCAGGCTACTGCTTCCGGGACTTATCATTACGCGCCCCACACGACATTTCAGAAATATCACCATTATAAATATGACATCATACCGGTTTCCATCAGTTTCCCCCACCAAGTGTAAGTTGAGTATTTATTATATATATTACCCAAAGATAATGTTCACAAGTGTACACAGTATAACCATAAATTTTCAACTTACGGAAACAAGAGTATAATACCAGGAGTATAATATCAGGAGTCACCCTTTTTCAGGGGTTCAGGAGTACAGGAGTACCAAATATCTGGTAATAATATAATAGTCATGCCAAGTCCCCGTAAAAGTGATAGTTATGAATATGTCACATAATACACAGGTATCTGGGGTGGTAGTGCCCGGCCAAGAGTCACGATGTCGGGTCCAGGTATTTGTACCACATGAAAGCATATCATATACCGGGTATTAGGGTCAGGTGTCAGGTATGACATAGATCAAGTACCGGGTCTATATATCGAGTGCCGGTGTAAATACCGAGTGCCGAAGTTGTAAATAATATAACAAGTGTAACATGCCAAGTGTCGGTGTGAATACTGAGTACCAGTGTAAATACCGAGTGCCAGTGTCAAATGTAGCATGGCAAATATCGGTCTCAAATATAGCATGGCAAATATCGGTGTCAAATATAGCATGGCAAGTGTCGGTGTCAAATATAGCATGGCAAATACCGGTGTCCGGTATTATGTGTCAAATATAGCATGAAAGATATCGGTGTCAAATATAGTATGTTAAAACATCCACATATCAATATCATGTTATAAATATAAGAGTAATTATTTTTAAATTAATAATAAGCACTCGCCTGAAATCGGGGTGAAATATCGGTTAAAAATCCGTTTTTAAAATTCAATCCCGTTTGAAAATTAAAAATCCGAGAATCCGTCAGCGATGCCGACCGACACCGGTTTTGGAGATTTTGCAGAAAAATTTCGAAAAATTTCAGAAAATCATGAAAAATCTAAAATATTAGAAAACAGTATCTGAAACTGAAATCGGTCAAATTGGATTATCATGAAGTCAAATCGGGCTACTGGCTGGTATCGGGTTCCCGGTCCGGGTCAGGGCTTGCTCTAGATCTGAGAATCTAGATCTAATACTCAATAATATAAGCAATCACAACTCAAAAACACATACTGGAAGAAAATTGAACAACATGGTCGAAAAATTTTTGGGATACGCATCTGGGTACGTATCCTGGGAACGGGTTGCTACACCAATCCCCGCTATTCCTCCAGACCGACGATCAGTTTTCGATCGACTATAGGTACAAGTTCCGGTAAAACATCACAAAAGGAGCATATCGCAATATTTGTCCTCTGCATCCGTTAACATGATCGGAAGGGGACGAGAGCTGCATAGGGGCAGACAAGCGTAACACGACACTCCCTATAGTTTCCCAGATCCGGACTATAGCCCGGGCCTTGGCGAAGTCTTGATACATGAAGAAGGTGTCTTCCGAAACACCAGATCTAGGGTCGCAATACCCTATAGTTATGAACAGCAATCTTCCTCAACTGCAGTACCTCACCAGAACCAATGAAAGGATTATTCCAATGGTCTGATGAGGAGGACGAAGACAGTAGGTATGCCTCTTCAGCAACAGTCAGCTCGACACGAACGGATAGAGTATCAGCAAATATGACTGATAACGGTAATGATGACCTTTGTCGATGGTTGGAAGCTCAGGAACAGACTTCCAGGGCCCAGCAAGAAGTCTTGGATAACATTCAACAGATGCTTGCTCAACTCCTCATTAACCGAAATAACAATGATACCGGGAGTGATCATAACGAGGAAGAATATCATAGCAATGAACAACCAAAGACTGAGAAGTCAAAGGAGAGTTCTTCTTGAGACGCTGAAGTTCTTAAAGGCATCCAAGCTCAAATTGCATCCCTAGCTCAGAGGGATGAGTTAAAGAAAGTAGGGACAGTCCGTCCTTACCCACTGGAATGGGATTCAGTACCATACCCACCAAGTTCAAACCACCAACGTTACATACGTATGATGGTAAGAGCTCGCCAAACCAGCACATCTACTATTTCCAGTCTCAGACCGGTAATGTTATAGACAATGATGCTATCATGGCCAGACTGTTCATTGGCACCTTAAAAGGGGTAGCATTCGACTGGTTCTGAAGTCTCCCTCTGGGCTCTGTCAATTCCTGGATCAACCTGAAAACCCGATTTCTTTCTCGTTTCTATGAGGATGATACCGAGGTAACCATGGACAAACTCCTCTCTACCGTACAGAAGAAGGGCGAATCTGTCCGTGACTACATTGAGCGGTTCAAAAACTTATCTTTGATGTGCCCAGCAGGGATGCCATTACCCATGCTCTTACAGACGTGCAGGCACAACTTTTTAGACCAAGTAGAAATTCGCATGGGAGCTGTCAAAGCCCATACCTGAAAAGAACTGGTCGAGCAAGCTGAGATAGCTGAAAAGTCGGCTAAAAAGTTTGAACCATCCACCCCTAAAGGCAAATGGGGTATGAATAATAAAGGACGCGGCGACATGGCACAGTCTTTTCAAGCCAAAGGGAAAGAGACTATGTCCGTTGAATTGTCAGGGGATGTTCAGTCGAAGGCTAAGAAGAGCGGCTTCAATAGTCAGGAGTCCAAGTTTCCTCCGAAACAGTACTCCTTCAAAGACGATCAGGTGGTCACAATATTCCATTTACTCCAAAAAGGGAATAATTGAAGCTGCCGGATGCTCGGCGTCCTAATGAAATAGGACGCACGAACGATCTGAAATATTGTCTCTTTCACAGGATGATTCATCATCCTACCGATAAGTGTTTTGTCCTCAAGGATAGAATTCAAGCTTTAGTTGACGCCGGAGTCCTGACGCTGAAGTCAGAGTAAAAGAAAGTCACTGCAAACATGGTGACCCTCGAGTTCAGCAAAACCCCAAAGGTCACAGTTCCTGACGGGACTTATCTAATCCCTGTACCACGGCTGGAAGTCAAGCATCCTTCAGCTAAAACTCAAGAGAATAAAGGTCTTGTTCCCTTGACACTGGAAACAGGGAAAATCATGTGGATACACCCAGTCCTTATCCAAGACGAACAATGGGATTCAAAGAAGTCCAAGTCGAAGGGCAAACCTTGCAATGTCGTCTCCATCTTGCCGGATGATGGAAACCTCACATCAGCTTCTCTCAGTGATTCCGAAGGGGAAAAGCACGCTTGCACGACGCAAGCTGATGTACCTCAGCCAACAGGTACTCGATCCAAAAAATCATGCTTAAAACAGTATAAGAAAGCTACTGACGAGACACAGCAGCAGACGACGTCAGCACAAATACCAGCATCCGCTTCAGTCCCAACCAAGGGAAAGGAGAAGCCAAAGGAAGTCCGGTTCGACCATGTCCTGTAGAAGCCTTCAGGCCCAGGGCTTGACACGCCCTTTCGTTTTGACATATTGGCCCAGCTGGCTAATATCCCGGCTCGTATTACCATACACGAGCTCCTTCGTCTCTCAAAAGAGACAAGAGAAGCACTCAAAGATGCACTGGCTAATTCAGAATTATTCCTAACGTATATGCCAGGAATCCCTAAAGATGACACTCAGTCTTCTTACCCTGAATGCCATCATGTACAATCAAAGATACCTGCTATTACCTTCACTGCGGAAGATATGCTTCTCGAGGACAACAAGCACGATTGACCTTTGTACTACATCAGATACATCGGTTCAACATGCATTGTAAGAGTACAGGTTGATCCGGGGTCTGCACTCAGCATCATCCCAAAAGGCTCCTCTAATTCTTCGGTATACCACTATATAGGTTGTTCGCAACCACTATAACAATATACGATTTTAATGCCGGAAGTAGTCATCCACTTGGGAAAATTCGACTCCGTTGCCGAATCGGGAGCCTGAAGTCAGAAGTGACGTGCTATGTCATTGACGCTGACACGTCGTACAACTTGTTACTAGGACGACCGTGGATCCACGCCAACTGGATCGTTCCCTCCACTCTGCACCAGTGCTTCAAATATGTTGAAGATGATACAACAGTACGAACTGTCTTCACTGAGAAGCAACCATTCAAAGGTGTGAAAAATTACTTTAGTGACGCTCTCCTGTATCAAAAGACCGGTGAAACATCGAAAGAATCATTGCCGGACGATGATGATAGTGGCAATGAGGCGAATTCAGAATCTGAAGCAGACATGCCAGCCATTTTGATTGGTGAACTAATTATAGCATGTCTTAATAATCCCCAATGTAACACTCCTTCTGAAGAGGAGAGCGAATGGGTAATTAATAATAATATTTCCTTTGATTATCCTGTGAGTGTTGGGTTGTTTGAATCCATTACGGATAGCTCTTTACACATGCCTTTACATAAACCAAGTGCATCCGGTACACGCATGGAATCTGTAGAAGGGGCCGTTTTAGTGATCCCTCCATCCAAAGAAGGTCAGTTACCAATAATATTCGGTAAAGCCCAACCACGAGGGTGTACAGCCGCAGATTCAAGTTCAGACTCAGACACCCCACAAATTTTCCATTATGCGCGACCAGCGCACCATATGACGAAGAAAATGGGGTACAACCTGAAGCATGGGAAGGGCTTGAATTTCAGAAAAGGAAGACGTAGTTAGCTGCGCAACTTTGTGCCAAGAGGGAAACCTGCAAATTACTATGATAACACACACAGGGGGTTGGGATACGTTACACCCACACCACCAGCAACAGTTCAGTCCAAGGATGACATACCGATCCCATCACATTCTGCCTCTTCCTCCGAGTGGGACTCAGATGTCAGTGTGGGAATGATGTTCGAGAATCTCACTGTTAATATGACTTCAAGCAGTCAATTGGAGCCAACGGAAGCTACTGATGAGGAACCATGGGCTCAGCAATTAGATCTCCAATGGGAAAAGCGATTCGAACAGCGTGAACCACCTACTGAAGACAAAGTGATTCAGGTCAGCTTGGGTAGTCAAGATCACCCTAAACCCATCTTTATAAGTGAAAGCTTATCACTTATGGAAAAAGAAGAATTGATTGTACTCATAAGAGAGTATATAGATGTTTTTACATGGAACTACGAAGACATGCCTGGACTTGATCCATAAGTAGCCACGCATCGTCTAAATATCAAACCCGACGCCAAGCCAGTTAAGCAGCAACAACGCCGGTTTCGTTCGAACATTATGGAGGATACTGAAGTCAAAGTCCATAAGCTTATTGCATGTGGCTTCATACGGGAGGAACAACATCCAGATTGGGTTGCTAATATCGTTCCCGTCCTCAAGAAGAATGGGAAAATACGAATCTGCATCGACTACCGTGATCTCAATACAGCTTGTTCTAAAGACGAATTTCCACTACCTATCATCGATGTCATGATTGACAATACCTATGGATTCGAAAGAATGTCTTTCATGGACGGCTTTTCAGGTACAGTCAGATTAAGATGTATCCCGAGGATGAGAAGCATACTTCGTTCCGAACACCATTGGGGGTATACTGCTACACCGTGATGCCCTTCGGACTAAAGAACGCCGGAGCAACCTATCAGCGGGCAATGAATACAATCTTCCGCGATCATCTCCGAAAAATGGTAGAATGTTATGTCGACGGCATTGCTGTCAAAAGTCGCAATAAGAATGACCATCTTCGTGACTTGAGAACGATGTTCGACATAATGCGGGCTCATCAACTGAAGATGAATCCGACAAAATCCTTCTTGGGGTTTTGAGTGGCACGTTCCTTGGATTTATTGTTACATCAAAAGGTATTCATCTTGACCCAGACAAAGTCAAAGCCATCCAGAGCATGCATCTACCTAGGAATCTCAAAGAGCTTAGAGGCTCGCAAGGTAGACTGGCTTATATTAGAAGATTCATCGCAAATCTCTCAGGCCGCTGTCAACCGTTCACCCGACTCATGAAAAAGGGTGTTCCCTTTATATGGGATCAAGCTTGTCAGGAAGCTTACGAGGATATCAAGAAATATCTCACAAAACCTCCAGTCTTAGTAGTTCCCACATCAGGAAAACCGTTCCTGCTTTATGTGAAAGCTATGGACCATTCCCTTGGTGCCCTGCTTGCTCAAAAAGACGACAATGGTCACGAACATGCTATTTATTATCTGTGCAGGACTCTGATAGGGGCGGAATCTCGCTATAATCCTACTGAGGAATGCTTAGCTCTTGTCGTTTCCGTTCAGAAGACACGACATTATTTGGTCGGCCAAACCATACATGTCGTTTTCAGAGTGAATCCTTTGTGTCTTCTCATGACGAAGCCAGGATCATTGAATTCAAGATTAGCTAAGTGGGCGCTTCTTTTGTCTCAATACGACATGCTCTTTATCCCTCAAAAGGCGGTTAAAGGCCAGGCACTTGCAGAGTTCTTGGCTGCTCATCCGATTCCGAAAACTCAAAACTTCATGAAGACATTCCAGATGAAGTCTTTGAATCTAATATAACTTCAGAAGACGAAGTATGGCAGATGTTCTTCGATGGAGCATCACGAATAGGCCCTAAAGGCAGGATCATTGCCGGCGTGGGGGTTGTGTTTATCTCTCCACAGAATCATGTCCTTCATAGAGCATTTTCTCTAACAGAATCATGCTCCAACAATGTAGCGGAATATAATGCTCTACTTATTGGTCTTCAGCTCGCCCACGGAATGGGGGTACGCTACCTTGAAGCTTACGGCGATTCAAAATTGATTATCAATCAGGTTAAAGGCGAATATGAGGTCCGTCACGAGGATTTGGTGCCTTATTATCACGCAGTCATTGAAATGGTTAATCTGTTTGATGGCTTTTACATTGGGCACGTATCTCGATCTCAGAATACTAAGGCGGATGCTCTTGCTGCATTAGCAACAATACTAGCCTTGCCAGTCGACACCGAGTATCACCTTACAGTAGCGACTTGACACCTTTTCTGCTCTAAACATATGTTAAGAACCAGATAGGTCTATAATATCTCGACGGATCTTGAGCCGAGAGATTGGCGATTTCCTTTCATCGATTATGCTCTACATGGTCTGCTGCCAGACAATCCTAAAGAAGCGACATCTATCATACGAAGGTCTCTCCGTTTTTACTATGATCCAACTCTGAAGACGCTTTACCGTCGTTCATATGACGGTGTCCTCCTCCATTGCCTATCTAATTCAGAGGCACAGGAAGTGCTTAAAGAAGCACACGACGGCATATGCGGAGCTCATCAGCCAGGTCCAAAACTTAAAGACAGATTGCATAGGCTTGGATATTATTGGCCAACCATGATAGCCGACACCATCCAATATGCACGAAGGTGTAAAGCATGCCAAATTCATGCGGACTTCATACACCAGCCTCCGGAGTTACTCCACCCAACTGTTGCTTCATGGCCATTCGAAGCATGGGGAATCGATGTCGTAGGGCCAATCAACCCCTCTTCAACAAAAGGTCACCGGTTATCTTAGCAACAACCGATTACCTTTCAAAGTGGGCAGAAGCTATACCACTGGTTGAAGTCAAAACTTCTAACGTGGTTAATTTCATCAAACACCACGTCATTCATCGATTTGGTGTCCCTAGGCGGATCATCTATGATAACGGTCCCCAATTTGCAAGCCAGGTATTCTATCGGTTTTGTGATAAATACCAAATTTAGAATGTGGCTTCAACTGCTTATAATCCCGCCGCTAATAGCATGGCGGAAGCATTCAACAAGACAACCATTAAGTTACTCAAAAAGTTTATCTCCTTGAATAAGCGAGATTGGAATGAGAAGCTTAGTGAATGTCTTTGGGCCTACCGAACCACGGTTCGGACCCCAACAGGCAATACGCCTTTTTTCCTGGTATACGGATGTGAAGCAGTCATACCGTTAGAAATCCAGATGCCGTCATTACGAGTCGCTCTGATCACTAAGATCACATCAGAGGACAATGATCGGTTGCGTCTTCAAGAGCTCGAAGTCCTAGATGAGAAGCGGTTACAAGCTCAGAAGCACATTGAGTTGTATCAAGCTCGGATCTCAAAAGCCTTCAATAAGAAAGTCAAACAAAGAGTCTTTCAGAAAGGAGATTTGGTTTTAGCCGTCAGACGACCAATGATCATGATGCATAAAACCAAAGACAAATTTTAGCCCAAATGGGAGGGACCGTTTGTAATAGAAACAGTCTATTCAAACGGAGCATATCGCCTTATGACTTCAGATGGTGATTTACTCATGATATGAATTAACGACAAGTTCTTAAAGAAGTAATATCCTTGATAAGGATCCTTCTCATGATCAAGTTAACATTACACCTCTGATCAAGACCTTCAAATCCAAGATATGTAGAAGGAGCGCCCCCCTCTTCCTCCAAACGAGATCATACAACCGTAAACCAGTATAGAGCCGATCATACACTGGTTGTCTCAAAGAAGAATCAAGGTTACGAATACAGTAACCGAATGATCCAACACCTTTAACGGTTAAGGATAGAGGAAAATGTTGGACTTTAAGCCCAATATAAGTCCTCGACAACTCATCATGCTGAGGTGAATAGCATGGCTAGCCCGACTCAAACGGTAGTTGGTAAAGGCATATCAAACCCGTTGACAGCTGAGGATTTGCTAAAAATCCTAAGGGACCTGTTCCCATTTGATTCCCTCTCCAAAATCACTTACCAATTCTTATCCATGGAATGGTAAGACCACATATAAAGAATGACAAATCCACTCGAGTTACTGCTATGTTCAAACACCTCTGGCATCCATTTTGCTGTTAAGTTAACATTAAACCTATAACAGTGATCTCCTCGATTTTCTCACTGAAAACGAGATCTTTTTATCCATTTCACTGTTAAGTTAACATTAAACCTATGACAGTGATCTCCTCGATTTTCTCAGTGAAAACGAGATCTTTTCATCCATTTCGCTGTTAAGTTAACATTAAACATATGATAGTGATCTCCTCGATTTTCTCAGTGAAAACGAGATCTTTCCATCCATTCGCTGTTAAGTTAACATTAAACCTATGACAGTGATCTCCTCGATTTTCTCAGTGAAAACGAGATCTTTCCATCCATTTCGCTGTTAAGTTAACATTAAACCTATGACAGTGATCTCCTCGATTTTCTCAGTGAAAACGAGATCTTTCCATCCATTCGCTGTTAAGTTAACATTAAACCTATGACAGTGATCTCCTCGATTTTCTCAGTGAAAATGAGACCTTTCCATACTAAGTTTAACACTACACCTCTGGCATCCATTTTGCTGTTAAGTTAACATTAAACCTATGACAGTGATCTCCTCGATTTTCTCAGTGAAAACGAGACCTTCCCATGCTAAGTTTAACACTACACCTCTGGCATCCATTTCGCTGTTAAGTTAACATTAAACTTATGACAGTGATCTCCTCGATTTTCTCAGTGAAAACGAGACCTTCCCATGCTAAGTTTAACACTACACCTCTGGCATCAATTTTACTGTTAAGTTAACATTAAACCTATGACAGTGATCTCCTCGATTTTCTCAGTGAAAACGAGACCTTTCCATGCTAAGTTAACACTACACCTCTGGCATCCAATTCGCTGTTAAGTTAACATTAAACCTATGACAGTGATCTCCTCAATTTCCTCAGTGAAAACGAGATCTTTCCATGCTATGTTTAACACTACACCTCTGGCATATCTTTTTGTCAAGTTAACATTACACCTCTGACAAATTGCTTTCCGAATTCCTACAAAGTTCTTTTTGTCACGTTAACATTACACCTCTAACATATGATCCTTTATGGGATTCATTTCCTAGCTCCCCAGCAAGTTTCTGAGTCCCACTCAGTCTTTAGTGGACTTCTCTGGTTGTCACGTTAACAGTATACCTCTGACAATTTCTTCCAAGTCCTATCCAAATTTTGAGCTTGGTGGCTTCTCAATCGGTTATGTCATTGCGACCTCTGAACCGGCAGATAGCCAAGTCTCATCTTTCAGTCCGGCAAGGACAATTTCTTTGTCATCATATGACAAAATTTTAAGCTTGGTGGCTTCTCAACCAGTTACGTCATTGCGACCTCTGAACTGGCAGATAGCCAAGTCTCATCTTTCAGTCCGGCAAGGACTATTTCATTGTCATTATATGACAAATTTTGAGCTTGGTGGCTTCTCAATCGGTTACGTCATTGCGACCTCTGAACCGGCAGATAGCCAAGTCTCATCTTTCAGTCCGACAAGGACTATTTCTTTGTTATTATATGATAAAATTTTGAGCTTGGTGGCTTCTCAATCGGTTATGTCATTGCGACCTCTGAACCGGCAGATAGCCAAGTCTCATCTTTTAGTCCGGCAAGGACTATTTCTTTGTTATCATATGACAAAATTTTGAGCTTGGTGGTTTCTCATTCGGTTATGTCATTGCGACCTCTGAACCGACAGATAGCCAAGTCTCATCTTTCAGTCCGGCAAGGACTATTTCTTTGTTATTATATGACAATTTTGAGCTTGGTGACTTCTCAATCGGTTACGTCATTGCGACCTCTGAACCGATAGATAGCCAAGTCTCATCTTTCAGTCCGTAAGGACTATTTCTTTGTTATTATATGACAAATTTTGAGCTTGGTGGCTTCTCAATCGGTTACGTCATTACGACCTCTGAACCGGCAGATAGCCAAGTCTCATCTTTCATTCCGGCAAGGACTATTTCTTTGTTATTATATGACAAAATTTTGAGCTTGGTGGCTTCTCAATCGGTTATGTCATTGCGCCCTCTGAACCAGCAGATAGCCAAGTCTCATCTTTTAGTCCAGTAAGGACTATTTTCTCAAATGTGTGACTAATTCTCTCAGCTTATCATCGCTGATTAAAGGGCTACAATACAACTTGAAAGTAAGAATTCAGAAGATAAAACAAGTTGGAAATGCAACAGGAGAGTCAAATAAAATCACTTTTTATTGATTCCAAAAGAGGGATACATGAATGCACAGACTACAAGCTACGACGGCGCTTCATAGGACTTGATCTGTTCTTCAAGAGTGACATGCCTAGTCTTCCTCTCTTCAGCAGCCCTGATAAGCGCCTGCGACCTCAACTCGGCCTCATTAAAGCTCACTGTCTGGGCCAAGCGAGCTTCAATTTCAACCAAGGTTTCCCTCTGTGCTAGCTCCTGCCGCAAGACTTCGTCATTCTGGGCCTTAAGCTGCTCAAGCCGAGCAGTCTCTTCAAGATGCACTGGTTCAGCCTTAGACAAAAGAGATTAGCCTTCCTGATCATTTCCTTAGCATTTTCAATTTTATCCTCAGCGTCAAGAAGAGTATTTCTAGAAACGTCTACGACATCCCGGAGCTCTACTTTCCTTATCTCTGAAGATTTCAAATCAGAAGAAATTGCCTTAGCAGCTTCTTGAGCGGCGAGATGAGCTTCATGCATTTGAGCAAAAAGATGCGCAAGCTATTCGTTAATTGAAGACTCCAGATCTGAATGGCTAAGACGGCGTCATTCGTGCACGTCCCTCTCGAGTCTGTCCACCAGAAGCTCCAATGTGGCGGCCTGGTCATCCCCTCCAAAGTCTCAGATACTGTCAATGCTTCGGGAGAGGACCACCTTTAAAGCAGAGAATGAGGTAGTCGATCCCTTTAAGACCAAAGCAATGGATCGCTTCAATCTCTTATAAAAGCTGTCGACTAACTCAGCCACGAATTCATTCTCGGCCTCAATTACTCCCGGCAAACAAGTGTTGGCCCAAAAGGCTTTCCACTCTAGTTTTGATGATGATTAACTCATGTAGTTATGTGTACTAATAATCTTGTGATTTTAGTTTCAGATCATTAATCAAGATATTAGTCGGTGGTTATCTTCAACAAGATGATTTGGAAGCTTTCACATGGTGATTCAAGAGCCCGAGCGACAAGAACATATATAGCACTCATTGGAGTCAAGCTCGGTGAATCATGAAGTTTTGGATCGAGTTGGCTTGGAGACGGCGCTCTACAAGAAGACATCGGTACCATAGTTTAGTTTTGTGTTTAGATCCAAATTGTAAAGATTAGAATAGTATGATATGCTCAAGTTCACAACACACACGTTTTATGTTTTGGTTTTCGGTTTTTGGTTTAACCGATCTTGGTTTGCATGAATAGATATTATATCAAACAAGTTTACATGGTTTAATGTATATTAGATTTGTTCTATATACATGCATATTTCAACTATTTAGACAAACTTAGTTTGATAGTCTATTTCATGTGTTTAATGTTTTGGTATTTCTAACAAAACATATTTTTGGAATTAAAGACAAAAATTATGATATATATATGTTTCATGTATATTGGATTTCTATCCATATGCATCATGCTTCAAAGTGTTTAAATATCATGTTTTTGTATTTGGAAGTTTTTGGACAAAACGTATTTTCTATTCAAAATCTAAGTTTTAGAAAATATAGTTTTTGGTTTTGGTAAAATTTCCTAGACATCAAAGAGAGTTCAAATGTTTAGTAATTGTTTTGAAATTTTTATCACAAGTTTGTATTTCAATATAAAATGTTAAAAGAATTTTTATGGAGTTTTTAGAAGAGATAAAAGAATTTTTATCAATATTTTTACCTGCTGTTTCAGACCCAGAACTGGCTGACAGGCCAGGTCGGTCGACCGCTCGGTCGACCGCACCAAGAGCAGGTCGACCGTGCGGTCGACCGACGTGCACAGAGCTGTACACGTCTGGCAGCCCAGTGGCCGAAACTGAGAGCAGTGCTCTCTGTTCTTTTCGGTCGACCGGGCGGTCGACCGGATGGTGCCTACGGTCAAATCTGACCGTTGGCCGATCGACCGGCCAGTCGACCGGTAGTTCTGTTTTGGCAGAAATTGCTGCCAACGGCTATATTTTTCTGGGGGCTATAAATACCCCATTAATGGCCAGTTTTCTCTAAGTTTTGAAGAGCTAATTTTTCCCTACTCTCCAGTGTTTTCACAGCAATCAAAAGAAGTTTTTGGCCTTAAATTGAACAATCTATTTGGTGTTTTTGCTAGGGTTTGGACAATCAAAGAAAAGGGTTTTTGAGAAAAGATTTTGATTCAACTTCTATATCTTGGTTTCAGTTTTTCCCAAGGATTTTCTTTGTGATTTTGATTTCCATTCCATTGGTTTTCTCCACACTTGAGCTACATCTACTATCTCATTCTATAGGATCTTTGTGTGGGAGAAGAAATTATTTGTGGTTGTTTGTTAGACCACCAAGTTATAAACCCTATCTTTTCTTGGCTTTGTGTCTTTGGGTTGTATCCCTCAAGTGGTGAGGTGATCCTTGTGTAAGCTTTGTGCTAATCCCTCAAGTTATGAGGTGATTGTTTGTTGGCTTGGAGTTGTGTCTCAAGGAGGAGGTTGTGTTTGTAAGGAGGGGAGTTGGGTACTCCTTGTAATTGTGATTGCCCCAAATCCTCGGTGGAGGTTCCCTTTGTGGGAGTCCTTTGTGGACAAGCTAGTGGACTTAAAATCCTTTTGGGTGAAGGCGGGGATGTAGAGCTAGGTGCTCGAACCTCGAAACATATCTTATTGTTTGTGCTTGATCCCTTGACTCTTACTCTATCTCTCTCTCTCTCTCTCTTTACTTTGTGCCTTGCATCATTTCACATTGTTCATTCATTCTTATATGCTTGGCTTGGTTATGTGCATCACTTGTTACTTGCATATTGTGTAATTGCAATTAGTTTTTAAATTCCGCATTTAGTTCAATAGATTAGCATTATCACCTATTCACCCCCCTCTAGGTGATTTCAATTGGTATCAGAGCTTACGCTCCTGATATTTAGGTTTAACCACCTAGGAGTGAGATCTTGTTTTGCTAATCTTCATTTGCATTGTTCATTTTGCACACATTTAGTTTGCACTCATGGATAGCCCTCCTATGTTTGACCATTTTAGACTTGATGTTTGGAAGGCCAATATGAGTAGTCATTTAAAAAGCCTAGGACATCTAGTTTATCAAGCCACTACTCAAGAATCATTCCCTAATAGTAGCAAACATAAAAAGGCTAATGCATTAGCCCTTAGAGCACTTAGAGCATCTCTTAATGAAAATCTTTTACCGGTGTTTAATCATTATGATTCGGCTTTTACAGTTTAGAGCTTATTGACTTCTCCCGAGCTACCAAGGATTATCAACAAGTTGAGAAGATCTATGAGAGAAAAGTCCGACGATCATTGCCTCATGGCCCAAGAGAAGAACTCCCTTGAGGTACAATCGGATTCTCATATAGATGATAGCTCTAGTACCTATTGCTATGGATGCTTAGAAGTTCAAAATTTAAATGTAGAACTTGCCACAAAGCTTGAAATTTTATGGAAAACATAATTCTTTGAAAAAGAAACATTTTGAATTAAAAGAAGAAATGAAGGATTTGTGCTCATCTTTTGAAGTAGTTTTGCAAGAGAAGGAAGAGATTACTTGTGAACGTGACTCACTAAGATCTCAACTAGACCTTGCCCTAAAAGAGATTGATGTTTTGAAAAACAAAAATGATTGTGATGATGTTGTGAAAAACAATGAGGTTTTATCTTCTAAATTGGATTTTGTCTTAAAAGATAACCTTATTTTGAAAAATAAAATTGATTCCATTACAAAAGAATTGGATTTAGTTTTAAAGAAAAATGAATCTTTGAAAATTGATATTGATTCTCATGTGTGCCATGCTAGTATAGCTTCTTCTTCTTGCACACCTATTGCATGTTCCACTTTATCTTCAAGTATTGAAAATGATATAAATGTTTTGAAGAAAAGTGTAGATTGTTTGGGCTCCACTTTGAGCCAATGCATATTGAATCATACACGTTTGGAAATCTTGGTTCGCAAGAAATAAGTTCCATCTTTGCATGCACACCCTACACGGCATACACATGCTTTCCACGATCACCACCATCACACGTATGCTCATGTGTACACATGTACACATTGTGGCCGAAAAGGCCATCTTGCTAGATTTTGCTATGATCGTTTACATAATGAAAATTTAGCATGTAATCTTGTTTGGGTTAGGAAAGATACTAACCCCCGTGGACCCAAGAGAAAATGGGTACCAAAGACCACCCCTTTGATTTTTGATGTAGGAGTGGGCTTTCGCATAACGTGAGAGTGTTGGTGCCTTGAAGATGATGCGTTCCGTGCTTAAAGAAAACGATTTGGATGCATCACTTTCAAGGGAGTTTGGTGGAGAAGACCACCATTGGTTTGGAGAACTAGAGAGGTGCCTTCATCGGTTTTGGTATCTATCTCTAACTCCCGTTTACATTTTTACATGCTTTCATATTATTGTTTATAGCATGTTTTGATGTTTGTTGATTATTATGATTATGCCATGATCATTAGATTAGTGATATACTTGTTAGTTACTTGAGACACCCATGTTTTATATGGATCTATATTTAGTGTTCTCACTTTATTTAAACTAATATGTATGCCCTAGATCTAATGCACATGCATCTTCATAATGATCATATGGATGTTTATATTATTTAGTTTTATGCCTCATGTTTTGGATATACGTTTGGATGTTAGTTTTCATTAAGACTAGGATTTATACTTGTACATATAGTGGGCCACAAATAAATCTTTATGTATGTTTGTGCTAGAATTCTTATTTGTACCCATTAGATGTGCTAGTATAGTCTAGTTTTGATGATTCATGCATTCTAACTTGTATTCCTCTATTTGGATATGTTTTCATGATCATGTGTTTTAACTTCATGTATATGTCTATCTTGTCCAAACTATTGATTATACATATACATCCTTTGAGCCACGTGCCTTCATGCATATACCTTTGTGGACTCATTATGTTTGGGATATGTATGTATACTTTAGTTTGTACATGACATACATATGCCTTGAAGTTTAAATCATTTTGATGATTTCAATTGGTGATTTTCATGATTTTCATGTTTTTAGGTAATTTCAATTGGAAAAGAAAATTTAGTTTTTCATGTGTTAATATTTTTAAGGAATTTCACATGAGCTTGATTGAATATTTTCATGTTGATATGTGTCACATAACACTTGTTCACTCACCTTACTAGTTTACTCATGATTTGTTTTCATGAGACTATGATATGAGCTTTATGGATTTTGAGTGTTTAGTGACCATGTGATTTACATGTGTTTCATGAAAAATAATTGTGTTTTATTCCTTACTTGAAGGATTTCGTACTAGTTTAAAAATTATCCTATAACTAGTTCGTATTCTTCACTATGGTAGAGATTTTCAAACATACTACATTTTCAAACCTATTTTTGAAAACCCCTACCTTCTACGGGCGGTTGGATGGGCGACCATGCCTTGTATGCTTTTATTGAAAATCATTTTAAACTTGAGCATGATTGGGTGGTAAGTTATATGAGATATACATTTGATATTATTGTTGTTTCAATGGTATCATTAGATTCTTTCAATTGGTATCAATATTGACATTTCTTGTATACTCATATATATTTTTATGTATGTATGCTTTCACTTCAAATAGTATCAATTTCGATTGGTATCTAAATTTTCATACATATATTTTATTTGTGCTTACTATATCCCTATATCTTTAAGCACAAATCTTGTTTATGATGATAGGCTTAAGCTTCAACTTTGTTTCAATTTATTTAGCTTTCAATTGGTATCTTAATTCGAGCCTACACATTGTTTTTATTGGTATTTCATAAAGGGGGAGAAAAACTCGTATTTCATCTTTCAATTGATATTTTGTATTCCACTTCCTTGCTTTATGATAGAAAATAATGATTTCAATTGGTATTTTATATACTTAAAAAGAATAATAATTTCAATGATATCAAGATTTATGTTTAGTAATTTAAAATTTGTAATGTTTAATTTCAATTGGTATCAAGATTGTTTATTTACAATTGGTATATTGTTTGTTTACTTATCAATTAGTATCAAGATTTGTGTTTTTCAATTGGCATAGTTTCATTTTTAATTGGTATCTAGATGCACTTCATTGACACATTTTTAAATTGGTATCATATTTGTTTTTAGACTAAAAAGGGGAGAACATCCCTTGATTGATTATTTGTTTCATATAAAAAGAAGAGTAGAATATGTTTTTATTAGTTTTGTTTTGTTTTTAACCCCTTTGTTGATGATTGACAAAAAGGGGGAGAAGATTTGAGTTTATATGCATGTTTTATGTTTTTATTAAGTTCATTTGGTATCAAAGCATTATTTATAGAACATGTTTCTTTCTGGTACATGTTTATTTTTGGTATCAAGAGTTTGTAAAAGAGATCATTAGTTTTGTTTTGCATATATTAAGTTAATTGGTATCTAGAGGTTTAATTGGTATCTAGAGCATGTTTATTTTAATTTAATTGGTATCTAGAGCATGTTTATTTTAATTGGTACCTAGAGCATGTTTATTTGTTTTTGAAATTTCATTAATTGGTATCTAGAGTATGTTTATTTGTTTTTTAAAATTTTCATTGGTATCTAGAGCCATTTATTGTTTTATGCATATCTATGCATGTTTCATGTTTAGTGTTCATTGCATATATTTGTTGTTTATCCCTATGCATGAGTTAAAGGGGAACTTCTTTGAAGCTTAACTTTAATCCATGCATATATAACTCCATGAGTTTTGTCATCATCAAAAAGGGGGAGATTGTTGGCCCAAAAGGCTTTCCACTCTAGTTTTGATGATGATTAACTCATGTAGTTATGTGTACTAATAATCTTGTGATTTTAGTTTCAGATCATTAATCAAGATATTAGTTGGTGGTTAGCTTCAACAAGATGATTTGGAAGCTTTCACATGGTGATTCAAGAGCCCGAGCGACAAGAACATATATAGCACTCATTGGAGTCAAGCTCGGTGAATCATGAAGTTTTGGATCGAGTCGGCTTGGAGACGGCGCTCTACAAGAAGACATCGGTACCATAGTTTTAGTTTTGTGTTTAGATCCAAATTGTAAAGATTAGAATAGTATGATATGCTCAAGTTCACACACACACGTTTCATGTTTTGGTTTTCGGTTTTTGGTTTAACCGATCTTGGTTTGCATGAATAGATATTATATCAAAACAAGTTTACATGGTTTAATGTATATTAGATTTGTTCTATATACATGCATGCTTCAACTATTTAGACAAACTTAGTTTGATAGTCTATTTCATGTGTTTAATGTTTTGGTATTTCTAACAAAACATATTTTTGGAATTAAAGACAAAAACTATGATATATATATATGTTTCATGTATATTGGATTTCTATCCATATGCATCATGCTTCAAAGTGTTTAAATATCATGTTTTTGTATTTGGAAGACTTTTGGACAAAACGTATTTTCTATTCAAAATCCAAGTTTTAGAAAATACAGTTTTTGGTTTTGGTCAAATTTCCTAGACATCAAAAAGAGTTCAAATGTTTAGTAATTGTCTTGAAATTTTTATCACAAGTTTGTATTTCAATATAAAATGTTAAAAGAATTTTTATGGAGTTTTTAGAAGAGATAAAAGAATTTTTATCAATATTTTTACCTGCTGTTTCAGACCCAGAACTGGCTGACAGGCCAGGTCGGTCGACCGCTCGGTCGACCGCACCAAGGGCAGGTCGACCGTGCGGTCGACCGACGTGCACAGAGCTGTGCACGTTTGGCAGCCCAGTGGGCCGGTCGACCGGCGGTCGACCGAAACTGAGAGCAGTGCTCTCTGTTCTTTTCGTCGACCGGGCGGTCGACCGGATGGTGCCTACGGTCAAATCCGACCGTTGGCTGGTCGACCGGCCAGTCGACCGGTAGTTCTGTTTTGGCAGAAATTGCTGCCAACTGCTATATTTTTCTGGGGGCTATAAATACCCCATTAATGGCCAGTTTTCTCTAAGTTTTGAAGAGCTAATTTTTTCCTACTCTCCAGTGTTTTCACAGCAATCAAAAGAAGTTTTGGACTTAAATTGAACAATCTATTTGGTGTTTTTGCTAGGGTTTGGACAATCAAAGAAAAGGGTTTTCCGGAAAAGATTTTGATTCAACTTCTATATCTTGGTTTCAGTTTTTCCCAAGGATTTTCTTTGTGATTTTGATTTCCATTCCATTGATTTTCTCCACACTTGAGCTACATCTACTATCTCATTCTATAGGATCTTTGTGTGGGAGAAGAAATTGTTTGTGGTTGTTTGTTAGACCACCAAGTTATAACCCTATCTTTTCTTGGCTTTGTGCCTTTGGGTTGTATCCCTCAAGTGGTGAGGCGATCCTTGTGTAAGCTTTGTGCTAATCCCTCAAGTTGTGAGGTGATTGTTTGTTGGCTTGGAGTTGTGCCTCAAGGAGGAGGTTGTGTTTGTAAGGAGGGGAGTTGGGTACTCCTTGTAATTGTGATTGCCCCAAATCCTCGGTGGAGGTTCCCTTTGTGGGAGTCCTTTGTGGACAAGCTAGTGGACTTAAAATCCTTCTGGGTGAAAGCGGGGATGTAGAGCTAAGTGCTCGAACCTCGAAACATATCTTGTTGTTTGCGCTTGATCCCTTGACTCTTACTCTATCTCTCTCTCTCTCTCTCTTTACTTTGTGCCTTACATCATTTCACATTGTTCATTCATTCTTATATGCTTGGCTTGGTTGTGTGCATCACTTGTTACTTGCATATTGTGTAATTGTAATTAGTTTTTAAATTCCGCATTTAGTTCAATAGATTAGCATTATCACCTATTCACCCCCCTCTAGGTGATTTCAACAAGCAGCCCCTGAAGACAGAGTTTCCACTGGCTTCACTGGTGTAACTATGGAGGAAATAATAGAAGCACTGGCTGCAGCAATATGAGGGGTCGTCGGTGATCTCGGAGGAGTCCTCATTGAGACCAGTACACTAGCCACAACCGAGGTAGGACTAGTGACTATTTCTGGGAGAGCTAGCTCAACCACCAATGTTGGAGAAGCAGGACTGGTAATCACCTTCAGCTCCGCGCTTGGCAAAATAGGCCGCACCGGCAAAACCAATGGCACCTCACTTACCGATATAGTTGGAAGCAAGGATAGTTCCGTAACTACTGTTCCCTCAACCCCCCTTCCACTTGTCGGTTCAGGTTGATAGGAGGGCAGACCGTGATACAAGGCCTCTAGCTCAGCAGCATCCGCCGTGGTCGAAGTACTTGCTTCACCTCCGGTCCCCTCACGAAGATTGGTTGGCTCCTTCGAAGTCGATGCACCAAGAGGTGGAACACCTGTAGCAAGATTTTGTTTAAGCAAGGCGTAATGAATATCAGAAGAAAATCACTCACGAAAGAGAAAAATGCTACCAAAAGATGGTATCATCTCGACTTCCTTGGCCGCAGTCTCTCCCTGAAGTCCTTCAACAATGACTTCAGTTCTCTCATGATCCATAGGGAAGTTTTTAGCAGAGTCAACACGGACGGCCGGCCCACCTTCACTTGCCGAACCCTCTGTGGTCCATCTAAAAGAGTTAGAAGCTACAGGACTTCCTTTTGAAGTCCCAGCACCCGAAGGACCTACATCGGCCGCATCACCTCCAGACTCTTCCGAGACGGCGAAATAGCCAGCCTCATCGCCTTCTCTATAAGTGAATAGGGGATCATAATCCTCCCCTTGTTCTCCGGCAGCCTCAGCTCTCGAGTCTTTCACCACCTCAGTTTCTGAATCATAAGTAAACAATGAGCTGTCTGGAATACATTAGAGTGTATTATAAGAACGGAGTTGATCATACCCAGGTCCAGAGCAGCTTTATCAGCGGTCTGCCTACGGGCCGACAGCTTAAGGACTAATGGAGCAGGAGGAGCAGGCACTGCAGATGATTCGCCCTTTGCAATAACCGTAGGAGCATAGCGACGAGGCTTTTTCACTACCCTCTTCCTACGAGATCCGCCTTCCCGCTTTCGCTTGAAGTGGACGTCAGGATCTTCTTCCTCTACTTCTTCCACGCCAACATGTTCCATGGGGGCCGTCCCTACCCCACCAGAAGCAGTTACTGGAGCCTCAGCACCTGTATCCGCTTCAAAGCGAGGACTTCCTGCATCCGAGGTTTCGCTATCATCAACAGCAATGAATTCCCTAGGCCTGGAACGTGGACCCTCTTACCCTCGCTCTTCACAGTGACCTTCCGCTTCAGCTGCTGAGAAATCAACTTCACATCAAAGGAATTAATAGAAAATCCAGTGGGTGTGGAGTTCGAGGTTCTATACCACTGGCAGAATCCCAGGGTCGTCAGAAGGTTAGGAGTTCTTAGCGGCATGCACAGTCGCGCCTCAGTACAGCCAGCAATGAAGAACCGCCAGGCACGAGCTCCATCGATGAGCTCCCCATAAAGGCCAGACTGCTGTTTAGATTGCCTACATACAGTTGGTCATATCCAAACTGACGGAAGCAACTGACTCGGAACATAGGGCTCCAGGTGTCACGCCCTGCTTCTCAAAATACGGAATACAGGTACGTGACGATGGCTAGCAGATACTCACAAAGAGTGAAATCTGTTCTATGAGTATCTTAGGCTGTCAATAACAAGCAGGATAGCACACATATATGCATATAGAACCAAGCACAGGGATAAAATCACATATATGAAAAACTGAATCATAAACAATATCATCCACCATATCTGAATAAAACAAGTCAAGAAAGAAAACTGAACTCACCGAAGGATAACTGAACCAGAATATGAACTACGAAAACTCTCTATACCGGCATCCAGATCTAAACACTGAAAAATAATATAAAGCTCCGTCAGAAGCGGACTAGCAAGAGCACACGAAGGAAAAAAGGATGATAAAAGAGGGAAATGAAAATGTAGTAATAATAAGTAGGACATAAGCATAATATGGTTGGCAGTATCGAGAACTGAAGATAATAACAATAACAGAAATAATCGAGAAGATAGCTCATGTATAATAAGATCGTGCATATATGGTGTGACATGTATATAATGAATATGAGACATCCTGGACAAGTAACTGTCGTGTAACATAATCACAAGATCAAGAACTCGAGATCACAAGATAAAATAACATGGTATGTGTAGGGGCCGGAAAGTTTGGTGGTCGGAGAAAGTGGTTTTAGCTGTAAAAGATTTCCTTGATTCAAGCGAAACGATTACAACCAAAAGAACTACTCTTCCCTCTTTTCCAGTTACAAGGGAGGGAGGATGTCTGGATCTTCCTTTGTTTAAAGCTGGGTTCTTCGTGTGGCGATGGAGAGTGAATCTTGTTCTCCGTTGACCAGATGACCGTCCTCGACCGTCGGGGGTCTTCTCTTCGATCGGTAGAAAGAGTAACTCAGCTCCGTCTACCAAAACTCTCAAAGAGGAGGTAGGCGAAGAGCGGCTTGTACTCAGTAAGCTCGCTGAAGAGTCGTGCTTCTCTCTTGATGATCCTCCTGCCTGGATTCGATCGATTTTGATGATGCCCTATCTCAAAGCTCTCTCTCTTCAAAACTCCGATCTTCTGCCAAGCTTCGATCCTCTCAAGCTTCTATCTTTTCAAGCCTCTATCTTTTCAAGCCTCTCTCTTTTCAAGCCTCTATCTTTTCAAGCCTCTCTGTGTGTGTCCCTTCATAGCAAACAAGGCTATTTATAGGGGTCTCAGGGGGTGAAGGTGCCTCCTGAAAACGCTCCCGAATGAGGGCCACTACCCGCTACATGCGCGGTGACTGGCCCGCATTCAGGGCAGTTGCAACTGAGACGCGGGCGTTGGGCCAAACGCGCCTTGGAGTTTGAGACGCGGGCGTCGAGCCAAACGCGCCTTGAGACGCGGGTTTCGGGCCTTCACGACTGATGCTGAGGCGAGGGCGTCGGGCCGATGCGCCTGGATGCTGAGGCGCGGGCGTCGGGCCGATGCGCCTTGATGCTGAGACGCGGGCTTCGGGCCGACGCGTCTTGATGCTGAGACGCGGGCTTCGGGCCGACGCGTCTGAACGTTGTGACGCGGGTGTAGAGCCAACGCGTCTTAATGCTGAGACGCGAGCATCGATTTCTCGCGTCTAGAGCTTGAGACTCTGCTTCCTTAATGGCTGGTCTGTTGGTCATTTTTAGACAGCCTACAGAACCCCCTCCAAAGTTTCTGATATTCCGCAGTTGAATGGGATGGATTTCGGAATACTTTGGATCTTTAGCCGTGTTCGCGTTTTATGACTGGACTGTTGATGCTTCGGGTTTGATCTTATCTGGAATTGGTCTTCGTGAGTGTACTGTTGAACTCTTTGAAGCCGTCAGAGTTGATCATGTTGAGTGTCTAGATACACAGTCTAGACCTCCCCGATTGCTTTTAGTCTGTCACGGGTGCGCTTTTGGCCGGGAGTGGTTGGTTGTCTGTTTGCGTCAGTGTACTGTTGAACCGACTTTGCAGAAGCAGGAGACTGGACGCAGGTTCCTTTTTGAAAAAGCAAGACTGCTCTAAAGACGCGACTTCTTAGCGAGACGCGATGTTTGGCCTGTTTGAGGGGACGCGGGCTTTGGAGAGACGCATCTCTTGAAATGCAGACGCGATTTTCTGGGTGCATTTATGATGATGCTGACGGGGCATGTCCACCGAAGAGCCGCGTACTTTGGGACGCGCACCTGTGCCATGTCATGATTACGCCGCCAGCTGGCCTGGGGAAACGGCGAGATTTCGCCTTTTGGCGCGCGGATCCCCCGGTTCATTAAATGAACTGCTCCACGTGTCAACTTCTGACTTGTGGCGGGGTCGCGACGCATGATCTTCCCTGTTCAAACAATGATTTGGCTCCACGCGTCAGGCAGCGATTCGCTGCAGCGTTTATTGGGCCAAACGCTGCGTATCTTCGCGAATCTCTGTGCCTATAAAAGGCATAGTTATAGAGATGTATCTTCTTCTCCGAACGAACGCATTCTCTGAGAAAAAGAACTTCCTTCTCTGTTCAACTATTCATCTCCTCGCTCGGATTTCTTGATCTTCAATGGCTCCCAAGACGAAACTGACTGCATCGACCTCAAGGGCGACCGTCGCCGAGGCTGAGAGAGATGCTTCCTCTGTGCAGGAGGGTGTTTTTCCGAGGTAAAAAATGCACCTTTGGTGTGGGTTCCGCCATTAAAACATGTTCATAGACCCTAAGAACCTTTAACACAAGATCGTGTTTGATTCTCGGACGCTGTCCTTGAGATGATAACCGGGGCGCGGGCCTGATGATCCGACGCTGGTGAACTCTGCACTCTGGGTCCTTCACTTAGAATATTTCTAATTGTGAAGGTCTCTGGACGCGATTTGTAGAACGCGGATTTGATCCATGCGTTCTGTGCCGCGTTTTTGTGCCATCAGGCGCTGGCGTCCGAGTCCAAGCACTTTGAAATTTCACAAGTCTTTGTTTGCAGAACGCGGATTTGATCCTTGTGTTCTGTGTCTTCAACCGCCGATTTTGTAGAATCTGGCGTTTGAGTCCAAGTACTTCGAATTTTCATAAGCAGCTTTGCAGGTCTGGACGCGGATTCGAAAAATTCCTGCGTCCAGTATCTCTTCTGCGTTTTGGTGCAAGTTCGCAGGTCTGGACGCGGATGATAACTCCTGCGTCCAATGTCTCGGCTGCGTTTTGAATTATGAACACTTAGCGTCTTCCCTTATTTTTGGCAAGGTATCTGACCAAGTGTCTTTTTCTTTTGCAGTGCCGCATGTTTCAGGTTCACTTGCCAAGATGCACCATTTCGGCCGCGTGGGTGGTGCCGACCACCGTCTGACTTTTGCACTGCGAAGAACCATACCTGTGACTGCTGACAGGTCGCCAGTTCGCAGGGAAATGATTGCCCATGTTAATGAGAGGACTTCTCGAGTGCTTATGACCGATGCAGTCTTCGCAACGGATACCCACATCAAGCTGGAGAAGCCTGCTTTCTTCTTTGGAGATCATGTCAGCGACGGTGGCAACCCCATGTATGACGGGAATTACAGGTGGCTCCGTCAGATAGGGGAGAGGAGATACTTCCTTCCAGCCATGGAGAGGATGCTCCCGTTGTCTTATCTCCAACATCTGTCCGTCCTTCGGAAGATGAAGTGGACGTATCCCGGGATATCTCTGAGATTACCCTTGGGAATTTCAGCTCCCAGAACGTATACCGTCATGATTGCCATGACCGGGCGGTCCTCGGCTTGTTTCCTGGGTCACGCAAGTCTGAGCTTCCAGTCGGAGAGATCCCGCAGCTTGCCACCACCTTCCTCAACTCGTTCATAGAAGTAGAGGGTGATTATCCGGCCAAGTTCCATTTGCCAGGATGGGTCCACTCCACGGAGAATTCTTGGTGGGGCAGGATGGTGGGTTTTGTCCTCTCCGATCTTGGAGATCTGCTTGAGCACGTGGGATTATACTCAGCAGTCAGGGCTGTACAATGGGGCATCCCAATGAGCTCTCACAACTTCTTCGGGATCTTGGAGCGCTACAACCCTCAGACGGGGACATTCTTTACCCCGGTTGGAGAAATGGGCCTTGCACTGCATGAGTTGCATGAGGTCTCGGGGCTGGTGATGGGGGAGTTCCCTTATGAAGAATATGTCCCGACTGCTAGGGAGCTTGACCTTATAAAGAAGGATTCCCCTGAGGTGTACGAGACCTATTGGGAAGTGATGTGCCACTTCCATATTTGTGGTCAGGTAACCGGTTGGAGGACGCATGGAGTCAGGCATCTATCCTGGGCCAATTACTTATTCAGCAATGTCAGCAAGAAGGATCATTCGATAACTCGACTGGCTCCCCTCTCTGAACAGGGAGTTGATGACATGGTCGCACAAGCTTCTGAGGGCTTTTACACCACTGGGTCGAACGAGGACGGCTTCGAACCTGATACGCTTTTTGAAAGCTATCATCACCGGGCCGGGCTTCTATCTCTAGTCGAGCGCTGTTGGCGGGCTTCTTGATGCTGTGGTTGAAGCGTTGCGTGGTACCTACACGGCCACATGAAGTCATTATTGCCGACGTGGTGTATCCAGCAGTGCTCCTGGCCCATGGCCGTCCTATAGCCCTTCTTCCGGCCGTGGCGGCTGGCATTCAGAGCGGGTTTGCGGGCGCTAGCCAAGAGACTATGCGAGGCTCCAAGGACTGTCGACTCTCAAGGCAAGCCGTATGTCGATTCAGAGGGAAACCCGACGGCAAGGCGCCCCAACCCCCGAATGGAGTTGCCTTACACGTATCTCATGGCCTGGTACGTGATGCATTGCCCTTCTCTGATGACAACGGCGCGTGGGAGTAAGAGTCCTGTCCCTTTTGTGAGGCGGCTGGAAGACTCGGATTGGAGTGACACCTATATATATTATATTCGGAGACGTCTCTCAATGCCGCCATTACCAGCTCAACCGCTGCTTCCCTGGATTCCTGGTGGCATCCTTTGGTGAGCAATTCACTGATTCTATAGGTCGGGATGACCTCACCAACTGTCTGCGGGAGTCTTCCGGTGGTTGATCAATATACGACCAGGATATGTGCTGTTTCGCCAAGGGACTTCCTGCACTATCGAACCGTATATGCCAAGTCGTTTTGCCCGACAGTTTGGCTATGCTCAGCTTTATGTCGGCAATCCGAATACACAACTTGCCTTCAATGGGAATTTGTGCGAAGGTGCTCGAGCCTGGTATTATAGCGTGGCTGGGGGGACAGAGGCAACTTCCGTTTGCCCGTCGAGGAGCCGAAGAACCTTACCAGCTTCACTTTCTGCATCTGGTATTCTCGGGTAAACCAGTCACCGGATTTTTGCTCCTGGGTATACGGGTATTGAGGGCATTAATGCCTATCTCAAAACACAGTCGGAGTCTGGCAAGGCTCGCACATGATCACCCAGTATTTAAAGGTCCAGAAAGAGCTGGAGAGAGCATCTCAGAGAGAAGCCGAGGGAGGCTCAAGAGAGGAGCCCCGAGTAACCCGGGGTAGAACCAAGCTAGGGCCACAGGAGGGGCCTTCTACCACCAAGGCTCAAGAATTGGTGAGTAAGCGTTGTCGGGGTCCTACCTCAACTGCTGGTCCTGTTTCGAAGAGGGCTCGGAGGGAATTAGCAACAGAAGTCTCTCCCTCGGAAGGCATTTCTGCTGGAGTTGAGGACTGTCCTGAAGACCTCTTTATCATGGTTGAGGAACCGCCAGAGGATAAAAATCTCCCCAGTTTAATCCGTGCTCCTAGGTCGCACAGAGGGACCTGTAAGATTGCGGGAGAGGGGGAATTGGTTGACAAACTCACTATAGCTGACGAGGAGGTACAGCTCGTGGGAGGGAATGTCCAAATTCCAGGGTTCTCAGCTCGGCCTGAGCCTTCTTCTGCTCGTGAAGGGAGAGATAAGGCACAGCGGTCAGGGCCTCCTAGTGTCTTCATCTCCAGTGCTCGGATAATCGACCCTAGTCCTACCACTGGGGTGATTGGTGGCAAGGCTCCGGTCACCGAGGACCTTTGCGTTGAACTGTCGTCTTCCGCGTCTGATACGGAAAGCGACTTTGAAGATAAAGTCGCTACGGCCATGAACCTGCTTTTCCTGACCCGAGTAAGTTCTCACGCATCTCGGAGGGGAAAATATACGGGGGTGAATCATCGACTGCGTTACCGCCGGCTATAATCCCTGCTGAAGGTATAACTTCTTCGCCTGTCGAGGCGATGGAAACAGAGTTGACCCAGCCCAAGGGGACTGAGGCTTCGGCCACTGAGATAACCTCGGAGGGGGTAGCTGTTGAAGTTGGGGAGCCTTCCCCTTTGCCAGGAGGGGAAACAACCATTGAGGCTGAGGAGGCTCTCACTCCGCCGGTGGAGAAGGTTACTGCTGAAGCTGGGGAGACCCCCATTCTACAGGACTCGACGCCTCTGGACCTCGAACCTAGTAAGGCAGCTTTGACTGAGGGGGCTCAGGTGGGGAGTCTGACGATCAGCACCCTTCCAGAAGGCCACACAGCTCAATCCTCGGTGGAAGTTTCTGAAGAGGTTGTGCTTACAGCTCCTTCCTTGGTCGTGGAAGCTCCTGCAGAGGCAGCGCTCCAGGAAGCGCCAGTGGGTAGTCTTGTTCTTGCCACATCGACGGCTGACACGGCTCTTGTGCGAGAAGACCCGCCCTATATCCCTTATCCCGTGACAGAAAAAGGGTCGGGAAGCTTCTCAGGTGGTGAAGACATGGGGGAGCTGGCACGTCAGATGGTGCAACAATTCTTCACCTCGATGGGATCATGTATTGATCTCATCTTCCGTGGACACAGCACCTTCCAGTTCGCCCAGAGGCTTCTTGAAAATATGGCCATGAGCGTCGAATTGGCGGGAGGCCCTTCACTTGCCAGGGCATGCCTACGGGTGGTAGAGCAACTTGGAGATAACCTGCGAGAGCTGGAATCTTTGGAAGATGCTGGCTCTTTTGATGAAGCCCAGGCCACCTTGACTAGGCTCCTAGCTGATCAGGACGGGAGCGACAGGAGGCGGAGGCACAGATCGCTGCCGAGGTCCGTGACCTTGAATATTCCAAGGCTGAATTTCAAAAATTAGCCGGAGATTCGAGGGAATCTGAGCTCAGTGTGCAGAGCACGGAGCAAGTCATCCTCAGAACTCGGGACATTATCGCCAAGGCGGAAGCTGTTCTTGCGCTAAATGAGGAGAAACTTGTCTCCCTCAAAAAGGAGCTTGAGGAGCAACGGGCTGCTACGGCGCGAGCTGAAGAGAGTCTGTCTCTGCAATCTTCCAGGGTGGACTCTCTGCGGATGCAACTGTCTGCCAGAAGTTTCTTATCTGAGGCGGAGCTGCGGGACCGGGCTATCATGGAGGCTGAGAGGACGCGCCAGCATGAGATTCACCGCCTTAGGGAACAAATCCGTTCCTTGGTGACCAGGACATTTAGCCTTCTCTTTTTTTTTTTGTAAAGAAAAGGGACACTCTATTCTTAAGAGTGTTTGTATCCACTTTCATGTTTTGGATATGATAAAAGTGACACTTTTCTTTTTGCCTCTTTCTGTTGTCTTGAACGTTTTGTTTTAGAAGCAAAAGAATAATTTTGGTGGACCCGCCACTTTATAAAAGAAAGTGACGAGTGGAGCGCGTACCCCAGAGAAGGTGAACTTTTATCAAGGATTTGGGATTAACTTGATTTAAGATCAGCTGGGGATTTTGATGGAAGCATTGTTATCGGTGTAATGTTAACCAACAATGCCTCCAAAATGAATTTGATACTCGGTTGGGAGAATATCAAATGAAACTAGACTCGTGGGGAATCTAGTAGGATTTTTTACCGTTAGAGTGTGATATAACTTAACGGTTTAGAAGTAGTCTTGTCAGAAGTGTAATATTAACTTGACAAGGACGTGAGTTAGAGGTGTGATATTAACCTAACTCATCAGCATCTCAGTTTTATTGGGAAAACTGAGGGTGGTCACTGTCATAGGTGTGATGTTTAACTTAACAGTGATAGAAATGCTAGAGGTGTAATGTTGAACTTGGCATTAGTCGTCTCGGCTTAAGAAGTCAAGGAAGGTCATAGCCATAGGTGTATTGTTGAACTTAGCAATGACTCGGATGCTAGAAGTGTAGTGTTAACTTGGCATCGTTCATCTCGGCTTGGACAAGGAAGTCGAGGAAGGTCATAGCCATAGGTGTATTGTTGAACTTAGCAATGACTCGTATGCTGAAGTGTAGTGTTAACTTGGCATCGTCCATTTCAGCTTCGATATGGAAGTCTGAAGAAAGGTGACTATCAGAGGTGTGATATTAACTTGACAGGCACTCGATGTACTGCTTAGAGGTGTAATGTTAACTTAAACAGTAATTTTGTCAGAGGTGTGATATTAACTTGACAAGAATTTGCTTGCGATAGGAGCAATTTGAGGACCTGTCATTCTATTGATGAGAATTGACAAGTGGAATTTGAGGTGCCAGAGGTATAGTGTTAACTTGGCAAATTTGAGAGTTTGTTGCTCTATGCAGAGTTAACAAGCCAGGTTTGTACTCGACAAGAGTATTCATTACCAGAGGTATAGTGTTAACATGGTATGATTGCATTTGTGGTCCTACCATTCTATGGATGAGAATTGGTAAGGGATTTTTGGAGGGAAGAGTGGAATCAAATCCACTTAGGATTTTTAGCAAACCCTCAGCTGTCAACGGATTTGAGGTGCCTTTACCAACTACCGTTTGAGTGGGCTAGCCATGCTATTCCCCTCAGCATGATGAGTTGTCGAGGACTTTATATTGGGCTTAAAGGCCAACATTTTCCTCTATCCTTAGCCGTCGGAGGCGTCGGATCAAATGGGAACGTGTCCCTTAGGATTTTTAGCAATCCTCAGCTGTCAACGGGTTTGTCATGCCTTTACCAACTACCGTTTGAGTTGGGCTAGCCATGCTATTCCCCTCAGCATGATGAGTGTCGAAGACTTATATTGACTTAAAAGCCAACATTTTCTTCTATCCTTAGCCGTCAAGGGCGTCGGATCAAATGGGAACGTGTCCCTTAGGATTTTAGCAAATCTCAGCTGTCAACGGGTTTGTCATGCCTTTACCAACTACCGTTTGAGTTGGGCTAGCCATGCTATTCCCTCAGCATGATGAGTTGTCGAAGACTTTGTTGGACTTAAAAGCCAACATTTTCTTCTATCCTTAGCCGTCAAGGGCGTCGGATGTTTGATCAGAGGTTGTATTTTTTTTTTACTTGATCGGTGGAAGAATGCCATCTAGGGATAGTATTTCTTCAGGAATTTGCCATTGATTGGCATCATGAGTGTATCGCCATTTGAGGTTATGAGGCGATACGATCCATTTGAGTAGACTGACTCTACCACAAATGGTCCTTCCCATTTGGGTTGGGAATTTTCCTTTCGTCTTGTGTGTCATGACCATGGTCTTCGGACGGCTAAGACGAGGTCGCCTTCCTGAAAGTTCGCGATTTGACTTTCTTGTTGAAGGCTCTGGTGATACGAGCTTGGTAAAGCTCGATTTTTTTGGGGCCTGAAGACGCTTGTCGTCCAGGCTTCCAATTCTTGGAGTCCGCTGTCGATGCTTCTCCTCTGTTGTCATTTCCGCTGTCAAGGTGACGCGAAGAGATGGAATTTGGATTTCCAGTGGAGGACGGCTTCGCATCCGTACACCAAGAAAATGGCGTGGCTTTAGTTGGGGTTCGCACAGTCGTGCGATAGGCCCATAAGCATTCGCCCAACTTATCGTCCCAGTCTCGTTGACTTTTCGAGACGAATTTCTTGAGAAGCTTGCCAATAGTCTTATTGAAAGCTTCTGCGAGGCCGTTAGCGGGCGGATAGTATGCCGTTGATGACAACACTCTGGATTCTGAACTGGCGCAGAATCTCTGAAAAGCCTGGCTGATGAACTGGGGTCCATTGTCATGGACAATCGCCGAGGCACACCGAAGCGGTAAATAACGTGATGTTTCACGAATTTGATCACGTTAGAAGATTTCACCTCTTTCAAAGGGATAGCTTCGGCCCA
>JAVJIF010002117.1:0-165437 GCA_038442645.1 Agave tequilana
CTAACTTCTTGAAGATGTAGCCTCACGATGGATCATACACAAGTATAACCTTTATGCATAGGAACTATTCGCGTTGGGACCGAATGAAAGTTCTTCCTTTAACTTAGCTTCACACGACAAAACTTGGACATTCCCTTATCAAGATCTAATAGAAGGAGAGAATAAGGGAAGACACAAGTGCACTAATGATATTGGCAAAGTTAAAAGAAAAATCTCTAGCTTACAAATATAAGTAAATCATACAATTCATAGATCATTAAACCCTGTTAAGCATGAAATATAAGAAAGCGAATACTTGTATGTAAGTTAGAGTTAGAACCCTCGTCTTAAGATATCATAGCGCTTGTTTACACAAGCCTTTTTTGACACTGTTGACTCATTTGGGCTTATCAATCAAGTTGTTAGAGATAGTGGTTAGTAGTTCGTTAGCCATGCAATGAAAGAGTTAGTTAGACATGGTAGTAAAAGAAACAACAAAAAAAAGAAGTAAGGAGAAAGGGAGTTACACTAAAATAAGAAAGTAAAAGCAAATGAAAAACACAAGTAAATGAAAAGAAGAAAGAGAAGTATTACTTGTATTAGATTGCCACCTTCAAATATAACTTTTACACACTCTCTCTCTCTCTTTCACTCTAATGGCTAAACTAAAACTAGAAGAAGAAGAAAACAACAACTACAACTCCTAAAATAAGATAACAACTACTTGCTAAAGCTCTGGACATCTCCCTCTTCAGAATCCCAGGGGGGTTTTTTATAGGCACCAAGGGAAGGGGGCCAGGGGGATAACCCCTGGCCCAAAGCACGGGCGCGGCTGTGCTCGTACAGTAGCGGAAACGCGGCCCTGCCAGGGCGGCGCGCGCCTGGCTTCCTGCTGGGTGCCGTCTCGTCTGTCCCCTGTCTGCTGAATCTTCTTGTTTGTTAATTTGATACCTTAGGCTAACAAAAATCTCCTCCCTAAGGTCAATGGCTACTTGGTAAGCCTTTAATCACCCATTAAATGGTGATTTAGGGTCTTCTTCTTCATATGCACACCATGGACCTAGATCAAGCAAGCAAAGCTTTATTAGCAGAATTTTATACAAATAAATATGGGGATGTGATAAAAATATGCAAAAATTAGAGACTAATCACTGATAAACCTGACTTTCGGGAAATCGCTTTTGACAGCACAAAGTGGAAACTGTTGACAACACGGTTCAAATTGGGTGTAGCCATGTCTGACTGTCGACAGCCAGGGGACTATCGACAGTCCTATGCCTTATCAATAAAAAACTCCATCCTTTAACTTTTTATTTTTTCCTTCTTCTCACAATTCTCCATCTCGGTGAAGATTTCTCAAATCTGAGCCGATCTCAACATAGTACCTTGTCGACTCTAACGGCTTACACCAGTCTGGTTGCTTATATACCCCTGCCCAGGGGATCAAACTATTCGTAGTTCATCCAAACAAGCTCCACTGAGCTCAAGTAACTGGAAGGATATGGAGCAACTCATTGCAATATACAAAATTCACTCCGGAACTACCTTTGTAAGCATATCAGCGGGATTTTCTTTTGTGCGAATTTTCTGTAACTCGATATCACCTTCATCAAGAATTTTCCGAACAAAGTGAAACCTGACATCGATGTGCTTCATCCTTGCATGATACACCTGGTTCTTTATCAAATAGATAGCATTCATGCTATCGTAATTGATTTTCAATAGATCATGATTAATCCCAATGTCATCGAGCAACCCTTGAAGCCAAATTGCCTCTTTCCTAGGCTTCGCATGGCCATATACTCAGCCTCCGTAGTAGAAAATGCGACAGTAAACTATAGAATAGAGCGCCAGCTCACCAGTGCTTGGGACAATATAAACACATATCTTGTTATAGACCGGCATTTATCGAGGTCTCCATTGTAGTCCGAATTAACATATCTAATACACTCCTGCTTACCCATATCATCCTTCTCAAATATCAAACCAACGTCTATAGTACCTTTTATGTACCGTAGAACTCACTTCACTGCCTCCCAATGACCCCTATCGGGATCGTACATATATCTGCTAATTATCAAGACAGCTTGTGACAAATCGGGTCTTGTACACACCATTGCATACTAATGACTACCAACTGTGCTATAGTATAGGGGACGTGAGTCATGTACTCACATTTTTAAACAGTAGTAGGAGACATAGTAGTTTTTAACTTAAAATAAGGAGCCAATTGTGTACTTACGGACTTCGTATCACCGTTGATGTTGAACTTCTGAAGTACCTTATTAAATACCCCTTTTGCATCAAGTTAACCTTGCCACTCCTTCGTTTCGCTCTATCTTCATGCCTAATACCTTCTTAGTTTCATCAAGATTCTTCATCTCGAACTCAGAAGAGAAGTCCTTCTTTAATTTATCAATTGTGGATCTGCCCTTGAAAGCGATGAGCATATCATTCACATACAATAGTAGATAGATATTCTCCATCATGTAGCTTGTTATAATACATACATGGGTCGTATTGGCTTTGTGTGTACCTTTTACTTCTTATGAAACTGTCAAAATATTTGTATCACTACCTTAGGGATTGCTCTAATGCATATAGCGTTTTCTTCATATCAAATTCTTTTTTCCCGTAGTTTTGAACCCCATTGGCCGAGACATGTAGATCTGCTCTTCAATATCACCATGGAGAAAGGCGGTCTACACATTGAGCTGATTAAGTTCCAACTCGTACTGTGCTACCAATGCCAACAAAATTTGAATCAACGAGTGCTTCACAATGAGAGAGAATACCTCATTGTAACCAATGCCTTCTCGCTGTGGGTAGCCTTTATTTATCAATCTATCTTTGTAACGTACAATATCACCTTTGAGAGATCTCTATTTCTTTGCAAATGCCCACTTATAACAAATCATCTTCTTTCTCTTAGGCAACTCTGACAGTTCCCAATTGTCATTCTTATGTAGAGAACTCATCTCTTCCATCATAACATCCTTCTACATCTTGAACTCTGAATTGATTTCAGCTTCCCTAAATGTAGACGGGATCAGTGTTCTAAAAATCAGTTTCATTATTCGTGCGGTCTAACACTGAATAATGATTAATCGGGGATTAATCGTTTTTGAAAATTTTAATATATTAATTATATATATACATAACTACATGTATATATAAGTTAATTGTTGAAAATACCTAAATATTATACAAGACAATATCTAGGATGTGAAGTTATAAATCATGATATGAGAACAAGACAATATGAATAAATAGTAAAAAAGAAGTAAAAGAACTTATCTCTTCACATTGGTAATCAAGATTTTAAATTTTGTAACATAAATATAAATCAAAGAACTTACTTGCAAAATAAGATAAATAAAAAATTTAGTCAATTTATCAATCAAAATAATGAACTTTAAAGAATGATGGAGAAAGATTGCTAAATAAGTTAATTTGAAAAATAATCAAAAATAATTAAACATAAGTATCACTTTATACAAAATATACAATAATAAAATATCATAATTCATCTACTATTTAATAAATAACAATTCATCTACTATTTAATAAAGATCATTATCAAATCATTAACATTACAACATAAACTACTTAGTGATCCAACACACACAAAGTGAAGTTTTTCAAATAAAAAACATATGAAATACCTAAATGATTAATCGGGGATTAATCGGATTAATCGGGCATTAATTGGGGATTAATCATTTTGAACCTGATTAATCGCCCGAGGGCATAATCAAAGCGATTAATGTAATATTAAGCGGCTATCACCGAATAGGATTAATCGGCCGATTAATCCGATTTTTTAGAACAGTGGACGGGATCTCCTCTTTAACGACTGGGAGAGCTTAGGCTATTGGGATTTGGGTCGAACAAATAGTCCCACATCGGCTAGATATGGAGATGATTTTGGGTTTACAAGGATTTAGGCTAGTCCACCTTGAAGGCTAGTCTTTTAGGATGGTGTCCCGAGTCCTTACAAATGGTATCAGAGACATGCCTCGAACTTAGTCGTGTGTATGGGAGATGTTCGATCCCCCCAGGGTGTAGCGGAAGGCGTAGTGAGCCCCTGTTAAGCTGAATCTATAAAGATTGAGCTCTTGAGGTAGGTAATCATGCTCCAGATGCTTCATGTAAGACGTGCTGCCTCCAACGCAGTAAAGAGGAGTGCTCCAGGTGCTTCATGTAAGACATGTTTCTTAACATAGTGAAGATGAGTGACCTTGATTGAGCATATAATCTTCTCAGATGAGTGAGGAAGATTGACTTGCAGGGAGGCCTGAACTAGGGGTGAGCAGAGTTCGGTTATAACCGAAATAACCGACCAAAAATCGAAACCCGAACCCGAACCGAACCGAACCGCTCTAGTTCGGTTCGGTTTCGGTTTTGTGTTTCAAAAACCGAACTCGACCGAACCGAACCGAATCTCTTACCCTATATATCACCCCACCCATTTTAATTTAGTGAATCATATAGTTCATAACAAAAACTAGTGAAAACTTATCTCATTACTTCTAGCATTACCATTTTTTTTATGTTGAATATGTGAAAGTTATGTTAAGTACACCATCACAATTACGAATAATATTTATATTAATATAGTTCTTTTTTTTTTTCATTCTTGCCATTAAAAGTTAGTAATAATTATGTGAGTTTTGATATAAGAGCCCAAATATAGTGTAAAAGTTTTAGAATATGAAATTTTTAATTCACATTAAGGTTAGGGTCTTTTTCTTATTTTTAATTTGGTATTGAATATTAAAGATTAGAATATTAAAGGATGATAATATAATGGTGATTAAAAAATGTAAGAAATGATGGAAAAATATTGGCCTAATCGAAAAAACCGAAAAACCGAACCGAACTTAGTCGGGTTCGGTTCGGTTCGGTTACTAAGTCTAATCGGTTCGGTTCGGTTTTGCAAAAATTAGCAAAAACCGAACCGAACCGACCGATGCTCACCCCTAGCCTGAACTGTTTATTTGAGGGGGATAAAACTTATTCAATTCTCACGGTGCAAAAAGGCACAAATAAAGTCCCAGTAGAGCTAGTTGAGCTCTCGAGATTGGCAGCGGAGCCCTGCTTCACATAAGGCGTATGTTGTAACGCAGTGAAGAGGATCACGATCTCGATTAAGCATATGTCATCCAAGTGTGAAGATGATCTTCTAGGTGTGAAGATGCTAAAAGATTAGCCTTCAAAGAGTCTCCCTATAAGCTAGACTCTTTGTTCGAGATGGGGATTTTTGAGATTTGGGTTGAACAAATAATCCCCACATTGGCTAGATATGAGGATGATCTTGGGTTTATAAGAATTTGAGCTACTCTACCTAGAAAGCTAGTCTTTTGGGATGGTGCCCCGAGTCCTTACATAGGCTAGAATCATATTTGTAGTGAGCCAATCGGGCTTATGTGGATTCGGCGGGCTCTTCCAACTGCAAAGGATTCTTGGATGTCACCCTTAGCCTGTCCTTGATCCTCATAATTTTCAGCATCCTGATCGGCTAAATGATCAGTACCCTGTGTCACCGCGGGTATAATCTCCACTGATACTGTCCTATTTAGAGATGATAAAGTAGCATCACTCTCCACCTGCTGCGATATCCCTTTGGTCTTTTCACTCTCCACCAGCTAAGAGTGTGTAGACTTCACCATTGACACCTTATCAAATATGACATCTCTGCGTAGGATAAATTCTTGTCCTTCAGATCTTAAATTGTGTAGTCTTTTACATCTTTTTGAATCCTACGAACACAGCTTTCTTCGCTCTTGGTCTAACTTGTCATTCTTGACATGATAGTAGGTCGGACACTCAAATACCCGTAGCGAATCATAATCCTAAGTAACTTTTCCTGACCGTTACCTCTATAGGAGTTTTACTTCCTATTATAAACGAGGCAACCTTTTAATGAGATGGCAAGCATACACCAATGTCTCAGCCAAAAAATATTTCGATATACTGGCGTTGGATAACATGCAACAGACATTCTCTAGAAAGGTCTTGTTCATTCTTTCAGCCACCTATTTTGTTGCGGTGTTTCTCTTACTTTAAAGTGCCTTTCTATGCCCTCATCGCAACATAGCTATAGGAAAGGATCGCTTATATACTCTCCTCCGTTGTCTGAATAGAATATCTTGATCTTCCTTCCTGTATTCTTCTCTATATTCTTCTTTCATACCACAAATAACTCCAAAACTTTCTCTTTGTGCTTTATGGTATATCCCAACACCGCTTAGAGTAATCATCTATAAAAGACACAAAGTAATAGTTACCTCCAATAGATGCCGGCGCGGTAGGTCCCCAGATATCTGTGTGAACATAATCTAGAATTCTCTCGGTGCAATAGTTGCAGTGCCAAATGTCACCTTGGTCTTCTTTCTGATGATGTAATGATCACAAAATTTAATTTTGCAGATACTGACACCTTTCAATAAACCTTTCTTTGTAAGAGTTTGCAAAGATTTTTCTTCTGTATCTTCGAGCCTCATATGTCAGAGTTGGGTGCAATCATTATCTGAATTTATAGAAGTTGCCACTTGCCATGTAACCGTACTACCCTTCAAATAATAAAGGTTATTATGTTGGACGCCCTTCAAAACAATCATTGAGCCTTTAACCATCTTAAGAACTCCATCTAATAGATACTTTAAGACCTAATACTTTCAAGACACCAATAGAGAAAAGATTCTTTTCAATTGAGGTACATACCTCACATCCTTCAATTCCTGCACCATCTCATCAAACATCTTGACCAAGACACTACCTATCCCTTCCATATAACATGGACGATCATCACTCATGACAATAAAACATCCATATAGTTTCTCAAAACTAGAAAATCAATTCCTATTGGGACATACGTGATAGGTAGCTCCTGTATCAATCATCCACTTAGAATCACCTGAGTAACTATGGTAGGAGTAGTGTGTGAGAATGAAAATACATATGAGTCTGAGTTCTATCCATCTACCTGTGAAGTATAACCTGATTGAGTATTGATCACCTGTGTAAGATTTGCTTTGGTTTTTGACTCCTTTCCCTTATTTTTATCCTTGATCTTTGGACAATCAACTTTTTAGTGCCCTAACTCTTTACAAAAATAGAAAATCAATCCTTATTGGGACACAGATAATAGGTAGCTCCTGTATCAATCATCCGCTCAGAATCACTTGAGTAATAACCTATAGTAAGAGTAGTTGAGAATAAAAATATAGATGAGTCAGAGTCTGATCCATCTACCTGTGAAGTACAATCCAATGGGTATTGATCACCTATGTAAGATCTGCTTCAGTTTTTGACTCCTTTCCCTTGTTCTTATCCTTAATTCTTAGACAATCAACCATCCAGTGCCCTAACTCTTTGTAGAAGGCACACTAGTTCTTCTTCAGATCTCTGAACCCTTATCTGAATTTTGATCTCTCGCGAATGCTTTTGCCCTTCTGATTCAAATCCTGTCTCTTACCACTAACACCTCTACTGATGTACTATTGGAAGAAGATTGCTTATCCTTTTTCCTCACTTCATAATTTATAAGAGTAGTCGACACATCATTATAGTTAACGACTAGTTTTCTGTTGGTTATAAATTGGGAATTTTTGGGCCAGTTTTCACAAGATTTTTACAAGTATTTTCAAGAGCTCTTTCTTAGAGTTTCTTAACAAGTTTTAGAGCTTCACTTTCATATCAAATAGAGAGTTTATGAAGAGTAAAACTCTTGTGTTTGCAAAAAGATTTTTTTGAGTTTTTTCACTTCCACTTCTATCTTATTTTCTTACACAAGCTTGAGACCATCTATTGCTATATCCATCCTATAGGGATCCTTATTGTGAGAGTGTTTATTGGTGATCAAGTAAAGAGATCACCAAGTGTTCCAACTTGTAATTTGGAGGAGTTGTTGAGATTGCGGCCTCGGCCAGCTTGCGGGTTCGCATTGTGCATTATTCTTGCGGGAACAAGTGAGGAACTTGCGGGTCCAAGAGTTCTTGAGGGATCTCGTTGTCGGTGTTGCGGTGCCGAATGATCTTGCAGGATCGTTTTTAGTGAAATTTTTCATTGCGGTGAAGGCGTAGACGTAGAGAAAGTGGCTTGAACCTCGAAACAATTCTTCCGTGTTTGCGATTGCTCATATTTCTCTCAAATCACTTGTGTTTAATTTCTTGCATGTTCTTATTATTCTTATATTTATTTGCTTGATATTTATTTGTGCTAAATTGATATACTTGCTTGGTTTTTTTGATATCATGCATGCTCTCATATTGTTCATATCTTCATATGCTTGATATAGTTTGTGGCTTTGTGCTCACATTAGTATTAAACCAAGAGAGCTATAGTAGCACATCAAAATCTAAAGGAATCCTGAGGAGAAGTCCAGAGCTCTTCACTGGGAATTTGCTTCACTCTTGGCTATACGTATAATAGCTTTAGTTGTATAATAGTTTTTAATTTCACATTTGTTTGACATTTGATTAGTATGTCACCTATTCACCCCTCTAGGTGACCTACACTGTGAACACGTAGAGTTTTTGCAAATTAATTGTAACCAATTTAAACGTGCGCTTGATTTGTGCGACGGCTGTTAGTAACGGGTGGAGCTTCGTCCCTATAAATACAGTCTCTCTCTGTTCTTTCTTAGACACAACAGAAATTTGAGATTTGCAGTTACATTCTTTTTCTCCCAATGTATTTTCTCAAGTTTTACTTCAATTTTTCAGGCAATAATTCTCTGTTTGAGTAAGAGGTGCTTACTGTCGTAGGCGGAGTGCTGAAAATTCTGGATGATTCTTTTACCGCTACTGGATAAAGCCGAATCAACATCTAGACTAGGAAACATGCTTTTGATCCTTTAGGGCAGCGACTGTGCGACTGCATCCCCAGGCCAGATTTAATATTCTGTTTTAATTTTTTTTAGTAGTATGCTAGGAAGTTAATTTAATCTGTTTTGTCAAGATAATTGATTTACATGTTTTTAAGAATAGCACAACTTCAACCAACAATCTAAAGGATCAAAAGGGATTATTTATCTAAATCATTTTCCTTTCATGCAAATTATTTAATCTTCTTGCAAATGACTTGTTTTGTTTGGAAAAATAATCATTTAAATCTTTCAGATCTTGTCTCTGTTAAATTATTCATTGCATTAATAGCATACTGTCCTTTCCTTGCATATAATTAAATCTTGCAAATAATTATTATCTCTTTCTAACTAATAACTTCATTATCTAGACTCTTGGAAGTTTTGTTTAGGACCACGAGCAGTAAAAGAATCTCTATTGCTTAATCTGAGTGTTTTCATGCTAGATTACTTTAGAAATTAATTTAAGAAATAATTGCCTAATTCCTGTAAGTGTAATTCTTTTACTGCTCATTATTTCTAATTATAATCTCGTTAGGTCCTGTTAACTCAATTCTGATATCCTCAATAACTTGGAATCCAGATTTCAGGTAACTTCTTTCTATCGTTATGGCCAATCCTGGCCACTTTAAAAGTGCTAGATTTGAGAAATTCTGTGGTACATATTTTAGGAGGTGGGCAAATCAGATGAAGTATGGTTGATCACTTTAGGACTCATTTCAAGTCACAGATGATTCAATTTCTGCACCTTCTCCTAAACCATCACCTGCACTGTCATCACCTACTGAAACTCCTCCTTCAACTCATTCCTCTTTCATTTATTTGAAATCTAAGGAGATTGACTATCATTGTCTTCATAGAATTCTTAGTGTACTTTCTGAAAAACACCTAGAGGGGGGGGGGGTGAATAGGTGTTAGTGCTAATCTAAAAACTTAATGCAAACTAAGTGCGCTAAATGCGGAAGCTAATGCAATTATGCACAAACTAATACAATACAACAAGTGTAGCCGAATTTCCCTTGCGAGGCTCTGGACTAACTCCCCTTGATTCCCCTTGAAATGGGTTGAGGCGCTATGTGAAGCTCTTGTTGGATGAGTATAAGTTGGGCACACACACAAAAGCAATCCAAGCAATGTGCACACACAATCAAGCCAAGCAATCAAGGATATAGCAATATCGATTATGCAAGGCACAACACAAGCAAATAGATATGATATGACAAGATGAATTATGCTCAACACAAGCAAATATGATATGAATGAAGTATGATGCTTTGCACAAATGTAAAGAGAATAGAGTTGAGAGAAATTGGATCAAACGCTAACACAAAGATTTGTTTCGAGGTTCGAGTACCCAACTCTACATCCCCTCCTACACCACGTGTAGGATTTCCCAATCCACTATAGGAGTACAAACTTCTCTCTCAACCTTTACAAAGCCACCGAGGCTATACAACCACAATCCACCTCTGCCGAAGAGGGATAAGGCCCGTAGCCAATACAACAACCACAATCAACACCTCTACCGAAGAGGGTTTACAACCAAACTCAACACCTCACACTTGAGGGATACAAACCAATCACCCGATCACCTCTACCGAAGAGGGATACAACAAGAATAAGGGTGTACAACTTAGAGGTTACAACAACAACCTCAAAACTCTCTCTTTCTTTTTCTCTTTTCTTTTCCACAAAAACAAGATCCTAATAGATTAGGATAGTATGATAGCTCAAGTGTGGAAAACTAGGTGTTTGGAAAACAAGCAACAAAGAAAAACACTTGGGAAAATTCTTGCAAAAGATATAAATGAAAACCAAGACAAATCTCTCAAAATATTCTTTTCTTTGATTTTCCAAAAACCTAAAACAATAAAGATTGAAAGATTAAAGCCCCAAACACTTTTGAAAAACTCTTTTAAACACTTCTGAAAACCAGAATTTTTCTCTTCAAAAACTTGGCAAAAATCCCCAAAGAGATGGGGTTTATATAGGCCCATCAGAAAACTAGCCGTTAGGCTGAGCTGGCAGCCTGACAGGCTGCCGGTCGACCGGTCCGGTCGACCGCCAACGGTTAGAAATATGACCGTTGGGCAACAGCGGTCGACCGGCCCGGTCGACCGAAACAAACCGAGAGCAGAACTCTTCTGCAGCGGTCGACCGCCCGGTCGACCCAAACAAACAGAGAGCAGAGCTCTCAGACCCGGTCGACCGGCTCGGTCGACCGTCCCAGTGACTCCAAACGTGCACAGATCTGTGCACGTCCGGTCGACCGGCCCGGTCGACCGGACATCAGCCAAGTCGACTAATAACCTGGATTAGTCGACTGGTTGAGTCCTGGACCAGAAAACTGAGTTTGAAAAACTTGGGAAAAATATTTTATAAAAGTCTTTTAATACTTCTAAAAATCACCAAAAATATTTTTATCATTTTATATCAAAACTCAAACAAGTGATAAAAGTTTCAAGACATATAATAATCATATCAATTCATTTTTGAGTCTTGCAAAATTTTATCAAAAACAAAACTTGTATTTTTATCAAACTTGATTTTTCAACACATGAATAGGGACATCAAAATAAGCTCGCTTAGCAAGTTAAACCATGTATGTATATCTAGAATACATATCTAATATACATAAAAACTATTTAAGCTTGTTTTGATCTACTATTCATGAAAACTAAAATCCAAATCATGAAACGTGTGTGTTGTGTGCACTTGAGCATATCAACTATACTAAGCTATACAAATGGATCTAAAAAACACACTATCTAAACTATGGATACCTAAGTCCTCTTGACGATCTTCATCTTCAAGTAGACTTGCTCCAAAACTCCATCTATGGGCTAGGCAATGTGTGATCTTGAAGTTTTGGCCCTGGAATCATCATGAATAGCTTCTAAACTCCTTGTTGAAGCTAATCACCAACTAATATCTTGGTTAAAGATCTGAAACTTAAACAACACAAGATTATTAGTAAACATAACTACATGAGGTAATCATCATCAAAACTAGAGTGGAAGGCCTTTGGGCCAACACTTTCTGATAGTCTATATGACATATATTATGAATGTATGAGTGCCAAAGAACTATGAACAACACTTGAGAAAGAATATAACCTCGATGATGCTGGAATCGAAAGATTTACCTCCTCCTTCTTCAATAAATTTATGATGTTTGACAGTAAACCTATCAACGATCAACTTCATAAATTTTAAGATTTTATCCTACACCTTCAATCGAAAGAAAATCAATTTTTCAATGATTATAAGGTGTCATGTCTCATTGATAAATTCTTCCTTCCTGTTCAATCTTTATTGGAGATCTCCGTCACAAGCAAGGTGACCTTACTCTTGTTCAAGATCTTAAAGTGATTTGCATAGAAGACCAACATTGGAAAATTTTCAAACCTAAATCTAAATTGAAAGCTAAAGTAAACTTGGTGGACGATAAGCTTAAGTGCAAATTCAAGAATCCCAAGAGTAAGAAATTCAAGAAACTCAATCACTTTTATTCTTCTCCTCATACAAAGTATTCTTTTTTCAAACCTTCGCAATCTTCCTCTTCAAACCTAAAACCTCTGGATAGAAAATCGATAGAAGATTCTGCTACGTCTGTGGGAGAACCAATCACTTGGTACTGTAATGTTTCAGCAGAAAGACGGAACCAGTGAAGGCTAAACTTAGAGAAAATAAAGGAAATGATGTGCACATGGTCAACATGGTGGAACTGAACTCTAACTCTTTTAGCTTAGATTCCTCTCTTCCTATTGTCAACTCTATCACTTTCTCCTCGGACTTGTGGTTAAGCTCAGGAGTCAATATTCGTATTTGCACTAATCGCTCCTAGTTTAAATCATATTAGGAACAACATGGATGTTGGCCCAATGGCCTTCCACTCTAGTTTTGATGATGATCAACACTCATGTAGTTATGTTTACTAATATTCTTGTGTTTCTAAGTTTCAGATCATTAACAGGATATTAGGTTGGTGATTAGCTTCAACAAGATGATTAGAAGCTATTCATGATGATTCCGGTGCCAAAGCTTAAAGATCATACCTTTGCACTTGGAGAATCACGGAGTTTGGACCGAGTCTACTTGAAGATGAAGATCGTCAAGAAGACTTAGGTATCTAGTTTAGAGTTTGTATTTTAGATCCATATTTGTAAAGCTTAGTTTAGTTGATATGCTCAAGTGCACAAAAACACACACGTTTCATGATTTGGTTTTTGGTTTTCATGAATAATAGATCAAAACAAGTTTACCTTATACCTATGTATATTAGATATGTTCTAGATATACATACATGCTTTAAACTTGCTAGACAAACTTATTTTGACTATCCTATTCATGTTTTGGAAAATTCTAGTTTGATAAAATACAAGTTTTGTTTTTGATAAAATTGGCAAGACACAAAAATGAATTGATATGATTGATATATGTCTTGAAATTTTTATAACAAGTTTTAGAAAAATATATTTTTAGAAAAACAATTTTTATTGTGATTAAAACTATTTTTTAGATTTACTGTGAATTTATGGGATTTTTATTGAGTGAAAAGACCTATTTTCAAATCCCGTATCTGTGCAGATCTGCACTGTGCCTGCCAGGCCAGTTCGGTCGACCGGACCGGTCGACCGCACCAAGGGCCGGTCGACCGGGCCGGTCGACCGATGTGCACAGACGTGCACGTCTGTTAGGCACAGTGGACGGTCGACCGAGCCGGTCGACCGGGTCTGAGAGCTCTGCTCTCGGTTTGTTTCGGTCGACCGGGCCGGTCGACCGCTATTGCCCAACGGTCACATTTCTGACCGTTGGCGGTCGACCGGACCGGTCGACCGGCAGTCTGTCAGGCTGCCACATCAGCCTAACGGCTAGTTTTTCCTAGGGGCTATATATACCCCATTTCTCCATTGTTTTGGCTAAGATTTTTAGAGCTAAAAATTCCAGACTTTCTCTAGTGTTTAAAAGAGTTTTTAAAAGGGTTTTTAAGCTAAAAAAGATTTCATCTTATTTGTTTTGGGTTTTTGGAAAATCAAAGAAAACTAGGTTTTGGGATTTTGATTGGTATTTCATTTTCTATCTTATACAAGAGATTTCCCAAGTAGTTTTTCTTTGTTGCTTGTTTTCAAAAACACTTTGATTCCACACTTGAGCTATATCATACTATCCTAAACTATTAGGATCTTTGTTTTGTGGAAAAAGAAAGAAAGAGAGAGTTTTGAGGTTGTTGTTTGTAACCTCTAAGTTGTACACCCTTATTCTTGTTGTATCCCTCTTAGGTAGAGGTGATCGGGTGATTGGTTTGTGAGCCTCTTAGGTAGAGGTGTTTGTTGTAGTTGGCTACGGGCCGTATCCCTCTTCGGTAGAGGTGGATTGTGGTTGTATAGCCTCGGTGGCTTTGTAAGGTTGAGAGAGGGTTTGGTACTCCTATAGTGGATTGGGAAATCCTACACGGTGGTGTAGGCGGGGATGTAGAGTTGGGTACTCGAACATCGAAACAAATCTTTGTGTTAGCGTTTGATCCATTGTCTCTCTAACCCTTACTCTCTTTACTTTGTGCAAGCATCATTCATTCATTGCATACATATCTTATACATTGCTTGTGTTGCCTTGCATCTTTTATATTGCAATTCATTCTTATATGCTTGGCTTGATTGTGTGTGCACTTATTCATATTGCTTGGATTGCTTGTGTGTGTGGGTCTAATTTGTACTCATCCAACAAGAGCTTCACATAGCACCTCAACCCATTTCAAGGGGAATCAAGGGGAGTTAGTCCAGAGCCTCGCAAGGGGAATTCGGCTACACTTGTTGTATTGTATTAGTTTGTGCATAATTTGCATTAGCTTCCGCACTTAGCGCACTTAGTTTGCATTTAGTTTATTAGATTAGCACTTACACCTATTCACCCCCCTCTAGGTGTTTTTCAATGGAAGCCTGACAGATGACTCCACTAGATAGATAAAGAGCTAAATGCATTGATCTCAGAATAACCTCCGGAAAAGTTTCGACTCTTCAGTCCCGCATGTACCCACACTTCGGAGAAATCTGATCAATGAATCTTCTTCTCTTAAAGCTAGTTGTAGGATTGTGAAGGAATCTAATAAGTTTGTAATTTCTAAGTCAAATATTTTTTTGGAGAGGGTTTTGTTTGTGATGGCCTTTTCTAGCTCAATGTAATCAATCCTTCTGATAATAATTTTTTTATTCCTATTGTTTTGAATATTGAGTCTTGTGATTTCTGACATGGTAGATGGGGACATGTCAACTTCAATTCCATCAAGAAAATGATTAATTTGAATCTCATTCCAAAATTTTCTTCTGACTCATCTTCTAGATGTGAAATATGTGTTCATGGCTAACATGTCTGAACCCCTGTTTTAAATATCGGCCGATTTGGCCAAGATATCGTCTGTTATCTCTTTTTTTTCCTGCTGCCGATACAGCATGGGAAAATCGTTCGTCATATCGTTTGCAGGAAAAAACAACTGATATTTGAAATATCAGCCGATAAATCGCCCGATATTGGCCAATAAATCACCCGATATGAAATAACTTGTTTATTGCACGTTTGTGTGCAAATTTACATTGTTTTTTACTAGCTTTGCAAGCATATTACGTCATTTATTAGGTAGATGATATGTATGACTCTAAACTAACTTTTAATTATCAATATTTCATTATATATAGTATCCAATATGAACGCCTGATATGCGCGCGTATCCCGGATATCTCCCCCGATATCCAATATCTGATATGAAAAACCCCCATCTGATACGATTCTGATATCCGATATTTAGAACCTTGGTCCGAACACCTTTTCATTCTATCACAAGAAATATTGAACCCCTCGAGCTTATTCATAGTGATGTGTGTGACTCGAATAGAGTTTTTACCCAAAGTTGTAGAAGATATTTTGTGACATTTATTCTACTCCAAATTCTGTTATACCTATCTTCTCAAATCCAAGTATGAAGTTCTCGATTAGTTACAGGTGTATAATGAAGTTGAGAATCAACTTGAGAAAAAATCAAGAATCTAAAATCTAATCATGGGGGAAAGTATACCTCAAATGATATGACAGAATTCTATCAAGAGCACGACATTATTCGTGAGGTAATTACTCCCTATACACCTTAATCTAATGGTGTAGCTGAACAAAAGAACAGAACACTGTTGGATATGGTAAACTGCATTATACTCAGCTCAGGTGCATCTGAGAACTTTGGGGAGAAGCTCTCCTTTCAGCCTGTTTCTTTCTCAATTAGATTCCCAAAGAGACTCTGATGTTACTCCCTATAAACGTTGGAAGGAAGAACTCTTAACATTCAATCTTCAAAGTCTGGGGTTACCTAGCTAAAGTTTCAACACCTGAACTGAAAAAAGAAAAATCGACCCTAAGATTGTTGATGCTATTTTTATCAGATATGCACTAGATAGCAATGTTAACCGATTCCTGGTGGTTAACTCTGAGATTATTGAAATATCCAATAATACCATCATTAAAGCTAAAGAAGCTGTCTATTTTTTCTTCAATATCTAGTTAAAGAGGCATAATTCAAGACGTAGTCCATTATGTCTCTCAGGTAGCGATGAAATTTACTAGGGGTAGATTCAAGGCTGTATGCTATCGACCCTGAATTCACAGTATGATAATGCTCAAGTTTTACTCTTATTTATGGTTTATAATTTTTTACATCATATGATTTCTTTTGTCTTTCCTGAAACTTAAGTTTTTGGGGTTGGATGTGTATTTGAATTTGAGGGGAAAACTTGAGTTTACATCTATTTGCTTTGGTTATTAGTCCCACATAGGATAGGCCAAAGAAGTTTGAGTGGTATATATATCAACTCTTTTTAAGCTATTGTTATGAATGTTATGCTATGGGCTACCTTTCCATACCCGCGCACACGCGCCTAACCGAATCGGGCCAGGCTCGTGCTCGGGTTCGGGTGGCGCGCACCCACGACTTACGGACGCGAATGTAGCTCCGTTCAAGGGGTTCTCGGACCTGCCACAAACTCTGACCTTCTGGGCAAATTGACCCGAGTACCTGGACTAGGAATGATTTCGAGTACTTGACCTCAGAATCATCCCCGAGTACTTGGTCTCGGAGTGATCTTGGAGCGGACCCCAAGCACTTGGACTCGGGATCATTTTGAGCACTTGGACCTCGGAAGTTTTCCCGAGCTTGGACTCAGAATATTCCCGAGCTCTATCTCACTCTCCTTAGTACATCACAATTGCTATTTTGACCCGGTAAAAGTGGATCTGTAAACATGCAGAGTTGTTGCAAATTAATTGCAATCAATCTGAATATGCCTTTATTTATACGAGGGCTTTTAGTAATGGGTAGAGCTCTATACCTATAATAGAGCCTCTCTTTGTTCATTCTTAGACACAACAGAAATATGAGATTTAGAGCTACTTTCTTTTTCTCCCACTGTCATATTTTTTCAAGTTTTATTTCAATTTTCTGGGCAACAAATCTGTGTTTGAGCAAGGGGGTCTGACTACTATCATAGGCAGAGTGCCAGTGATTATGAGGGATTCTTTTACTGCTACTGGACAAAACCGAGTCAACATCTAGACAATGAGAGAGCTTTTGATCAATTAGGGCAGCAACTACGCGACTGCATTTCCTAGGCCAGATTTAATATTCTGTTTAATTTTTTTTGTAGCAGCATGCAAGGAAGTTATTTTAATTTATTTTGTCAAGATAATTGATTTGCATGTTTTTAAGAAATAGCACAATTAATCCTACACATTTCACACTATTCTTATAATTAGCATTGTGAATCTTATAGTTCATTTGAGCAGTACGTGGTGAAAATAAAATCAGGAGTAATGCATCTGTTAACTACTTGAAAGAAGAAAAGAGAAAAGAAACAATGTTTTCTCTACCGAGTGAGACGATCAAAGAACTAACAAATCTTAGGGAAATGCCCCAAATATAATGCAAATAACATCATGCTAAGGGAAAAATCCAGTTCAGTAGTTACTTCATAACAAACAACAGTATGATATAATAGCAAACTCCTGCTTTTTGCGAGAAGTTTATTATAATAAAAATCTCTTCTTTACTAATTACTTCACAACAAACAGTGGTAAGATATAATAGCAAATTTCTGCTTTGCAATAAGTTTACTTTTGAATAATTTTCTTCTTTACATTGTTTATTTTCATTATTCCAAAAATATTAATGTAATTAGACTTTCCAGGTTAAACCTAGAGTGATTTCTTTTGAAAAATAGATGTACTTTTGTACCTTATGAGGATTGAACCCGGTCATCGCTTTTATCTAATATTCTTCACTAATTTCTCCTTTTTTCCCCACAGGAATTACTATGTCTTCCATTGAAACTCAAAGTATCCTGTCTTATGTTATAATACAAATTGAAGAATAATACAGTATTCTGTTAAAAAGGGGTTTGCAGGGCTTCAAATTGAATTGAACTACTACTTTTCTCAAAAAAGTAATTAATTATTTGAAGGCATCACTAGTTATACTCAGCTAAAATACAATTCTTATGTTCTTCCAGTTACTTGCACGGTTGTTTGAACTTGATACCCACTATATTTTGCAGGTCAAACGTATTCCAAAAACATTTACATCTTTGGAGCAATATTTAGGTTCTTATGCCTACCCATTACTTGAAGAAATACGCACTGATTTATTTCGGTCTTGGAGGCCTTCTCTAAAGCGCCATTTATTGAAGTACAATCCATAGAAGAAGTTATGCCGCAAAAGCAATTACTATACAAGATTGAGGTTGGAATCCCAATAGACCTAGCTGGCAAAGAAACATATGAACCAATGGAAGCTGATATATTTGTCTTATCTGAGACAAGACCAAGACATATATCTGATTTAACACGGAATGAAACATCCTTTATAATTGGTTCAGTTGTAAATGCTGGAGACAATGAAGCACTCTCACCCAACAAGTTCATCATCAAAACATCAAAAAGGGTACCACTTGAGAGGTACAGTAAACAGAAACGGCGAAGTGAGTCCCTATTTGCAATCTTCCTGTTAAATATGACTACTATAATCGCATTTGGAAATCAATGAATCTTGATATGGCACAGCGAAGAAATACTGACATTATCAATATGGTCTTGGCCTATAACTCTTTGGTATGTATGTAATTTTTTATCATGTTTTCCACTACTGCTAGGAATTTGAAAGTTAAGATAGATACTGAAGTCTTTCGATTGTAATTAGTTGCATTGATGAATTTTGTAACATTTATGCCATAGGCTGCAGGAGAACACAATGCATCCTTGTCTACTTTTCTCACAACCCCTGCTGATATGAATATTAGAAATCATCTATGCAATTTCAATCTCAATGATTCACAAAAGAATGCTGTCTTAGACTCTCTTTCTACAAGACAGAGATATGAGAAGAATTCCATTAAGCTTATATGGGGGCCTCCTGGAACTGGTAAAACAAAAACAATCGGTACTTTGTTGCTGGTTCTCCTAATGAAAAAATGCAAAACACTTTCTTGTGCCCCTACAAATACTGCCATAGTGGAGGTTGCGTCTCGACTCCTCAAATTGGTTAGAGAATCATCAAGTGGCAATAGCTGCTCCCTGGGAGATGTGATTTTGTTTGGAAACAAGAAAAGAATGAAGGTTGATGATGATCTCAGGGAAATATTTCTTGATGATCGTGTTGAGAGGCTTCTGAAGTGTTTCATGCCATTAACTGGTTGGAGGCATTGTCTGATCTCCATGATGGATTTTCTTGAGAATGCGGATACACAATATGAAATGTATCTAAAAAGAGAAGATGAGGAAGGGGAATTTCTGATCAAGCTGACACTTAAGGAGTTTGCTATAAAGAATTTTTTTTCTCTTTCAAAGAAATTAAACTTCTGTTTGAGAACATTGTCTGACGATCTACCAACAGCTTCTGTTTCGGTGGAAAACTTCAAGAACATGAACCAGTTACTCGAATTGATAAATATAACTGGAAGCTTGCTGGAGTCCAAAGATACTACTGAAAAAATGCTGGAAGAAGTGCTTCGAATTACTAAAGAAGAAGATGGTGATATTCATTTATCTATGGAGTTGCTTCATGTAAAAGGTGATACAACTCCAAAAATTAATTTCAAAGAACCAGAAATTTCTGTATTCAGATTCTACAGACTCTTTCTCGAAATCTTAATCTCCCTAATATTAGTGACAAACGTTCAATCCAAGATTTCTGTCTGCAAGGGGCAATCCTTATTTTCTGCACAGCTTCTAGTTCTTTCAGATTGCATACTGTTGAAGTGGAGAAAAAATTGGAGTTCTTGGTAGTTGATGAGGCTGCACAGTTGAAAGAATGCGAGTCCTTAATTCCTCTACAGCTCCCTGGGATACGACATGCAATTTTCATTGGTGATGAACACCAGCTTCCAGCAATGGTTAAAAGCAAGGTCTGCATCTGTATGGACGTGATCTTCATTTGTCTATCTATAATGTAGGCTACTTATGCTGAATTCACATTCTGCAGGTTTCTGAAAATGCTGCATTCGGGAGAAGCCTTTTGAAAGATTGAGCTCACTAGGGCATGAGAAACATCTCCTTAACGTTCAATATAGGATGCATCCATCGATAAGCAGATTCCCAAATTCAAATTTCTATAACAAGAAAATCTCAGACGGTCCAAATGTTACATGTGATAGTTATAAGAGGCACTATTTAGCTGGATCAATGTATGGCACTTATTCATTTATAAATGTTGAAGCTGGAAAGGAATCAAAGGATAGTAATGGGCGGAGTCAGAAAAATATGATCGAGGTTGCTGTGGTATTGGAAATTGTCAAAAACCTATTTAAAGGTAGGTGGTTAATAGTTAGATTCTTGAGCTGCAGTATGTTTGAGATATAATTATTCACTGTAGGGTCTATAATCTTCAGTCCACCTTATATTAGTCTCCATAAGTATAGTACTTGGTTTACTTGTATTTTCTTCTTCTTTTCTTTTCTATATTTTTTTTAAAGATAACGCTCACATAGTTATACATTGCATTTTGTTGTGGAAACAAGCATTTTTGTTCAACCTATCATTTTGTTGTAGGAGAAATAAATTTGTGGGCAATCAGCGTTCCCCCACCCCCCCCCCCCCCCCCCCCCCCCCCCCACCCCCCCCCCCCCCCCCCCCCCCCCCCCCCCCCAAATTATTCTCTAGATGAAGTCATAATACATAAACAACAGATGCATAAGTTAACCTGTCCGACGGGTTTGACATTATAGTACTTCTGTACTAATGTTTTTTTTGTGTGATTTACTTTATTATTTACTTGATGTCTTTTCTTATCCTTTTCATTCCTGATCAAGAATTTCTATATTTTTGACATTATAACAGAGTTTCACTATGTAGTCTTCACAGTGTACTATAGTATCAAAATGGACTGAAATTGCTCAACAGAACTTCAGAAGCAAATTGTCTGAAAAATGTGTTTCAAACTAGAAATAATACTGACATTCAATTGATAATTAGACAAGCAAATAAATAATTTATAATTCTATAACAGAAGCTTTGAAGGCCTACATTTATACTGTTGTATTAATTCAATTTGGAGACCGGCAGTTTACTTTACTATCCATGAAGAAATTAACAAAAGGATGATGATTCCACTCAATTATTAGACTTACCATCATTTCAATCATGTGTATAATGCATGTCCAAGAAACAATGTAAAATCTAAATAATGTTTTACTATTTTAAAGAATATTAGACCAGAAACAAGGAAACTTGTACCACTACTTATATCTGGCATAAAAAAAAAAAAAAACAACTCCTTGTATCCATTGTAAATTCTTAGAAGTAGGTTGTAGATATCAAACTAGAATACATAATCACGCACTACGTCCTTGGAAGGCCATAACAAGGAGCTTCTATATAAATAGTTGATGCAGCATAAGAAGACATGACATTTATTTGTTTTCAAGATTACTCTACTATGAATTTAGTACTGTTATAAGCGACAGGAGTGTGTGTGCCGGCACCTATGTGCTAAAGGACTAAAAGTTACAAACTATGGGTCTGTTTGGTTGTCGTAACTGGTCGTAATTCGTAGTTGTAATTGGTAAAGTCTTTTACAATTGTAAATGAGTTACATGTATGTAAATTTTACGGTGTTTGGTTGGTAATATAAAATTGTAAAGTGAGAAAGTGTATTGTACTTTACGGTGTTTGGTTGTCGTATGTATAAGTCGTAAGTGAAAAAGTTGACCACAAAATTAACTATTTGGTGATTTTAAAAGTTTTAATACTGCAAATAAATATTAAAAAGTTAAATATTAAAAAAAAATTAATATTAATATAAAAAAATATTGCAAATTTATATGACCACAAAATTAACTGTAACTGGGCTGTAAGTGAGTGGTAACTGGGTTGCAAGTGAGTGTTAGTTGAGTTACGTAAGTCTTTTACGAATTACGGTCCAAACAAACGCCGTAGTCGTAACTGGGGAGTAAGTCATTTACGAATTACGGAGTTTTACGCGAAACAAACGGCCCCTATGTGTAGGAGTCCACAATCAAATTAAGATATAAATAATTCTATAAATATTCAAGTATGCATGATGTAGAAAAATCTTAACCGAAATGACAAATTTGATATATAGTGGACAACATAGGATATGAAGCTGAGTGGTGCAAAAATAAATTATTTAGAACTAAATCCTATAGGAATGCTATTAGGTCAAATGTTAGAGTGCACTAACCATGCATGAATAACAAAAAGATGACTACTAGTAGCAAACTTACTCTCATAGATCAAGTAAAAAAAAATATAAGTGGGAAAATTAGACCGTTAAACTCCTACTATAGAATCAATCACCTATATTTTGATGAGGTTTGTACTAGAGACCTATGGAATATTTCCAGCTTGCTTAATAGTAATGTATGTATAGGATTGACCAAATGATGATATATGAATGATACATAGTTTGGCTGATCATAAACATAAAGAACTGATTAAAGGCTACACAACTTCATGCTTTTGGGTCTGTTGATTGTTGTGGCTTAATATGATTGTTGGCCCACCATTAATCATCTCAAGCTTTTAGGTAACTGGAAACAAACAAAAAATCTCTACTATTTAATGCAAACTCTTGGGTCCCTATCAGTTGCCTCATTTTTTTTATGTCTCTTTATGTATTACAACAAATAACAAAAAGTTAAAAATTGCCTCCGTTTTTTTATGTCACTTTATGTATTACAACAAATAACAAAAAGTTAAAAATTACCTTAAATTAAATTAATATCATACCTTATACTGTTGTTTAGATAATGTCCCTAAAATCTTTCATATTTTAATATTAGTCCTTCAAAAATTTTGAATTGCAATTTAGTCTCTCAATTCCTATAAGTTGCACCAAATTTTCCCTCTAGTTAGTTTCCATCCAAATAGAGAGAATATTTTGTTAACTTTAATAATTTTATATGTTATGACTAATATATCATAGTCATCTATTGGATGTGTAGTGGTCAAATTCTGACCCCGTCCAAGATAACGACACGTGTCCCTCACCTTCCAACTCTCTAAGGTACATCAGAGCTCTTTTTTGGAGTCCATGCTAATCCTGATCTCCTCCAGGTCCTCTTCACTCTGATGCTTCCTCCTTTCTGAAGATTTCAGCTCTGAACCAAGTAGGTCCAACAACAGTTCACCAGTTGCACCACCTTATTTTTCTTCATGTTTATAGCATGTAACGCCATTCAGCGCGGCCAGTTATGGACAATGACGAATTTTCCTGCATACAATCCCAACAAGTTAGCACCTCTAGTTGCAGTGTTACAACAAGACGACATGTGCAAATCACGCAGTTACGAAGATCTCACCCATACCATCTGTCAATATGCTAACAACTCAGTCGAGTATAAGTAAATATCATCCTTCAACGAATAGGAGGACAGATGATTCAACCCTGATAAAAAAGGAGCCCAATTTTGATCCAAAGTGATAATTTAGAGAAGAAAAATTTTCAGTATGTTTATTTATAAAGCAATTACATCAATATATAAATACAAGAGAGAGTAGATTAGATAAGAAAACGAGTAGTAAGATAAAATAAGATAAGGATATCTAAAGATAAAAGTATTTAACAATAGGATAAAGATATCTAAAGATAAGAGTATTTAACACCCTCAAACTTACGGTGGATTAAACACAGGGAGTTTTGATAAATCCTGACAAAACTGATGAGAGATTTTTGATGAGCTGGTCTATGGAGTAGATTGCGATCGACGGTGGCGTGGTGAGATCCAGATGTCTGAGAGGATGGCGACCTCTATAAGGCAAGATCCAGATGGATTACACAGGGCGAGATCCAGAAGAATCAGGCAAGAAGGCCAGATCTGGATGGATCAAGCATCAAATGAGAAGATGGGATCTGGATGGATTCTGGATTAGGCAGGGTGAGATCCAAATAGGTCAGGCAGGACGAGATCGAGATGGATTAGGCATCGATGAGAAGGAGAGATCCGGATGGATCAGACAGGGCGAGATCCAGATGGATCAAGTGGAAAGAAGTTTTTGTGATTTTTCTTGAACTCGACTGTCGGCGTGCTAGAGGGCGATCAATCATCTAAGTATGAAGAAAAGTCTAAAAGGGCTAAAATAGATCTCAAGAGGGCTAAATTGATGTGAAATCCCAAGAGGGCTAAAATAGGGTCCAAGATGGCTCAGATCGGATTCTGTAACGTTGGAGAAAGAGGGGAGATGGTATAGTCGACATCGGTGGATGCGAGAGGATTAGCGAGGACTCAGTCTTAGCTGAGGCGGAGAGGATGCGCGAGAACAACGACAAACACTCTGATATTGTATGAGGCAAAAGTGGCCCGGCGCTGGCACATGCTATGCGAGCGTGACCCAGCATAGGCTCGAGAACACCGAGAGAACTTCGATCAGAAGAGAAAAAATTTGAGAGGCTCTGATACCATGATAATTTGGAGAAGGAAAATTTTTAGTTTGCCTATTCATAAAGCAATTACATCAATATATAGATACAAGAGAGAGTAGATATATAAGAAAATGAGTAGTAAGATAAGGTAAGATAAGGATATCTAAAGATAAGGGTATCTAACAATAGGATAAAGACATCTAAAGATAAGATCATCTAACACAAAAAAACCTACATTTATCTTCTAGATTTCTACAATCCTTGTAACTTGAGAATTATAGTGAATTCTTTCTTCTCCCCGTGATTTTTCCTGATTAAGAGTTTTTATGTAAAATCTTGTGTGTCCTTTATTGTGTTGTGCTTTTCTTACATGCACTACCCTCCTATATCTCTCATTTGTGGTGAGGATCGACCGTCTAATCACTTTTGACGAAAAATTACCACCACAAACTGGTACTTTCATTGAGGTCTGAGTCCTTACACTCAAGATCTCTCTTTCAAAAATCACAAAACTTTCCTCACTAGCCTTTTTTACTGTGTCGATGGCCCCAAAAAAATCAAATAACCACTCTCAATGGCGCCATGTCTAAAGACAAGTCCATCAACATCATTGGGGTCACGGTCTTCCGCTTGCCGATGATCAGCGCGTACCACTGAGGACATTGGCTCCTTTTTGCCTCAGAGGGCAACTAGTAGTGTTCAATCATTGCAGCAGCATGAAGACCAGCTCTTTTGAATGCTCGTTGATATGAAAGAGCAGATGGAGAAGCAACAAGTCCAGTCAGATCGTAATCGAGAGCAGGTGGCTCTCGATCACGAGAATGATCTGTGAATAGGAGGCGTTGAGACACCTCCACAACTAACTCCTAGCCCAAATTGTAGCCCTCCAGAACACCTCGATGCCGACGCAATCAGAGAGTGAGCTTGGAACTGGAGAATCTCCTGAAATCCAAACCTTCAATTAGTTTATCTAAAGACGGATCAAGGAGGCTAAGTAGCAGTTCGATAGTCGAAAAATGCTTTCAACTGCCAAAGTCTCTGACTCTCCTTCTTTAAGGAGATCCTGAAGTGTGACTTTTCGAGGAAGTTCTCAACTCCAACCTTTGACTACTACTCCAGAGTGAGCCCAGTTCAGCACATCATGCATTTTCAAGACAAAATTGTAGTCTACTCCCACAATAATCTACTCATGTGCCTCACCTTCCCTTCCAGTCTGAAAGTATGGCCTCAGATTGGTTCTACTATCTACATCCATATTCTCTCTGCAACTTTGAAAAGGTATCTGAAGCATTCCTCACCCAATATACATCTCATCGGGAGACTAAGAGGAACAACCACTCTTCTTACCGTTAAGATGAGGCAAATCCTACATCGGCTACTTTCAGAGCCAACTCGTCAAGGTCCACAACTGCAATGAGGATGTCTTTGCACTCGTGTTCATTAGTGGCCTGCAAGTCTCTCACCCTATGTACAAATATTTTCTGAAACATAATGTCACTCGATGAGCAAGGTTCTATCTCGAGCTCAACCTTACATTCAGCTGGAAGAGGCAATAAAGACATCCTCCAACCACTCCACGAAGCCTGGTGACTACGAAAGGAAGTCAAAGTCTCCACACGAAGCCTTCGCCCTTGCCCAGGATCAGAACCAAGGGCAGCCTGCCTACAAAAGTCAAGCGCTCCTTATCCTCTCTTCGAGCCCACTCTGAACTAATAAGCCGATAGAGCAATTCACTCTGCTCAGGCTCCGCATCAATGAAGTTTTCAACACCATCAAGGATCAACCCTGGCTCAGGCATATGAGGCTCATCCAGTATGACCCCTTACATCACGGAGTAGAAGAGTAGTGCCCCTACTATGATGATAAGGGGCACAAGACTATCCGTTGCCGGAGCCTCTGAAAGTATCTAGAAGAACTCATCTGCCAGGGCTTCCTCAAAGAATATGTCCTCACACTTGAAGTAGCTTCTGGGTCCGGGCAGCCGAGCGCTCCACTTTCTATCTAACCACAGCACGTGATTACCCAATACAAGATAATCGAGTGATCTGACCCTACCTGCCTAAACAGGGCAATATCACTATCCATCATCTCCCCTGTTTTTTATTTTGTTATTATCAAATAAAATTATATTCTGCTCCTAACCTTTTACAGCCTACTCCGCCACTGGGGTTTCTCTCCCACTCGGAGTCCAATGCTTGTAAGCTATGTTGTGGGTTGCACCCCCTCGGGGATGACAACACAAGCATCCACCTATAGGCTTCCTTCATCCTACTATTGCTTGTATCCTTGAAAGTTTTACTTTACCAGGCACGGAACACAAGGCCAGCCTAGGGCTTCCCTTATCCTACGGGTGGTTGTACTTTTGGTTTTTTTCTCTCTATCCGGTGCGGAAGACAAACACCATCCACACATTCTCCTCATCCTACAGGTGAATGTTCCTGTGGTAGTTTCCTATCTACTAGGAGCGGAACACAAACGCCTAACCTACAAGTGGATGAATCTCTGACAGTTTTTCTCTGCCAGTTCTAAATCAGATCATTATTCTGCTGTGGGTGTCCTACCCCCTCTCAAAATAGACGCATCCAATATGTGGATGGGTCGCACTCTCACTTTAGGTTCTTATCAAGTTCACAGCTCCACTGATGGGGCAAAATCTCCACTTGAAAGTAACCATGAACCCAACTCTGCTGCTGAGATTCCCCTCACTCGGACGCCTAACTCCATTGCTGGAGTTCTCTCCACTCAGAGGTCCGGTCGTCACTCTGTTGTAGGTTTTACCCTCGCTCGGAGTGCATCCAATCTGTCACTGGGTCGCACCCCACTTCAGGCCCTTTTTCAAATTTGCAGGTAAACATTCAAGAAAGCTTATAACTGCACGAAGCATATGATATATACATGGGAGTTTTCTTGTTTGGATTATCCTCTCAACAAACTAGTTTCGTGTGATTAGAGGCTGAAAAAATCAAGCATTTTGAGAAGGTATGATTGCCCAGGTATTATCTGAGCACAATATTTGCGTATGCTTGTATGTATTGCTCATTCTAGGATAACACGTATTATCTATATTTAGCCCATAACTGCACGGTACATATGGTATATATATAGAGTTTTCTTGTTTTGATTATCACTCGACATACAAGTTTCGTGTGATTAGAAACTGAGTATACATGATTTTGTTAGCCTAATTTGTTTAAAATTTGATTTGTCCAAATTTTTATTACTTTTATTATACTGCATCTAACATTTAATTTAAGTTGTTTTATTGCACGCTTGTGTGCGCGTCATCCTTCCTCCCCTGACAGTCTGCACTTCTCGCTGATGGGTCAAACCCCCACTCAAAAGCAACTGTGAATCCAACTCTGTTGCTGAAATTTTCTCCACTTGAAAATTAAAAACTTGCAGATACCACTGATGGGACTACGCCATTCAAAAACAACATTGCAAACTTTCCAAATTACTCACAGGACAAACTAACCATGTCAGTAATAAAGATCAGCACTCTGAAGATGTGTGATCATTTCGATTCCACAAAACCAACAATAAAGGAAGCATGACAAGATCTAAACAAACATTTTCATTCTAAAGAAATTTATATATATTTTATTCCAAAAAGTCCTTCCATTTTGAATATGTTTTTTCAAATACATACTGGATTACATCTAACAAGAGTAATACTGAGTTCAATTACACTCCTATATTTATATTTTTTTGAAGAGAAATATAGATGATTATGATCTGATCCCTCCATCCAGCCTTTATATCCAGCTACACCTCCGAACTCCAAGAGCGTGCCCTCTGAGGAACATCTGTCAGAAGGCATGACCTAATTACTCACACCATTGTCCAGGGTCCCCGGAAGAAGCTCTGGAAGGTTCTTTCACGAAAATAAGAGATCCTCCGTATGAAAGATCCTCATCTCTGCCTGGAACACGTCTCCAAGGAAGCCAGACCAGAACCGCCATTCTTCTCGCACTTCAATGAGAACCATAAGGATCCCCAAGAAGCCCTCCAAACGGACTCCGCCATGACATATGAGCTAGCGGTGTCCAACCAGGATGGAGCCTCCAAGACACGCTCCCTTCAAGGTGTCCTGAGGGATAGATCCGAGCCTCACCGAGAGAAGCAGGTCGTCAGCATATCCAGCAGATGAGCTGTCTCTCCTCTTTTTTCATACACCCTATCAAGAAGAGGTTCAGAATCCAAAGAATGAGCCTCACGCCCTAGAAATCGGGCGATTCGGGATAAGATTATCGGCTCCAATACAAGCAGGAGCCCTACCTACCACCCTTGACGGTGCGACACCTAATGTATCGCAATAGGTTCATCATGACAACTAATGTAGCACGCCAACTAGACTCCCACATGACGAGAGTCCCAATCACCATCTCCTCCACCATCATCCTCTCTTTTTTCTTTCCTCTACCTGATGAAGAAGAAAGAAGAAGACATGACAATCCAGTAAAGCAGAGAAGGATTTTAAGCAATGATTTTTTTTAAAAGATAGCAGAAGTGATCTCCATCAAAGAGTTTCCCTCTATTTATAAATGAAAGAGAAGCTGAACTTTCTCAAATTCAAATTTTCAATCACCAATAAGCCGGTCCACGTCTCAAGATCTTCGGTCAACCTAATCAGTAGAAGTTAAATCATTGCTGCCAAAATATGAAGCCCTATCTCCCAGTCATTATATCTCCTGAATTCGAAGAGACACAGGATCTGACCCCAAAAAAATCTAGTCGATCGATGTGACAACTGGCAACAAGTTCTACAACCTGAAATTAAAATTTAAAGATCTGCATTTATGATCCAGATCTTTGTCTTCTCACGAACGTTAAAGACATTAAAAGATCTCCTACCAACCCCGCTCTCCCGACTTTAGGTTCACAGGCTCCGACAAACGAAAGAGCGGCGAGTATCTATAGTGATTAAATTTTGACCCATTTAAGATAACGATACGTGTTCCTCACCTTTCAACTCTTTGAGATACATCAGAGCTCTTCTCTAAAGTCCATGCTATCCCCGACCTCTTCCAGATCCTCTCTGCTCTTCAGCTTCCTCCATTCCAAAGACTTTAGTTTCAAACCAAGCAGCTCTAGTAAAAGTTCACCTCGAACTTCGTCGATAGTTATGTCACCTTATTTTTAATCATGTTCATAATGTGCTATGCTATTTAGTGCGGACAATTATGAATAATGGTAGATTTTCTTGCATGCAATTTCAACAAGTTAGCACCTCTTATTGCAGCTGTTACAATAAGATGACATATGCAAATTGTAGAGTTACAAAGATCTCACCCACACCATCTATTACCATGCCCACAGCTCAGTCGAGTATAAGTAAATCTCATCCTCTAATAGATTAGAGGACAAATGATTCAACCCCTGATGAAAAAAGGAGCCCAATTCAGATCTTCAACTCTGATCTTAAGAAAAACCAACACTTATCTTATAGATTCCTACAATTCTTATAACTTGAGAATTATAATGAAGCTCTTTCTCCTCGTGATTTTTTCGATTAAGGGTTTTCACTTAAAATCATGTGTGTCTCTTTTTGTCACGCCCCGCTTTCCATAATATGTGAAAACAGAGTCACGGCGAGAGTCGATGACGTATATACGCGAGGAGAATACAATGATAAAGTTAACCTGAACAAGTTATAAAATCTAATATTATAAATCAATATCCCTATAATATGACAAATAGATATCTAACACAATGATAGCAGATGAAATAGGAATAAAATCAAGCAATGAGTCTGATATATGGAAAAAAGAAAACTGTCAAAACATGAATGAAAAGGAAGAAAGAAATATCAAAATAGATAGAGAGAAAACTCCAGCTCCCGCAAATTATACGATCTCAATGAACACCTGATCAATAAAATAAAATGTCTAATATCTGAACGTGCAAATTCAGGATCATCAGGAAGCGATCTAATGAGTGTATAAAAAAAAAAGTGCTCGTGCATATAAACAGTGTGTACAATAATAACATAATAAACTGAAAATAAAAGATAACTGAACAATCAATATCATGAACAAAAAGTAATAAAGTCAGTCAATACAAAATTAGATGTCCAAGTCAGGTCATGTGTACAGTTAGGTGTCTATTATAGTTTATATATATGTACAGTCAGGTGATTATAGTCAATTATAATAAATTATGAATAGTTTATTGTTATTTATTATGTTAGCGAATACCAATTGTCACATGCAGTAGACGCATCCCATAGTACGCCTACCACACGTGTCAATCGGGATTCTAAATTATTAAAACTAATTGGTTGGAGACATTATCCATGTTTTAGGTGGATCCTATACATACCCGGGGCCACGACCCAGATGCCTGACGCTGAACCAGGCCTTACCGTCAGTTAGTCAGTTGCAGTAACAGTACTCACAGTATCACTGTGAAACAATGCTCATAGTAATATTGTGGAACAATAAATAGATGGGATGTCAGTCATCCCCCAGAACCCTGCAGTGGAACTGTAAGTTGGCTGTGTAATCTGTATCTTAGATCCATTCAAAATACAGACGCTGTCTCCTTCATTAATTTTTCTAATCCTGGTGTAAGTTATTCAATTACATTATTATTTAATTCAGTTAATCAATCAATATCCGTGTTACTAGAATACTGGACGATTAGGTGATAGTAATAGTAAAGTACTCGTATATATGATAAATAGTAATAAGAACACTGAACAGTAACAATAACCGTGTATACGATGAATAAAGCTGTGCAGGGTGTAACAGTCTGACAATATTTTCTTAGTAACTTTAAGTAACATAAATTAATATAATAACAAAATCAGATACTGCTCAATAGATAGTCTCAGCTAGAGCTGATCAATATCTCATCCATTTGAACTAGGATACAATAGTAACTGATCTGTCACTTAATAATCTCAATACAATCATCATGAATATCAAGTATCAATCCATGTTAAGGTAATCTAGTACAGTAAATCACAAGTTCAATAAATTAATAATCAATTCTCTCATCGCTACCAAACTGTTATAATTCTCTAATCACCAATAATTGAGATAAATAATAACTGCTATCAACTCTGAAGTACAAGCTCACCGATATTAATTAGATCACTATCACAATAAGTCAATCTCTATTAATTGAATTATCTAAGATCATGAATATAATCTACTGATTATCCTCGAATCAATTAGATCAACAATATTGAAATCATATCTAAAGAAAGAACATCTTCAAACAGCTGCAATGTAGAATAGTTTATATCTGATACTCAACATCAAGAAGACATCATCAATACTATAATAAACTAATCAACGAATAGAATTTAGAGATCCTTACAACCAATAATCCAACATAATCAATCATATCCAAGTACTGATCAAGATCCAATGAAAGGAATATAAATCTCAAATCAACTCTAACTCTAAATAAATTCATATATCGATCCAAGCATAAGAAATCCATCACCTTAATAAAATAACATCATGTCTAATTTGTCCTCAATATTCAAATGAGTGCTCATTAAAATAATCACCAATTAAATATCTGATAAACAATGCACATAAAATATAAACCTTTAATTATAATTGCTAACCATTCTAACTCAAGATCAATCCAATTACTAACATCCATCACGACTTGTTCTGTAACATGAAATGGTATAAGTCTAATGTCTTAATATCAAATTACAAGGTCCATATACATCTGATACTCAAACATGAACTAATCCAGTCAATCAATAGATCGAATCAGGTCACAATCTAAAGTATTCCAATACTAGGCCTAAGCCAACAGTGACAAACACCAACACATAAAATGATACTGATACAAGCTCATATCAACTATATAAATAAGGTGAAAATCACTGATATCTCATGAAGTGATACAAGTGATAATACTGGTAAAATATCTCAGTCAGTCACATGAAATGATAAAAGTAAGATACAAGTACTTATTGATAATGGTGAATAAGGAAATAAGATAAAAGCAAACACTTACGTGAAATGACGCGGTTTTAGAACCAAATCGCTATCTGATCTTCACTGCATGAACTGATATGAATCTTTAGATCATTTCATGGGCCGGTCGTTGAATCGCCTATGTATTGGGTTCATAACGAGCACAACTCTGAATCTCTCGTTATTGAGTTTGAATTGCACGAACGGGTCTGTAATCGCTGCAACACGCAATCAAAAATATGAACTTATCTGAACATACACCCGTACACATACACACACCACATATATACACATACACTCTCATAAACTCAACATACATGTATACTTACCTATAAACTTATACATACATACATTCATACGTACGTACATATACATACATACATATGTATGTGTATGTATGTATATATATGTATATGTATGTATATATATGTATATATACATACAAAAACATACACCTACACATACATGCACATATATATTAACACACACCTACAAATATATACTTCCACATACTTCATACACAAATGTACACAAACACATACACACACACAAAACTCATGTAACATATAATCACAGACAGATAAAGAGAGTGTACCCATTGATGGAGGAGAGAGTCATGGGGCACGCCATCGACGACGGAGGAGTCGGAGGTCGGGGAAGGGGGTCGATGGTTCCGAAAGGTTGCCGTGATTGTCGTAGATGAGTCGTCGGTCTCCGGTGTGTCAGGGGTGTAGGCTGGGGGTGGATCCAGGCTTGGGGTGCTTGGCAGCACGGTGAAGAGGAGAGAAGGCCTGGTAATGTTCTCGGGCTTGAGAGGATGGAGCTCGAGCTATCCTGAGATGGGGGAAAACTTGGCAGCATGTGGGGTTTGCAGGCGTGGAGGAGGTGGCTCAAGGCAAGGGGTTGCACAGGTGATCGGTTGTGGGCTGCGCAAGGAGTTATGGTAACTCATGGCCTGGATGGTGGCCAGGGTTGGGGAGGTTGTGCTACCGACTGGTGGGGAAGGAGGCACAAGTCATGGGGGAAGGTGAGGACTGTGCACAGAGGTGTTGTTGTCCATGGATGGAGGAGGTGCAACACACAGTGGATGGGGGTGTTTGCGCGCGCTGGTGATGGAAAAGAGAGAGAGGTGTGGGCTTTCGCCGGACAGCGAGGAGGGAAGGCGCATGGGGCGATGTCGTCAATGGGCTCCATTGTGTTCGACCATGGTGGAGCGCGCACAAGGAGAGGGAAAGGCAACCGTGGGCTGTCGCGACACGACCGGGGGTGCTCTCGGCCAGTGCGTGGAGGGTGTTAGGCTCCGGTGGAGTGCGATCTATGGTGGTTGTTCAAAGAGGAAGAAGGGGACGGCCTGGTGCTGAAGAGTGGTGTAATAGTTGAGAGATAGAGGATATTATGATGGGATTTAAATTTATTTAGGATAAAATCTAATTAGTTAGGATTAGCTATGAAATAAATTAGTATGATATAGGAAATTGGGTATAGATTGGGTATAGGATAAGAATCAAGGAAAAGAAGGAGGATAGAAATAATACTAACTCAATACTAATAATAACAATAATACTTAATAAACATTAAATATTAATATTAGCAATAATAATGAAATAATAATAATAATGATAATAATAACAATAATAACAACACAAAAAGTAATAGTATTTAATCATTACAATATTAATATTAAGTACTAATTATAATTATCAATAACTATAGTAAGTAATAACAACAACAATAATAATAGTAACAATAATAATAATTACTAACAATATTAATTAACAATGATCATAATAATAACAACAATATTAATAACAATAATAACACTAATGATAATAATAATAAAATAATAATCAAAATGAAATAATGGTAGTAAAACAATAACAATTAATAATAATGGTAAATGTAAAATAATAGTAACTAGTATCAACAATATTAATAAGCAATTATGGTAATAATATATCTAATCCAAATTAACATTTAATCTTTTCAAAATAATTTATTTATTTAATAATACTAATAAGTCGCAAATCAATTTTATAAATAATAATAAAAAATCAAAGGAACCAAATAAATACTTAGACAGGGGATATTACACTTTTTGTGTTGTGCTTTACTTACGTGCATTACCCCACTATATCTCTCGCTTGTGGTGAGGATCTATTATCCAATCACTTTTGACAAAAATCACCACCACAAAATGAATTTAGGTGAACCCATAACCTTATTTCCCTCATTTTTAAATTACAAAAATTCCAATTCCAATCCTCTTGCTCCTCGTAAAATCAAACAACACAGTATTCTAGAAAGAGATTAATTTGATTAAGGGCTAACTAGGTCTAGTTAAGGAAAAATTGATAGAGAGGACTAATTTGGTGTAACTTATATGATTTGAAAGGCTGAATAGCAGTTCAAAAGAATTAAGGGATTTATATGAAAATATGAAGCATTTTAGGGACTAATATCTAAAATATCTTACTTTATATTAGAACTCCTACCTTGAACGTTATTATTATGTGGGTTCAATCTTTAGTACTCATGTTTCTTATATCATTCAAGTTAAAAGTTATATTTTATTAAATTGTTGACTACTTAAATAGTGAATAAAATAATTTAATATATATATATATATATATATATATATATATATATATATATATATATATATATATAATATATATATATATATATATATATATATATATATATTAGTATTTTGAGTGCTTCATATTCATTGGAGAAGAATTCTGAATCAGGTGGTGTTACAAACTTCAGAAATTAAGCACAGACATGTACAAGACTTGTGCATGTTATAAGTCTTATTAATCGACTTATGTTTTAGCTTAGTCGACTTATACTTGGGTATAGCCGACTAGTACTTGCAATAGAGAGTTGGGTTCTCAGATTTTTGTAAGAATAAACGACTGATAATCCCTTATAATCTAGTAATCCACATTATTAGTTGACTTATAGTCGATGAATATCAGGTCTGACAATTTTCTTTTCTGCTTTTGTTTTCAATTTGAGTTAGATTCAAGTTTTTTCTCTGAGACGGTGCTGATTATATTGTTGAAGTTTGGTTGGAGTAGGATCATCATAGGTACTTATATAAACTCCTTAGGGGAGGTTTTTGGGAAAAAGTGAAGCAACATCAAGAATTCAAGAGAAATTAAGATTTTTTACCATTGAGTGTTGTAAGAGAGATACTCTTGTAACTCTCGTATTTTACTCTGTAATATAATTTCTCCCCTCCTCTCCATGGACGTAGGCACTCTTACTGAACCACATTAAATCTGATATTCTTCTGTTATGTGGTGATTTATTTCAATTGCTTGCTAGTGGTAGATCTTTTACGCTTCCGCTGCCAAGTCTTCAACTCAGTGTTTCTCTCTTGTTGTATTTGCGTTGATCAGACAATTAGTATCAGATCAATGGCTAGTAAGACTACCACAATAACCAAGTTCGAGTGGAGAAATTTGACAAAAAGTCTAACTTCTTATTGTGAAAGATGCGAGTAATATCGTTGTCGTGAAGGAGGGCACACACAAGACCCTGCTTGGTATTGAGAAGAAACCATCGATGATGGAGGATGTTGAGTGAAACAACATCGATTTTCATGCAAAAGCGACGATCATACTATGCCTATCAGAAGAGCTTCTCTACAACATCATGACAAGAAGACAACTGCTGGTCTTTGGTATAGGCTGGAGAGCCTTTACATAATAAAGAGTTTGTCGAATAAGCTCTTGATGAAGAAGCAGTTATATAGCCTTTGGATGAAGAAAAGTATTCCTATTTTACAACATCTTAAAGTTTTTAATAGGATTTTTAGGTGACCTGTTGGCTTTAGAGGCTAAGCTAGAAGAAGAAAACATCTCTTCTGTTACTTTCTTCTTTTCAATCAAGTTATGACCATGGCGACCACCATCATATATGATAAGGAGATCTTAAAGTTAGAAGATGTCAGATAGATACTCTAGAACAACAAGCTGATGAAGAAGATATATTTTACAGAGGAGGTCTCAAGACTGGTTGTCAAGGGCCAGAGGGGGAGATCAAAGAGTAGAGGACCCAAAAGGTATTCAGAGACGTCTAACAGTTTTGCTTGCTATTTTTACAAGAAACTATGGCACATCAAGAAATTTTATATGAAATACAAGAAGATGCTGAAGAAGAAAGGCAGTTAGAATTCTGATGGGGCTAGTACCTAGGGGTGTAAACGGGTCGGGTTCGGGTCGGATCCATGCCATATCCGAACCCGAACCTAATAAGGAATTCAGGTTCGGAGTGGGGTTCCGGTCGGAAACTCTTCTTTCCTATCAGGTTCGGGTCGGATTCGGATTTTAAATAGGTATATTAAAGTTTTAATGAGAGTTATTTTTTAAAGTGTGTTTCAATTTTATTAGATGCAAAATTAAAATTTATATATTTAGCTTTTAGAATAATATGGTCAAGTCATTATTTATATAATTTTACTAATTTAAAAGTAGTGAAATGTATGATGATAAGTATCATTTATAACATTTACTCTCTTTTCGGGTTTGTTATCGGGTTTTGGGTTTGAAATAGTAATACCCGAACCTGACCCGATAAGAATTTTAGGTCTAGTTTTTAGATCTGAACCTGATCTGCTATTAGTAAAAGATCAGATTGGGTTATCGGGTACCATTTACAGTTCCACTAGAACCAGTGGAAAGCTAGAACAAGTTGAAGTTATCGAACAAGCAGATGAGAATCCATGTGATATCTTGACAGCTTAGTCAGGAAAATGTAAGTACTTAGATGTTTTGTTACTTGACTCGAGTTGCACGTATCACATGTGCCCAAAAAGAGAGTGGTTAAGTACTGACAAGCCTTATGATGGAGGCTCTGTCCTGATGGGTAGTGACGTTGTATGCAAGACAGTTGGCATTGGCAACATCCTATGAGAATGTTTAATGAATAGGTTTGAACCCTTACGAACGTGCATCATCCATATTTAAGGAAGAATTTTCTCTCGTTGGGAGCTTTAAAAGCCCAAGGGTGCAAATTTTCAGGTGGAAATGGAGGTATCAAAGTTACAAAGGAGAACGAACATCAAACTTGTACAAGATGAAAGGAAGCATTATTATTGTGATACTTCAATAGCAACGGAGAAGGCGGAGACTACAAGGCTTTGGCATATGTGTCTTGGACACATGAGCGAGCCAGATCTTCAAGTCCTACTCAAAAAGGATACTCTACCAGGTATCAAATATTGCAAACTTAATCTTTATAAATTTTGCATCATGGGTAGACAGCGTAGAGTATCTTTCTCTACATCACAGCACAAGACAAAGGGCTTACTAGATCTCATAGATGTGTGGAGACCTTCGCTAGTAGCATCCATCAGGGGTGCTAGGTACTATGTTATATTCATAAATGACTTCTCTAGGAGAGTCTGGGTATACTTCTTGAAGCAGAAATCAAAATTATTTTAGAAGTTTAAGGAGTGATAAACTATGGTGGAGAATCAAAAGGGACAAAAGGTGAAAGTGTTCAGGTTTGACAATGGAGGCGAGTATACCTCGAAAGAATTCAAAGCTTACTTGGGAAGGAAAGGCATCAAACACTAGTTAAGTATTCCAGGGCGATCAAAACAGAATGGAGTAGCAGAGCGTATGAATCGGACACTTACAGAGCATGCTCGTAGTATCATATTTTAGGTTGACATGTCAGAAGGATTTTAGACAGAAGCTGTGAATCAGGTGAGCTATCTGGTAAATAGGTCACCATCTACAGCCATTGATCTTCAGATCTCAGAGGAGATATGGTGAGGGAGTCTATGGATTATTCAACCTTACAGATTTTTAGTTGTTCAGCATATAGTTTGGTTGATAGTTAGAAAAAGAACAAACTAGAGTCCAAGTAAAAAAAGTGTATTCTCATTAGGTTCACCAAAGGAGTCAAGGGTTTCAGACTTTAGGATACCGAGACAAAGAGTACCTTTACCAACAGAGATGTGATCTTTGACGAAGAATTAATGTTGCAAGAAAGATTAGAGATGAAGGATAAAGCGAAAGGTGGAGCTTCAAACAGTTTAGCAAACACTCAGAAAAAGGGAGTTGAGTTCTCAGAGAGCCCTGACAGGTCAGATGAGGACTCTTCAGATTTAGATGGAGAGAATAGGAGGATACTCAAGAGTAAGCTAGACCGTTGAGGCAGTCAGTTAGAGTTACACTACCACTAATAAGGTATGGATGGGAAAATGATCATGTATCGTTTGCAATAGTAATAAAAACGGATGATCCTAGTAGTTACAAGGAGGTAACCGAAGCAGATGACAATGGCAAGTGGATTACAACCATGGAACAGGAGATGGAGTCTTTGGATAGAAATGAAATATGAAAATTGGTAGATCTTTCAAAGGACTCCAAGACAATAGGTTGTAGATGAGCCTTTCATAAGGACAATGAACAGTACAAGACAAGGTTAGTTGCTAAGGGATATGCTCAGAAGAAGAGTATTAACTATAATGGGATCTTTTCTCTTTTAGTCAAGCATACGTCTATTCGGACGTTATTGGCGATGGTAACTCAATTTGATTTAGAGTTGGAGCAGATGAATGTTAAAATAATGTTTCTGCACGGTAAGTTGGAGGAGAGAATATATATGAAGCAACTTGAAGGTTACATTTGGGAAGGATAAGAATCAAAATGTGTCTTCAAAATAAGTCTCCCAGACAGTGGTACAAATAGTTCGACTCTTTTATGATCAATTGATGTGAGTACGACAGTTGTGTCTATTTCAAGCAGAATGATGATTTGACATATTTGCTATTATATGTGAATGATATGCTTAATTGCTGCAAGAAATAAGACACATTCAGAAGTTTAAAGCTCAACTCAAGAAGAAATTCAACATGAAGTTAGGAGAAGCCAAGAAGATCTTAGGTATGGACATAACAAGACGGAAAAGGGCGTACTTATTATATGTATAGAATGTGATTGATGTACCCTTTCTTGTCTCCGCTATAGCCTAGGGCTATACCGAGTCGGATCTCAGGGAGAGCTAGTGTAGAAACGTTACGATACACGTGAGAAGATAAAACGAGAACTCTTCTTTGTTTACAAGAATAAAGAATCAAAAGAAAAACAAATAAAAGAATTAGTGGCTATGTTCATGGTGGAAATCGGGAGAAATCAAGATTGAGATGGATTTGAACTAACAACTAAAAAGAAAGTAAAATCAAGAAAACTTTGAATGCAAGAAATCCATGACTAGCTAACCTTAACTACCTTGCTAAACTAACTAAACTCCGTGATAGTGATGCGTGCCTCATGTTGATTCATCGGCATGTATTTGTCTTGCTTGTGATCTAATTACTTTCCCACTAAGATGATGGGGATTCATTCTTGGACTTGTCTTGTAGCCTCCATAGATGGTCATCGGCCTACAAGATAGACTTTCACTAATGGAATCACAAGAGATACACTCAAGGGATGCAAATGAAGAACATACAACTTTCACTAATGGAAGTAGTGAAGTTGTACATCAATTAGCATATTGGTGCTCCATCTCCATGTTCCATCAAGGCACTAGTTCAAAGACTAGGCTCTACATGAGGCACACATGAATCATATGGAGAATTACAACAAGATTCTTGCCAAGAAATGAAACAAAACCCATCGGAGAAGAGAAGATCATACAAATTGCAAGATGAAGTAAAGCAATCACCCATGAGTTAGGAGTTAGCAAGAGTAGTGGTTAGCTAGTACATGGAACAAGAAATTAGCTACTAGACATTACAAAAGCAAAGCAAAGCATGATTGAATTGCTAGAAATTAACAAAGCAAGTAACAAAGCAAAATAAAAGCAAGTGAAGAAGACAAACTAGAATCAAGCTCAAGTAGATATGTAGAGAATGGATCAATCCTTGTATAGCTCCAAGTTGTCACTCCTTGTTGATACAAGCTCTCTCTCTCATACAAATCTCTCTTGCAATGAAATCTAGGGAGGAGAAGATCCTAGAGAGAACTAAAAATCCTAAACAAAACCTAACAAAATTACAATCTATTCACTAATCTCTCTCTCTTCTCTGATCAGTTTTTGCTCGCAGGTCCAAGTGAGGTATTTATAGGAGAACTGAGAAGCTTCTGGAGATAAGGTGGTTGCCACAAAATCCGGGGATCCAACGGCCCTAGATTGCCGCGCCCTGCCGCGCGTCCGCGGCCTAACCGAATCCGTTCAGCAACGGATTTCTGTTGCTGAGTGGTTACGGGGTTGTTGGCCACGTGGACATTCTAGAATCTCCGTTGGTTGAGCGCAGATCTCTCTGGATTTGATTTGAAATTGGCTTTATCTTGAGTCTTTAATTAATCACTTAATTAGTGTTAATTAAGTGATTATTTGAATATCTCTCCATTAATTGTGTACCTGCAAATAAGTAGAGAAGAGGAGTAAAAATCACTTATTTATTTGTATTATGCATGGGAGTTATGATGTAAAATATGCAATATTGAGTACTAATCACACCCCCACACTTATTCGTTTGCTCGTCCCGAGCAAAAACAAAGAAAAAGAAAATAAAATCTAAGCTACAAGTTTATTACACCACTTTCGCAGGTGACGCGATTGCACTGAGCATGTGCAACAAGCCGTTAAACCTCTAGGTTACCCTAGAGGAGGAGTGTTGTCTCCTGAGGGTTTTCAGCGGATTACACCCACAAAATCCATAAAGAAAGAAGACAAATGTTAGTATTTTGAAAACGCATTTTGAATAAGAGACAAGTTTTTAAACTATTTTTGCAAAAATATAAGTGATCCTAGATCATAAGTCCACCTATAATTATTCTTCCTTAAACTTAGTATCCATGCAAGATCTTGTCTTTAATTAAGGTAAGAGTTCAAAATTGGATTGAATATTTTATCTTTCATAAAACCTAGATAGTATGCACACCGTGTAAGTGAAGATTTCCTGGGATTTCAACTCCAACCATCAAGCCATTTATTTATCTATATATATATATTTTTTTCTTTTTCTGCTTTTTTCTTCCCTTAGTTTTCTTAGGCTTTCTAGTTCACCCATGTAGCGAGCCTATAACCGATGACTCCCAGACCAGATGGTCTTAGGGCACCAGATGAGGAAACATCCCTCGGGTTTAAGGACTCGAGTGAAAAAGGCCACAAAACTAAGAGGGATTATTCTTAATCACTGTTAGGCGTGAATAATCATGCTTCTTGAGGCACAATTACCCAGCTTAATAAGTGAGATCACTGTTAGGCGTGAGTCATCATGCTTCTTGAGGCACAATTTCCCAGCTTAATAAGTGATCTTTTATTTATATATATATATTTTTTTTTTCTTTTTTCTTTTTCTCTTTTTTTTTTATTTATATATATATATATATGGCGTTTTTTGGTCTTTGTTTCCATCCCAAGAAATGTGTAAGTGTAAAGTGCATATTATCTAAGGCAAAAAATGCAAGATAAAAATATCTCCTCAATTTTACTTACTTAGCCTATAATTTTCAAACAAGATCTATTATTTCAACTAAGTTTAAGATGTCATAATTAAGGCTTTCTTAATCTCTAAGATACATCTTAATTTTCTTAAAAATAGAACAAAACTTTGTCTCTTTTTTCAAAAAGTTTTTATTTTGTTTTTTTTTTATTTTTAATTTTTCTAAAAGAAAAGTAAAAGAAAGAAAGTCTAAAAACTCTATGTTAGTAAACCCTCCCCCACACTTATTTCATGCATTGTCCTCAATGCATTATGATATATGTATGCATGAAACAAAATGGAAGGGGAAGGAATTTTTTTATTTTCAAAAAATTTATTTACAAAGAATATACAAATGTAACTCTCACCTGGGTTTTTGGTCGCTTCCCTCTGGCCCGTTTCCCATCGTTCCAATGTGTTCTCTTTCTTGAACTCCATTGGGAAACGGTCTGAATTGTTCTTACCCTAGGTGATTCCAGTTTCAATTTGTTGTTATTTTCATTCATACTCTTTCCACCACATCGTTCACAAACAAAGTCCTTATCATCACTCTCACTCAGAATCTCATCACTTCCAGTGTTTAGAAATTTTAACTCCTCTCCATATAATTCTTCAAAGCTCAAGTCAACATCCGGCAGTGGACAATTAGCTAACTTACCCCGAGTTGACTCATCTAAGCACATAATCTCATCAGCAAACAAGTCTTCAAATGATATATCAATTGGAGGTTCAAACACAGTCTCAGTTGGCTCATTGAAAGTGAAGATATCCAAATCAACTTTCCCCGTTTGAAAGGGTACTCGGATAAGAGAATCACAAGATTGTGACTCATCTTTTGGATCTTCACCTTCCTCCTCACAATTGTTACTAATGAAATTAACCTCAAATGTTTGATCTTTTGTTTTGTGAGGCTGTGTGTGGAAGACATTGTGTTCATGTGTCATGTTACCAAAAGTCAACCTCATTGATCCATTCCGGCAATTAATGATTGCATTTGCAGTAGCCAGGAATGGTCGTCCCAGAATGACAGGAATTTGTGCCCTTTGATTGGAATTTGACACTGGTTTTGTTTCAAGGACAACAAAGTCAACAGGATAAAAGAATTCTCCAACTTTGACGAGGACATCTTGAATTACCCCCTTGGGTTTAGTAACAGAGCGGTCGGCCAATTGAATGGTCATTTGGGTCGGGAGAAGATCACCTAACCCCAATTGTTGGTACACAGAGAAAGGCAGGAGATTGATACTGGCCCCCAAATCAAGAAGTGCCCTATTGATGGTAGTCTGTCCTATGATGCATGAAATGGTGGGGCTCCCTGGGTCTTTGTACTTAACAGGAATTGGACCAGTGAGCAACTCATTAATGGATGATGCTAGGAAGACTTTTTTAGGGACTTGGGTCTTTCTCTTCTTGGTGCACATTTCCTTCAAAAATTTGGCATATGATGGCACTTGTTGAATGGCATCAAGAAGAGGGACATTGATTTGGACCTTATTGAATGTTTCTTTTATTTTCTCCATGTGAGCATTTGACTTATTATTTCTCAGCCTATTTGGATATGGAACTATAGGCTTGTATGTATGCTCATCTACCTTTTCTTCACCCTTAGCCTTGGAAGTGGATGGCTCTGAACTAGAGGATGGTTTGTCAAAAGTTGGTGACATTGGGACATGAGGAGTTTGCTTTGGTACTGGATGAGATTGTGGACTAGAAACCTTATTGTCAACTTGTTTACCAGATCTCAGGGTGTGAATGGCATGACAATGACTGGGTCCTGAATCTTCAACTTTGGGATTTAGCAATGGCTGATTTGGGAACAAATGTCTTTGATTCTCAGCCAATTGCCCAATTTGGACCTTCATTTCATTCAACTCCTGTTTATGGTTTTTTGTAAAGGTTTCTAGCATTTGTTTCAACTCAGATATTTCAGAATTATTTTGGGGTGGATGTTGAGGATATGGAGATTGGAACTGTGATTGGTAGAATGGTGGAGGATTCTGATAATATGGTGGTGTGTCCTGATATGACTGATATGACTGTGGTGGACTTTGAGATGGATGAACATACAGTGAATTTTGATCAAAACTGGATGAATGAAACTGAGCATTGTATGGATGTTGAAGTGGTGGCATATGATGCTCAGTACCAGACTGACTCCATGGAAAATTTGGATGGTTCTGCCATCCTGAATTGTAAGTATTGGAGTATGGGGGTCTGGTAAAAGTTGCATTCATGTTCTCCTGAAATGATTGGGGCTGATAAAATGGACACTCCTCAACAACATGGCTAAGGTCTTGACATTTGGTGCAACCTGGTCTAATCAAAGGCAATGGGTTGACCTGGTTGACCACAGAATTCCCTATTGACTCAAGCAACTCTATCCTCTTCATTAATTGTGTGATCTTGGTTTCTGAAGCTAGAGAGGATTCTTTGGATTGTGTACCAGTTCTGGAAGTGGTGGGAGTCGGTTTATCAGGGCATGACTCCCACTGAATGGTTTTCTCAGCTAGGGTTTCAAAGAGATCCCACCCCTGATGTTCATCTTTCTTCAGAAATTCCCCTTGGCACATGGATTCTAAAAGTGTTTTCGTTTGGTAATCTAATCCATCATAGATAATCTGGCATAGCCGCCATTTCTCTATGCCGTGATGGGGACATAGGGCTAAGAGGTCTTTGAAACGCTCAAGATATTTCCAGAAAGGTTCATTTTGTTCTTGCTTGAATTGCATTATGTTTTTTCTCATGAGGGCTATTTTGTGGATAGAATAGAATTTCCTAAGAAAGACCTTAACAAAATCATCCCATGAAGATATGGAACTGACAGGAAGACTATAAAGCCATTTCTTAGCTAAATCCTTAAGTGCAAACGGTATGAACCGTAACCTAACAGCATCCTCAGAAAGTTGGGATATTCTCATCATTTGGCATACCTCTTCAAACTCACGAATAAAGAGGTACGCGTCCTCAGACTCAAGACCATGGAATCGGGGAAGTGTACTAATGAATTGTGGTTTCAGCTCAAAATGATTTCCATTAGGCTCGGGAGAAGAATGCATGAAGGAATGGAGGTGCGAATCGGATAGAATCGATCTTGAAGTGAGACGTTGTTGGTCATGATGTGAAGTGGTTGTGGAAGTGTAAGTGTAGAAAGAATTAGGATCACAAAACCACTATCGTATATACAATCACAAACAACGTGCACCGATCACACCAGCGAAAAAAAAAAAAAAAAAATAACAAACAACAAAAGAAAAAAATCAATCCAAGCTTGTCTAGGGTTTCTGGTCCTAGGTGACTCCTAAATAGACTGTCCACGGGAGGTTTGGTGTGGACTCTGACTATAAGCAAATCAGCCAGGGAAGGGTAAGGTTGGTGGGAGGTTTTCCGTCCGGAGACGTTCCTTAATTAAGTAACCAGCAACCTTCGGGCTTTCGGCCCTCAACCCCTTTCCTAGACACTGATTTTACAGAAGTCAATTTCCAACACTTTTCCCCCTTAGGATAATCTCCTAAATGAGTCCGGATGTCCCTAGGGCCAACGTCTATCAAATTTTATTTACAAGCTTAGGATTGTGAGTACGTGGGGAAATGATTTTCGGGCTAAGGAAGGGGTGATAAAATCCCCACCTTATCTTATTTACGGGATATGCCCTTAAAGTAAATTCGTGCAAGTGTACGATGAAAGATAACAAGGATACACTCAAAGCATGAAAATCAAGCAAGAGTTTGTCCTAGTCTATATGCTATGCGAACACGTACCTTGTCCCACGCGCTCTTCAACAGTAAAAGTAAAGAATTGAAAGACACGTGCCTAAAATGCAAATGTCTAACAATTATTATCAATTACAACCAATTTTTTTACTGTTGAATTAATTTATCAGGTATATGATGCAGAATACAGGAAATGAAGTATAGAAGCAGATGTAACTTGCAGAGCAGAAGCCCCTGCAAAAATTTTGTCAGTAGTTCTCTCTGTTGTGCCGCGTTTCCACGGCAATTCTTGTGGATCCGCGGCACTCCAGAGGGATCCTGGGCTCTGCTTTCTTGAGCAGAGTCCCAGGTCCACTTATATGTTTCTGCTGTAGATATTTTCCTGTTTTCTTCTCCTGTCACCTGCAACAGAGAAGAAGAATCGTTTAGTTTCTCACTTTTAAAAATACCGTCGCTCTCCCCCGGCAACGGCGCCAAAATTTGTTTTGAGACGGAAAAGGGCGTACTTATTATATGTATAGAATGTGATTGATGTACCCTTTCTTGTCTCCGCTATAGCCTAGGGCTATACCGAGTCGGATCTCAGGGAGAGCTAGTGTAGAAACGTTACGATACACGTGAGAAGATAAAACGAGAACTCTTCTTTGTTTACAAGAATAAAGAATCAAAAGAAAAACAAATAAAAGAATTAGTGGCTATGTTCATGGTGGAAATCGGGAGAAATCAAGATTGAGATGGATTTGAACTAACAACTAAAAGAAAGTAAAATCAAGAAAACTTTGAATGCAAGAAATCCATGACTAGCTAACCTTAACTACCTTGCTAAACTAACTAAACTCCGTGATAGTGATGCGTGCCTCATGTTGATTCATCGGCATGTATTTGTCTTGCTTGTGATCTAATTACTTTCCCACTAAGATGATGGGGATTCATTCTTGGACTTGTCTTGTAGCCTCCATAGATGGTCATCGGCCTACAAGATAGACTTTCACTAATGGAATCACAAGAGATACACTCAAGGGATGCAAATGAAGAACATACAACTTTCACTAATGGAAGTAGTGAAGTTGTACATCAATTAGCATATTGGTGCTCCATCTCCATGTTCCATCAAGGCACTAGTTCAAAGACTAGGCTCTACATGAGGCACACATGAATCATATGGAGAATTACAACAAGATTCTTGCCAAGAAATGAAACAAAACCCATCGGAGAAGAGAAGATCATACAAATTGCAAGATGAAGTAAAGCAATCACCCATGAGTTAGGAGTTAGCAAGAGTAGTGGTTAGCTAGTACATGGAACAAGAAATTAGCTACTAGACATTACAAAAGCAAAGCAAAGCATGATTGAATTGCTAGAAATTAACAAAGCAAGTAACAAAGCAAAATAAAAGCAAGTGAAGAAGACAAACTAGAATCAAGCTCAAGTAGATATGTAGAGAATGGATCAATCCTTGTATAGCTCCAAGTTGTCACTCCTTGTTGATACAAGCTCTCTCTCTCATACAAATCTCTCTTGCAATGAAATCTAGGGAGGAGAAGATCCTAGAGAGAACTAAAAATCCTAAACAAAACCTAACAAAATTACAATCTATTCACTAATCTCTCTCTCTTCTCTGATCAGTTTTTGCTCGCAGGTCCAAGTGAGGTATTTATAGGAGAACTGAGAAGCTTCTGGAGATAAGGTGGTTGCCACAAAATCCGGGGATCCAACGGCCCTAGATTGCCGCGCCCTGCCGCGCGTCCGCGGCTTAACCGAATCCGTTCAGCAACGGATTTCTGTTGCTGAGTGGTTACGGGGTTGTTGGCCACGTGGACATTCTAGAATCTCCGTTGGTTGAGCGCAGATCTCTCTGGATTTGATTTGAAATTGGCTTTATCTTGAGTCTTTAATTAATCGCTTAATTAGTGTTAATTAAGTGATTATTTGAATATCTCTCCATTAATTGTGTACCTGCAAATAAGTAGAGAAGAGGAGTAAAAATCACTTATTTATTTGTATTATGCATGGGAGTTATGATGTAAAATATGCAATATTGAGTACTAATCACTCTTTTAATGATAGATACCGAGTACATGGCTACAGTTGAGGCATCAAATGAAGCTTTGTAGTTAAGAGAATTGGTCGAGACTTTGGTATAATGTAGGATTCTGTTCTGTTCATTTCAACAGTCAAAGTGTTGTTCATCTTGCTAAGGATCACTTGTATCACAAGAGGACTAAGCATATTGATGTAATATATCATAAGATACGTTAGTGAGTCATAGATGACAAGGTGATTGGCTTGGTGAAGATCAGTATAAAGAAGAATCTAGCGGACACAATGACGAAGACCATCCCGGTGGAGAAGTTCAAAGCATCTCTGAACTTCATCAAGGTTCTCCAAAGGTAAGGTGGAGAACGGGCTCTTGGGAGGGAGCCATGTGAAGCCACAAAAGGGGAGAGAAAGCACAGTGAATGAAGTAAAGGCCAATTTTTTAGAAGGGACTCAATGAACATGAGTCAAAGTGGAGATAGTTAGTATTTTGAGTGCCTCATATTTATTAGAGAAGAATTCTGGATCACCTGGAGGTGTTACAAACTTCAGAGATCAAGCATGAACATATACAAGACTTGTGCATGTTATAAGTCGACTTATAAGTCTTATTAATCGACTTATATTTTAGCCTAGTCGACTTATACTTGGGTATAGTCGACTATTGCTTACAATAGAGAGTTGAATTCTCAGATTTTTATTAACTAATAATCCCTTATAGTCGATTAGTGCAGATTATTAGTCGACTTATAGTCGACTAATATCAGGTTTGGTACTTTTCTTTTCTGGTTCTGTTTCCAGTTTGAGTTGTATTCATGTTTTTTTTCTTTCTCTGAGGCGGTGCTGATTGTATTTTTGAAGTTTGGATTGGACTAGGAACATCCTAGATGCCTATATAAGCTCTTTTGAAAAAAGTGAAGCAATGTTAAGAATTAAAGAGAAATTCAGATTTTCACTTTTGAGAGTTGTAAGAGAGATTTTTCTTATAACTCTTGTATTTTCTTCTCTGTTTTCAATATAATTTCTCCCTCCCTCCCTGTGAACGTAGTAACTCTTTACGAACCACGTTAAATTTGGTATTCTTGTATTTTGTGGTGATTTGTTTCAATTGCTTACGAGTGGTAGATCTTCTACAATTTCACTGTTAACTCAGTGTTTATCTCTTTGGTATCGGTGTTGATCACGACAATATATGTATGTATCCGTGGCTGTTTGGCCCACTGGTAAGTCACTTGGCTTAAAAACTAAATGACCCCAGTTTGAATCCGATTGCCGATGGATATCTGCCCCCACGCGTTGTGGCGCGTGACTTACCTTATTGCATGGTGGGAATTCTCCCAGGGTAAGGGCCACGTGACCCGCAAGATTAGTCCGGTGGGGAAACCCCCTCTGTAGAGCCGTGCTTTCCCTGCCCCCATGCGAGATATAAAGCAAGTCTCGCTTGAGGGCGCACTGGGATACCTGGGCGGTTTTCCAAAAAAAAATGTATGTATGTATGTATGTATGTATGTATATATGTATGTGTGTGTGTGTCTATGTGTGTGTGTGTCTATGTGTGTGTATATGCATATACATATATTAAATATTTAAAATCTTAATTTCATCTAAATTTATTCCCATCAAGGTATTTTTTTAAACGTGCATCTTACATGCCAATAATCTAGTGGTATTTGTGTTGGAAAGAGAGAGTTTACTGATGGAGAAGTTGACAAGGATCGTCTAGGGTCGTCGAGGTGATCGCCAAGGAAGTCGACGACGAAAGGCGAAGGAAACAACAGCAGAAGAAAGAAGCAGCAGCAGAATAGGCTCAGCGGTCGACCGGCCCGGTCGACCGCACGTACACAGTGTGCACAGGGTCAGAGAGCGGTCGACCGCCCGGTCAATCGAAAAGCCTGACTGTAAGTACCCAACTCTCTGTTGGGCACCCGGTTGACCGACCGGTCGACCGGTGGAAGGGTCGGTCGACCGCCCGGTCGACCGACAAGCGAGTGCGGGCTGCGAGTGCAGATTTGAAAATCTGTTTGTATTTAAGGGGTTGGCTGTTTTCTAGGGTTTGTATCTTGGAGAAGATCCTTGAGAAGGAACTGCTGGAGCTCTCTTGCATTCAAAGAGGCTGCTAGCAATTGTAATCTTCTTCCAAAGCAATTAAATCTCTCTCTGATTGCCCCGAGGACTTAGGCGTTGAGGCCAAACCTCGTTAAAGTTGTTGTTTGCGTTTTGTGCTTTCTCCTGTGATTGTTTTTGTGCTGTTTAGGATTGTTCTTCGTGCGTGGGAGATTAAGGGAGGGATCCTCATCAGGTTGTTGTCACCGAAGCACAACAAGTGGTATCAGAGCAGCCGGTTTTGGCTTGGGATTTCTGAAGATTCAGAGGGCTCAAGATCTGATCTGGTGGAGATCGTCTGTCGATCTCAGATCAGAGGTATTGGTGTTCATGGAGATTGTGTGTCGATCTCAGGAGGACGCAAGGAGGGCTCGGGGAATCTGTGCTGGAATAGATCCGGAGAGAAACTCGATCTAGGGTTTCTAGGGAAAGGTAAAAATCTAATTTTTATCTGAGTTGAGATCTATTTCCAGTTGATTGTTCTTTCGCATAGATAGAGGATCAATAAATCTCAATGGCAGAAGAAATTGCTTCAGCTAAGACAATGAATTCTCACCCGAGGATTGAAGTTGTCAAGTTCAACGGTACAAATAACTTCGGGATGTGGAGTGTGAGGTTATGGATGCGCTGAATGCATCGAACCTCGAAGATACTCTCCTTTTGGAGAAGAAGAAGAGCACGACCACTGATGAAGAGTGGGCAAAGATGAACAGATCGGCATGTGGATTGATACGTTCATGTTTGTCGCAAGACATAAAATACCTTGCGCAACATGAGACGTCGACGAAGAAATTGTGGGAAACCCTTGCGAAGAAATACCTGACTAAGAGTGTTGAGTCCAGGTTGCAGCTTAAGAGTAGGCTGTACAGTTTTCAAATGAAGAATGGGAGCATAGTGAATGAGCACATCAATCGATATACGAAGCTTCTTACAGACTTGGTAAACGTGGATGTCAAGATAGAAGAGGAAGATAAGGCGATCATCTTTCTGAACTCACTCCCGGCGGAGGAGTATGAGACATTCACTCTGACCTTCATCAATGGAAGGCAGACCTTGGATTATGATGAAGTGTCGTCTGCACTGACTAGTTATGAGACGAGGAAGAAGGAGAGACATCCTCTAGGTCAAGCTCATCGGCGGAGGCACTGGAAGTAAGAGGCAGAGGTTCATCACGGAAGGGCAAGGAGGTGAAAGGAAGATCAAAGTACAGGTTGGGTTTCAGAAATCTGAAGAGGAATCAGTGTGCCTTGTGCAAGAAACTAGGACACTGGAAAGCAGAATGCCCAAAGGCCAAAGATAAGGTGGAGTCAAAGACCGAGGCGAATCTCGCACAGGCGGATGGATCGGATGATAACTCTTCAGTGTTATCTCTCTCGGTTACTACCCCTACTATTAGTAACTCAGATAGTGCTGAGTGGATCTTGGATAGCGGAGCCACCTATCATGTGTCCCCGAACAGGGCCTGGTTTTCTAACTTTGAGAAGCTGGATGGATGCTACACGATCATGGGGGATGACCATCCGTGTAATATAGAAGGGATGGGTACAGTTCGCATCAAGATGGATGATGAGATAGTTCGAGAGTTGAAGGAGGTGAGGTATGTACCTCAGCTCAAAAAGAATCTTATCTCAGTTGGTGATTGAGGCAAAACCTGCACACAAAATACGAAATTTCAGAACTTATAATAAAAATGCGCAAGTGCTCAATTCTTTCGCTATAACAAGTGGCTATGCGGGTCGTGATCCACAAGGAGGGTTTGCGATGGAAGCTTTTACGTTTCTTTATTGAAATCTTAATGAAGATAAAACGAAGGTTCTTCTTTGGTTAAAGTTAAGAAATAAAAAAGAAAAAGAATTATGTTAAAGTTAGAAGAAAATGAGAGATGAAGAAGGTGAAAAAAAAATCAGAAAACGGCGAAAGCGACTATGTACAAATCATTATTTACAAGGAAGTGAAAAGGAGTGGTGTTGGTGATTTAATTTACAGAAATAAAAGAAAACAAATAAAAACAATTACTTACCTTCTTTTCACCAAAAGCTTACCTTGAGTCTTTGCGACGATGTTACCTTGAATTGGAGGCAATCAGCGCATAGCCCATAAGAGTTAATTTTTGGTCTCTTCCACATTACATCATCAAGATACTCAAGCATGAAATGATACAGAGAGACTCACAATTCCATCGTCATGAGCTATCGGTGGTACTCGCAAAAGCAAGGCTCTTTCGATGCTTTAGACTCACTTGGAAGACAGTTGTACCAAAAAGAAAAGTGAAGTAGAAAAGAAGAAGAAGAAGAAGACTAAAGGAAAGTACATACAAAGAAAGAACATCGATTCAATTTCATAACGATCAAAGAAAGAAATAAACCTTACAACATTGTCACTTTTAGCTCAAGCTTCATTCTTGTTCTTCGATGAAAGTCGATCTCCTCTGAATTACATGAATAAAAAACTAAAATTACATGAACAAGAAAACAAAAACCTAAACTAAGAAATGAAAACTAGTCTAAATCCTAACTCTGCATGGTCGTCCCTTTTCAGCGCAAACACTGTCTTTTTATAGGCATACCCACACGAGGGGGATCCCGGGGAGATCGGGGAGCAAACGCTCCTCCTAACTCCCCAACCTTGCCGCGAAAACGCGGCTTGGGCCGCGTTTCCGCGGCCAGGGTGTGGCCAGGTGGCCACACCCTGTTGGTAGGTTGCCCTGGTTTCGCCCTCTGACTTTATCTGGAGTTGGTTTTTCAGTTTGAGTCCCGGATTCTGACGAAATGGCCTTGGATTCTTGGGTTTAACCGATCGATTCTGAGAGGATTCTTCTCAACTGTTTTTCAACCTCTTGATTTTGCCCTGATCTACTGAGTGCGAATTAATTCTGATTTAATTCAGAATTTTGGTGGGCTTTGGGCTCATTTCTCTTCATCTCTTTAAAGAATGGGCCTGCAAATAAATTAAGCAATTAATTAAGACAATGCAAAGTTTTATTCTAGAATAAGTATGAAAATATGATACTAAATATGCAACATTAGCGACCAATCACACCCCCATACCTATCTTTTGCTCGTCCTCGAGCAAAACAACTAAACTATACTAAGAATTATTAGACCACTTTCGCAGGTCACGCGATTGCACTGAGCATGTGCAACAAGCCGTTAAACCTCTAGGTTTCCCCTAGAGGACGAGTTTTATCTCGTGAGGGTTTTTAGCGGGTTACACCCACAAAATCCATAAAGAAAGGGAAATAAAGAGTTAGTATTTTCGAAAAGCATTTTGAAAGAGAAAAATATTTGAAATATAATTGCAAGATTTAAGCAATCTATAAGTTATAGGAAACTGAATTTTTCATTCCTACACTTAGTCTCTATTCAAAAATTTATTATCAATCAAAGTAAGGAGTCAAATTGTACTTCTCATCTAGTCTATTACTTTACCCTAAGTCATATGCACCTTGTGACTGTGAAAATTTTGACTAAGGGTTCATTAACTCTAACTCTTATGCCATATTTATTTACATATATATATATATATATATATATATATATATATATATATATATATATATATGTTTTGGTGGTATTATTCCTTAGTTCTATTAGGCTTTCTAATCTGACCATGTAACGAGCTTTTAATCGATGACTCCCAAACCAAATGGTCTTATGGCACGGGTGAGAAAACCCCCCAAGGACTTAAGGACTCAAGCAAACAAGGCCACAAAACTAAGGATTTTATTATATGAACCCCTTTTAGGCGTGAATACTTATGCTTTATTAGGCACAAATACCCAGCTTAATTAGCGGATTTTTTTCTTAAACTTATCTAATCATCTTTCGCATAAATACTAAGGCTTGCTTAGGCCAAGTACCTAGCTAATCAATAATTAAATTTGTTTATCTTTTTTTTAATAAGGCATAAGAATCTTTGTTTTTGAACCCTAAGTGTGTAAGTGTATGAAGTGTGCATATTTCATTAAGGTAAAGATCAAGACTAAATTACTTTGACAAATTATCTTCCTAAACCTAAAATCAAACAAATAATCTTATTTTGACCAAGTATAAAAATTCCTAATTTGCATTTTCCTATTCCTTAAAATTGACTTAATTTCTTACAAAAAAATATCAAAATATTGTTTCTATTTTCAAAAAGTTTTTAAAAGTAAAGAAAATGTTAATTTTTTTAATAAAGAAAAAAACAAAGTTATGTTAGAACCCTCTCCCACACCTATCTCATGCATTGTCCTCAATGTGTGAATTAATGCATAGATGCATGAAAAAGACGAAAGGGAAGGAAAATGTTACCTTAAGGTGGTGGTTCCGGTGGTGGTCTGATTGGTCCACGAAATGCGGCCCAATCGACTTTTCGTTGGGTTCGAAGGAACCCACCAGAAATATCTTTAATATAACCCGTTAAAAAGATAAATCCATGAAGAATTTTTATTAAAAATTTAACCCCATCTAATTTCCAAATTCCATAACTAATTTCGGAGTCAAATTTGTCTACCACCTCGTCCCAGAATGGAGTATGAAAACATAGAATGATTGACTTGGACTCAAGAAGTACAGGAACTAATACTGACTCAGGAAAGTGATTTAAGTCAAGTAAAGGTTCGGGAGTCGAATTTGGTTCAGGAAGTGGGTCCAAGTCAAGAAAGTGAAACTCAAGTCCACATTTATTTTTCAACAATGGAATGTGACTTAATATAGGTGATTCAAGTTCAGGAATGATAGGTGGGGGAATGAAAACTGATTCTAAAATATTACTCAAGTTTGGTAACAAAACAGGAGTCATATTGATTCAGAAAGGTGAACTGGATCACAGATTTGAGAATCTAGGTCACATATCTCATTGAGTTTAATATCATAAAAATGAGAACTTGCCAATTTGTCAATAGGATCTTTAAAAGTGTATAATTGGTCAAGTTCAATATGATCCTTAAAGATGGGTGATTCAATTTCATTATGAATTGGTACAGGATCCAATGTTGACTCCGGGAAAAGATTGAAGTCAGGTGAAGATACCAGAGTCATTATTAAATCAGAAAGAAGAATTGAATCACTAAGTTGGTTCAAGATCATATTCATTCTCAAGTTCTATTTCAGGAAGGAATAACTTGCCAAACTGTCAATATCTTTTTCAAAATTTGGAGTTTGGGCAAGTTCAAATGGTTGTTCTGAAATAATCTTGATTTTCAAAACTACATGACTCTTCGGCTCTAACAGAATGGTTAGTAACATCAGAACTAATCAAAGGTGAGAACGTAGAGATTCGACCATCATATCTATGTCACGATTTCGAGCATTTTGAGCATGAGTCATGGCTTCAGGCATCTTTTCATAGTTGATGGATTCATTGTTTTGATGAAAAGATGAAGTTTTGTCTTGGAAGTGGTAGTGAAATTGTGAGTCCCTCAGATTTTGTGATTGTTGTTTGGACTCACGCATACTCCTTTCCAAAATTGATGGTTTTCTATTTTGGACAGGTGGAACTGAGTATGACTCTTGGGAATATTGTGGACTAGGTGGAGAAGGAAGACAGATTGGTTGAAAATTAGACTCGGGGAGGTGAATCCCTACTGACTCGGTGAAGAGTTGAAATTATTATGGAAATTATAGTTATTAGATTAGGGGCATGGGTTATATTGATTCGGATAAGACCAATCCGGCACACTAGGTTGGTTAAAGTCATGATATGCCGGGTTAGTAATATCCGAAAATGAACTCGGTGTGTAATGTGGATTATTATTAAAGTTGAAAAAATTATTATTGTAAGCCATATCACACAATAGAATACAAAAAATAAAGAAAAAACAAACAAATAAGCAAACAAATAAAAACAGAAAATTCTAACTAAGTTAGGGTAGACCTATGACCTAGACGACTCCTAACTGATTAGGGTCCATGAGAGGTCTAATGCAGACTTTGACCACAAGCTAATCAGCCAGGTCAGGGCAAGGTTGGTGGGAGGTTTTCCGTCAAAGACGTTCCTTAATTAAATACCACCAACCTTCGGGCTTTCGGCCCTCAATCCCTTTCCTAGACACTGATTTGGCAGGAGTCAAATTCCAACACCTTTCCCCCTTAGGATAATCTCCTAATTGAGTCCGAGATGTCCCTAGGGCCAACGTCTACTCATTTTTAGTTAGGCTTTGGTTAGTGAGGGCTTGAAATCTGATTTTTGGGCTAAGGAAGGGTGATTAAATCCCCCTTATCTTGTTATGGGTGGTGCCCTTAAAATCAATTTGTGCAAGTGTACAAGATAAATAAGATTCACTCAAAGCGATATAAATCACCAAGAAGTGAGTTCTATGCTAATGCAATGCGAACATACCTTGCTCCAGCACTCTTCAACAGTAAAGAAATGAATTGAAAAGACACGTGCCTAAAAATGCAAACGTCTAATCAATTTTTTATCTTTTCAATAATTGTTTTACTGTTGATTATTAGCAGGCTTTTGTGATGGCATATAAGAAAAAGTAAAGTTGCAGAAAACTAGAATTTGCAAAGCAGCAGCCCTGCAAAAAGACAGTTAGTAGTCCCTCCTTTTTGCCGCGTGTCCGCGGCGTTGGCCGCGGATCCGCGGCAAAGCAGAGGGCACTTGGTCTCTGCTTTCTAGAGCAGAGGCCTAAGGCCACTTATATGTTACTGCAACTTTAATTTCCTGCTTTGCTTGCCCTTTAACCTGCAACAGAGAAGAAAGTTCTTTTTAGTTCTAAAAAATTTTCAAGAAAAATCAGATTTCAATAAAAATAACGTTACCCTCCCCGGCAACGGCGCCAAATTTGATTGAGACAAACCTGCACACAAATATACGAATTTTCAGAACTTATAATAAAAATGTGCAAGTGCTCAATTCTTCCGCTATAGCAAGTGGCTATGCGGGTCGTGATCCACAATGAGGGTTTGCGATGGAAGCTTTTACGTTTCTTTATTGAAATCTTAATGAAGATAAAACGAAGGTTCTTCTTTGGTTAAAGTTAAGAAATAAAAAAGAAAAAGAATTATGTTAAAGTTAGAAGAAAATGAGAGATGAAGGAGGTGAAAAAAATCAGAAAACGACGAAAGCGACTATGTACAAATGATTATTTACAAGGAAGTGAAAAGGAGTGGTGTTGGTGATTTAATTTACAGAAATAAAGAAAATAAATAAAAACAATTACTTACCTTCTTTTCACCAAAAGCTTACCTTGAGTCTTTGCGACGATGTTACCTTGAATTGGAGGCAATCAGCGCATAGCCCATAAGAGTTGATTTTTTGTCTCTTCCACATTACATCATTAAGATACTCAAGCATGAAATGATACAGAGAGACTCACAATTCCATCGTCATGAGCTATCGGTGGCACTCGCAAAAGCAAGGCTCTTTCGATGCTTTTGACTCACTTGGAAGACATTTGTACCAAAAGAAAAATGAAGCAGAAAAGAAGAAGAAGAAGACTAAAGAAAAGTACATACAAAGAAAGAACATCGATTCGATTTCATAACGGTCAAAAAAGAAATAAACCTTACACCATTGTCACTTTTAGCTCAAGCTTCATTCTTGTTCTTCGATGAAAGTCGATCTCCTCTGAATTACATGAATAAAAAACTAAAATTACATGAACAAGAAAAATAAAACCCTAAACTAAGAAATGAAAAACTAGTCTAAATCCTAACTCTGCATGGTCGTCCCCTTTTCAGCGCAAACACTGCCTTTTTATAGGCATAACCCACACGAGGGGATCCCGGGGAGATCGGGGGAGCAAACGCTCCCCCTAACTCCCCAACCTTGCCGCAGAAACGCGGCTTGGGCCACGTTTCCGCGGCCAGGGTGTGGCCAGGTGGCCACACCCTGTTGGTGGGTTGCCCTGGTTTCGCCCTCTGACTTATCTGGTTAGTTTTTTCAGTTTGAGTCCCGGATTCTGACGAAATGGCCTTGGATTCTTGGCTTTAACCGATCGATCTGAGAGGATTCTTCTCAACCGGTTTTCAACCTCTTGATTTTGTCCTGATTTACTGAGTGCGAATTAATTCTGATTTAATTCAAAATTTTGGTGGGCTTTGGGCTCATTTCTCTTCATCTCCTTAAAGAATGGCCTGCAAATAAATTAAGTAATTATTAAGACAATGCAAAGTTTTATTCTAGAATAAGTATGGAAATATGATACTAAATATGCAACATTAGCAACCAATCAGTTGGCACTTTGGAAGCATCGGGCATGATGATATCTGTTCGAGATGGCGATCTCAGGATGATCAAGGGCTCGATGGTGGTGATGAAGGCGTCCGCCAAGGCAACCTCTACTACTTGAAGGGTAGTACGATGACAGTCAGGTGGAGACTTCGAGTTCCTCAGATGATGGTGGCCCGGAGGTCTGGCAGGGAAAGATCGTACAGGAAGAAGAAAAATCTTTGCGAGCTCCTGCAAAGATGAAATCGCTGAAAGGTGCTGCTACCTGCGAGTTGGAAGGTGAACACAGCGTTCTAGATAAGAAGAATGTGAGATTCAGCACCAGTACTCACCGCAATGAAGGTCTTCTTGATTGTGTTCACATGTGCGTATGGGGACCTCCTAAGACGGCATCGCTTGGAGGTCACAGGTACACTTTGTCTCATTTATTGATGGTTCATCTAGGCAGGTTTGGATATATCCCATGAGACAAAGGGGTAAAGCCCTAGATGTGTTGATGAAGTGGAGAGGAAGATGGAGAGGCAGATAGGTAGGAAGACAAAGGAGCTTCATATTGGTAATGTTGGAAAGAACATGTACCAGTTCCTACGATTTGGCCAGAACACAGGTATTGCAACTCACTTCACAACAGGTACAGAGGGGTTGGCTAAAGATGTAGTCCGTCCCTTGCTGGAGAAGGTTCGGAGGTTGTTGTCTAATGCAGGATTAGACAAGTCGTTTTGGGCTGAGGCGACTGAGTATGCTAGCCATCTCATGAACATCGACTGCGATTGGAGGTAAAGCTCCATTGGATATTTGGTCTGGGAAAGCTGCTCAAGATCATTGTTTGCTGCGGGAGTTTGGAAGTCCGGCCTACTTCAGTGCCAAGAATGGCAAGGTGAATCCGCGAGCAAAGAGGTTTGTCTATTTGGGCGTCAAGGAAAACAACTACAGGTTGTGAGACCCCGAATACAAGAAGATCGTGATGAGCAGGCATGTCACTTTTGGAGAGACTTCAGTGTTGAAGTCCACCGTCCCTCAGCAGGTGGAGAAGACGGAGACCAAGGAAGGATCGCAGCGGGTGGAGGTTGATGCTACTCCATCATCTCCAGTTGGTTCGGCATTAGAGGAGACTTCACCGGATGTGACACCGGGTGAAGATCATGAAGCCAAGGTTGATGCTGAACAGGTTGAAGACATTGCAGAGGATGTCGAGTTATTTGCAGCTATTGGAACAAAGGTGAAACACGCTTGTGGAGAAAGAAGCATGAATCTCAAGCTTGTGATCGTGACAAGCTGAAGTTGAAGGCCGTTGTCCTCCATGATGGTCGGGAAGAGGTTCATAAGACTCGGTCAGACAGGTTCACTGCTGCAATAGAGGTGCAAGTGCTTGAGCTTGATAAAGCTCATCAAATGAACTACGGTTGGCTTGATCCTTTTGGGCAAAGGTATGTAGGCAGCCGTAAAGGCGCAGCCATTTGGAGATGCAACCCGTATGAAGCTATTTGGGTTCTCGAGAAGCTGTTTGGATCTTCACGTAGAGGTGAAGAGGTGTGGCCGATGGAACTTCACGCAGAGGTGGAGAGGCTTCACATAGAGGTGAAGTGGTGTGGCTAGTTGGACTTCACGTAGAGGTGAGGTGTTGTGATCTCGATGAACAGTTGATCTTCCGGTGAGAAGATGATGAGCTTGCATAAGGAGTGGTGTGCATCCAGTTGAAGCCGATGGTGTTTGGTGGGCTCTACACAGACTTGGTGGACCGTCAGTGGAAGACAGGAAGACTAGATAGAGCTGGTCAGTTGGAGAGTCAGTGTTGACTCGTGAGGAAGTCTTCGTGGGGTCGTGAAGTTGCGGAGTAGAAGCCATGTTGGTGATCGGCATGTATAAAAATTCTCCTAAGGTGAAGTGCAAGGAAGGCATGTGCGATGCTTTTCAGTGGACAGCTGGGCTAAAGATTCCAAGCCGAGGTCGTGTGTCGATTTCGACCGGTGCGCGCAAGCCGAGATCGTGTGTCGATTTCGCCGAGATCGTGTGTCGATTTCGCCAGGTGATAGACTGGGGTACGTTGGAGATCGGCTCAGATTTGGAAGAATCTTCGCCGAGGTGGAGAATTGTTAGAAAGAGAGAGTTTACTGATGGGGAGTTGACAAGGATCGTCGAGGGTCGTCGAGGTGATCGCCAAGGAAGTCGACGACGAAAGGCGAAGGAAACAGCAGCAGAAGAAAGCAGCAGCAGCAGAACAGGCTCAGCGGTCGACCGCTCGGGCGGTCCGGTCGACCGCACGTGCACAGCGTGCACAGGGTCAGAGAGCGGTCGACCGCCCGGTCGACCGAAAAGCCTGACTATAAGTACCCAACTCTCTGTTGGGCACCCGGTCGAACGGCCAATCGACCGACAAGCGGGTGCGGGCTGTGAGTGCAGATTTGAAAATCTGTTTGTATTTAAGGGGTTGGCTGTTTTCTAGGGTGTATCTTGGAGAAGATCCTTGAGAAGGAACTGCTTGAGCTCTCTTGCATTCAAAGAGGCTGCTAGCAATTGTAATCTTCTTCCAAAGCAATTAAATCTCTCTCTGATTGCCCCGAGGACGTAGGCGTTGAGGCCGAACCTCGTTAAAGTTGTTTGCGTTATGTGCTTTCTCCAGTGATTGTTTTTATGCTGTTTAGGATTGTTCTTCGTGTGTGGGAGATTAAGGGAGGGATCCTCATCAGGTTGTTGTCACCGAAGCACAACAATTTGGAGACTGGTTCAAATCCCAACAAAAAATAGAAATAAAAATAATTTCTTCTCTTACATTTGTTGTCTTCGACATGTAAACATATACCATCCAATTCACGATTTACACAAAAACATAAAACATAAAAGCCGCATGTTTCAGTCTTCCACATTGGTTGAGGGTAGGGCAAGGGGTGTTGGGTTTGGATGTTGTGGTGGGTTGTCATGGTTGGATGTCGCGGTATTACATAATTGTGGGCCCACCACGGACCAGCTTAGTATTTTGGACTAGTAGTTACCACGGGATCATAGTGCCTCAATATGAGATACTGGAGAATGATCAGTAGTAGAAATACACAGCTGAGGTGATTGATACATTATAAGACCTTCTGGGTCATACCGGTAAAGAAAATCTGAAAACGTAGCAGCAATCATGTGTAGCTACATGTCAGGAGGATAAATAAAAGAACTTGAGGGGTTTTGTCTGCAAATAGCATCCTTTAGAAGCATTCCAACTGGTTCAAGTGAACCTCACCAAGGTGATGGATATAATTTGGTACTAGATAATCAAAATAGTGTTAAAACTCTATTTGGAGTGAAATATGCCAGCTGGATCTTTTTGGTCGATTGCAATTGCAGCCTTCAATAGTTAGTGTAGTTAGTCTTGTGTCTTGACTGTTCTCTTTGTGTCTTGACTGTTCTCTTTAAATGAAACAACTATCAACCTGTGTAGTTGGTGTATTGTGTTCAATTTTGCCACAGCTTCAACTATGGTAGTTGGAGTCGATCTGTGGTTGTAACTAAAGGGGGACACTAATAGACAGCTTGATACTGGATGAAGGCAAGTGATATGTGAAGGTTTTTTACTGTTGTTTTGCTTCCTTTTCGGCACAAAATCCACACTCGACTGCTAGACATGGTCTTTCACCTCTGAGGCAGTACCACCTTATGCAGGCAGATCCAAATCCAAGAACCAAACTACATGCAACTCTGATGTATTTTGTATTATCCTGTATCGTCTTCGGTCACTACCAACGGGAGAGGGGGGGGGTGGGGGGGACTGCATGCAACACTAACTACATCAAATCAACCACACCAAAAGGGCCAAAACTCTAGCTTAAATCTACTTTCAGTTGCATGGTACTATAGTAGGTTGCTATCTTTACCTCTCAGTACTCCTGAACAACATGATCTGCACTAAATAATGCATATAACTCCTTGATTAGGCCATGCTATTTTAAGTATTTTCTATGTTTCATGTCAGAAATCAGTACCAAAGTCAACCTTTTTCTTTTACATTGCATGTGAATTGTATATAGTATATAGTGATTGACTGATTGGTCATGTTACAGCATCTGTTACAATGGGCAAAAACTTAGCGTTGGAGTTGTATCACCATACACAGCTCAAGTACTCGCAATTCAAGACAAACTTGGGAAAGCATATGAGATATCTAATGATTTCTCTGTGAAGGTCAAGTCTATTGATGGATTTCAAGGTGGAGAGGAGGACATTATATTTATTTCTACTGTAAGGTCTAACAGAAGTGGATCTGTTGGTTTCCTTTCTAACCACCAACGGACAAATGTGGCTCTAACCAGAGCAAAGTAAGTACTTCCCCCCATCATGTTGGTTCATTTGCAAATACCTTAACAACGTTGTTGTCATTTTGTGGCAGGCATTGTTTGTGGATTTTAGGAAATGAGACAACGTTAATGAACAGTAAGTCAATTTGGGCAAAGTTAGTCCAGGATGCAAAAGATAGAGGCTGTTGCTACAATGCAAATGAGGACAAAAATCTAGCTGATGCTATCATCAAGGCTGCTGTGGAGCTTGATGAATTAGATAATTTGCTGAACATGGATACTCTGCATGTCAGCAGGACAAGTCGGAAGGTATTTTTGCTTTCTAACATCGCATAGACTTCAGTGTTTGCAGTTCATGTCTTACAATATTGTTATTGGGCTTAAACTATGACAATTGAATAAAATCCTTATTTTGGCAAGCATACATACAGAGAAGTGATTTTATCGCTACCTGTATAACTCTTTATTTCTCAGTTATCACAGGGAATATAATCACTACTTAATCCACTTAGGTTATTGGATTGATCATCAGAGGCTTGCTTTTTCCCACCCTTTTTTTCTTAGGCTGGTTCTTAAATTTGTTAGAAAAATTAGCACGCAATTCTAATGGCATATTAAGCAAGGTATCACACATTGATTCATGTAAACAGTATACACAATCTCTTTAAAAGCGAGTGGAACCATATGGATTTCCATAACCTGAATAGGCTGTTGTCAGTTCCACGACCAACTTGTCCGTGATTAACTGAATTTAACTCCATCAACCTGCAATGAAAGATCATAGGTTTCTGTTAGGTCTTTGCCGGAATTTCTCTTTTTGCTTTATGATGACATATTTGCAAGACCACTAAGACTGACCTATGGTTTCTTTTATCATTATCTTTTTGTTCCAGAAATCTGATAGATCCTACAACACAAATTCATGCAGTGGTTACGTTAGAGAAAGAAATATATACAGGAATAGACGTAGCAAGAAATGAGCATTTTATTGTGGATTCAAAATCTGAAACTTCTGCTTTGGATTCAAGGCAAGTCTTACTGGACCTATCCTATTTCCTGTTTTTTTTTATTTTTTTTTGCTAATATTTTCTTATCAGTTATACTCCCATTGTCTTATGCTACATTATGAGATAAATTCATTATCATAGACGGCCATGGGTTTATTTGATAAATTATTTAAATTAATTATAATATTTAAATAGAGATCTATTTAAGTCTAATAAAAGAAAATTTGTCAAATTTGAATCTCAAGACTCCACTAAAGAAAGTCCACCAATTTAGATTATAAATCTAATAAAAATTCATTAAAAAAAGGATGGTCGACTAAGGCAATCGTCATTGTGTGATGCTCATCAGATCATGCATTCGTAGTTGAATTTTTTTTCTTCCCCTATTTTATCTGTTTGTTCTATTTGTACTTCTTATAACAAGTTGTTTGGTTTGTCTACAGGAAATTTTTAAAAGTTGTGACTTTTACTCTGGCATGGAAGGCAGACAATGTTTCTGCTGTTTTTAGTTTTACTGAAGGCAGATGGGGGGAAATTGTTGTGTTTACATTTTGTAATTGGCTATTGCTAACTATGCACCTTGATATGGTGATCTGTTGTTGGTTCATGTTTTTTCACAAATTATTGTTACTGATTGTGGGATTTTCCTCATATTTTGAGCTCTTATAGGGCTTAAGAATTAACTGGACTTGTGTAGTTGAGTTAGTTTCACCCTTGGACCCATTTCATAATAGAGAAAAGAAATGTTGATTTAGCTGGCATAACGCCTTTATTCACTATACAGTACTGAAAAAGATGTGCTAGCCTCAACTAGTGTTGTCAAGTATTCAGCTAATATTTTTCTTAATCAACTCAATCCAATTATTCCCTCAAATATTCAGCTATTCATGTCTTCTCTGAAAATGGATTAGGGCTAATTTGTTTTTTCAAAAAGACTACCCAAAAAGCTTAAAATTTCAAATTGTTGGTTAATAATGTATGTCAAGCTAACTTTATTCGTATTGCTTTACCTTATGTGGGCCTTTATCTCACTCACTCTAGTTACTTGACAATTATTAGACTTAATGTATAAATGGATGTAGATATATATAGTTACTTGACAATTATGAGACTTAATGTTGGACCTCTTGAAACCCTATGCTTGGATGTTATGTATAAAGAAGTGATCAGGTTGCAGATGTATATGAAGTAATAGGTTGATTTCTTGATAGGTGAATTACTTAAGACTTTTGTTTCTTTAATTTATATGTGGTTATCTATTTTAGGGGAAGGATTGGAGGCTTATATCTTACTTGAATATCGGTACTTTATAGGTGTAAATGTTAATATATTTGGGACTTGTGATCAGACATTATAGCAAGGGGTGCACGGATGCAGATATATTCGCGAATATCCACATCCCTATCTGCTTTGATGTGGATATGGATATGAAATTTTTTTCTATTCGGGCGAATACAAATATAGATTCGGATAGGGATTTTAAAAAGGTTTCACATGCAGATACAAATACAGATATGTTTTTACAATTTGAATACATATACTGATATTCGCATATGGATGAATTTCTTTTTGGATATGGATATGCGCATATGTAAACCCAGATATGGATCCAGATATGGATATACATATATGGATGGATTTTTTGGATATAGATATCTGCATATGTAAAATCTGGATGCGAATGCAGGTATCCGCATATGGATACGAATATGAATATCCACATAGAGATTGTGATTTCTTATTATTTGAAGTTGATTGAGACTCTTTTAGATTTATGAATGGATTCTTCTTGTTATGAAGTTTTTTGTTTACTAGGTCGCGCATTTCTCATTCTTACATATTTTTCTTTTCAAACTTATTTATTTAATTCAATTAAGCAATTACTTCCTTTTGTCTTTTCTAAATTTTATAATAGTACTTTGGTATTGCATTGGATTATATATTTTTTAGTTAAGATGAATGGTGACATAAACATATCCTTTTAGCCTATCTTTAACCATATATGTTTCCCTTGTATCCAATCTGTATCCTTATTTGATTCGTATCTGATCTCCAATTTTGACGGATTCGTAAATGAATTTTTCTTACTGAGCAATATCTGTATCGTTATCAAGATTTGAAAGCACATATGGATTTGGTAAATGCTATGTCTAATATCCTGCAAAGCTTTGAAAATTTTATACTAGTCCTGCAAATCTTTTGAATTGCTATTTTGTCCCCGATATGTTATAAACAACACCAAATCAATCTTTTTAGTTAGTTTTCATCTAAATAGAGAGAATATCTTCTTCACATTAATAGTTTTATATGTTATGACCATTATATCCTTGTCATTGATTGAATGAAATTAAATGAATCCACCTACTTTTGTTTGGCCTAAATTAAAACCGAACCCAACCCAACCCAACCGATCTTAGAAGTAGACAAGCCTAAACCACTCATCTAACTTGACCTATCTTCTCCAACGATCAAAAGACCCAAATACTACCTCTGTCTCTAACTAAATCCCCCGCACCAATCTACCTCCTTTATAAAACACAATCCCAACTCTCCTCTTTAAAATAAAGCAAATTTCCATTCCCAACTCTTCTCTCTGTAAAACTTGTAATGCCCCGATCCCGCGGGTACGGAGACGTTAGTGTGATGTATAAACGTAAGTCAAAAATACCCTCACATATATACGCTAAGCATCAATACAGTAAGAATCAGAGTGCAAAAATAAGTGGTGCATTATACTTTCTAATATATGAGTACAATTACAAAGTTATCACCAGATGTGACACAATATTATAAGAATATTACATCACCGATAGGCACAAATGCGATAATACAAATAGATATACAAGTATGAACAGTATAAATGGCGCTCACGAGTTACAGATGGAGAACTCGAGAGACCTGCAGGGAACCTGGAAGGACAGGACTTCAGACCGTTTGCCGATGATCCATGCTTTCGCTCGCCACTCTGATCAGCAACCGGGAGAATCCACAAGTTTCAAGCTCAGGGATCTGGACATGAGGATTCAGGGGAGTCAGAACTCCCCAACGAGTGATGAAGCGAATGCCAAGTGGCGTGCAGAGATATACGTTTATCAATAAATCTGAGTCATAAATTTGCATGAAAAATCGTGTCGTGAGCACAGGCATACAGAAGTAAGTAAAGATATAGCAAGTGATATCAAGTAGTAATACACATGGTATAATAAGATAAGAGCAGGAGATTGCTGGAATAGAACACAAGTGGTAAGGCAGGATGTAATCAGCTATAATATAATAATAATCATAAACCAGAAATCCGATGTAAAAATCCGATGAAAGCAAACTCGGCAAAGCATACAAATAATTATTAGTTGGCATCTTTTATTATTATTATTACACATCCTACCCAGATGTCTAGATATGTGACCTAGCATCCCAGCACACATATATTCACATCTGTGTAAAGTAAGGCTGTTATTGGAAACCAACGGAGTATCAACAAATAATATTTACAGTGAGCCCCGTACATGCCCGGGACCATGGTCCATGATGTTTCGTTGCTGGTATTCGGAACCGGTCGCAAGGCTTAGATGAGGATCTTATTGTATGCCATTTATCATGAATATAATAGGATGCATTTGAGAGACTGGATGGGGATCTCTTCATCGCTTTCTCCAACTGGATGTAAGGCTGGCTTGGGACAAGGCATCATGCTTTAGCAGGTGTTTGTATCGAGGGTGAGAGATTTGCAGTCCACTGATGAATGCGAGTGTAGGGACATCTTCATTGCAGTCAAAAATCTCGACGAACTGGTTCTAAAAGTAGCTGATGTACGACTTGAAGGTGTCGCCCATTCTCATTTTGACGACGAGGTGGTGGTTATTTTTCTTGGAGGGAGCCAACGCTCCCCTCAGAACATCTGGAGGCCCTCAGGTCAAATCGAAAGTTTTGCTTGCACAACATACCTAACACCACTGTAAGCACGAATGCATATTGATCTCTGTAAGTTTCCCCCGACCAGATGTAAGTTATCTCATTTTATAGTTTATTAGATAATTATCAGATTACGAGAATGAGCAAGAACAAGTTAGGAGTATCAGGAATACAGGTGTATCAGGAGTACAGTTTGTACTGGAATATATCAGGATTTATCAAGATGTAGTCAAGATGTCAAGTCGTCATTCCCATTATTGTGATAATTATAAGAGTCAGGTACGTCATGCTGGATGTCAGGTGATAGCATGACATGAGGGTGATATCATGCAGGTGACAAGAGACAACATGGTATATGTAAGCACGTCAAGTGAAAGCACGTCAAGCGATACAAGAAAACATACAGATGTAAAGGATCGGTACAAATACCAGAAAATCATGCAATTTCAGGAGAAACAATATAAGTAAGATTTTAAACTCTTCACAGCCATTAATAGAAGAATCAATAAATTGACAATTAGGTAATAAGCAAGCAAGCGAATATCCAAGAAGAGCTAAGCAAGATGGAGGTACGAACAGCAAACAGTGTTTAACACTAGAGCGCTTGACGGAGCTACTGGAATGACTGAGCTTAGAAGGCGAGTCTAAAATCCGACAGAGTTCCGCCTAGATGAATTTTGTGATAAAGTGTTGAGCGCTAACATGCCTACTAGGCAGAGCATGAGAGACCTGACAGTCTAAGTGCACTCCACTTTCGAGGAAGTTGGCGAGAGAGCCTGGAGGTTAAAGTAAGCTCGGGTATAAGCGCATTCTCAGTAGCTATCATGAAACCCATAAGGGTGCAGGCTTAAAACCAATTGTATAGTTAGCCTGGGAGTGGGCAGAAACTCAGAGTCAGTACAAGAGTAACTGCTCGAGATGTTAGTACCACATGAGCATGCATATAAACGTGACGATATCTAAACTACCGTGGAGTGGTGAAACCCGGAGACTGAGTAGAGAGCCCGGAGGATGAACGCAGCCTGGTGACTGGGTATAGAAAGCCCGAAGTCTGAACGCAGCCCGGAGGCTGGGTATAGTACCTGCAGAGTGTTAGTGTCAATCACATGCACGTAATAAGGCAGTGGTGGGCAACATCACATGCATAGTACATGTACAGGAATATGAACTACCTTGTACAAACATTCGTCACAGGCATATACATGTACAATGCTGGGCACGCGACCACATAAAAATACAAGGGCACAGCCAAATACAAAATACCATAAAAATACAGAATAAAATATATGTCGAACCGACTAAGCGGGAAACCCAAAACGAGGCGAGGACACTCGCCTAATCTCTGAAAGTGCCGTGAAATCCCAGAGTTCAAAACACGCGCGCACGCCACCAAAATATAATAAAATATATTTATATTTTTAGAGAGAGAAAGAGAATAAGAGAAAGGAGAGAGGAAGAGTTAGAGAGAGAAACATAATTTAAAGAGAGAGATACAGTAGAGAGAGACACACAGTTAGAGAGAGATACACAACTAGAGAGAGAAGTAGATGAAAGAGAAGGAAGGGGCGGCAGCCCCCCTGCACATGGCCAGGTCATGGCTTGGCCAGCCACGGCCAAGGCCAGATCTGGCCGGCCCTCGGCAAGGGCCGGCCACCGGCCAGAGGGCGCCGCCGGCCAAGGAAGAGGGGGTGAAGGGTGGCTTTGAAGGTGGTGAGGTTGAAAATGAAGATGATGGTGGCGGATGTTGGTGGTGTTAGAGAAAAGAGGAGATTGGGTGATGTAGTTGGTGGTGGAGAGGTGATGATCTTGGCCGGAGAAGGAGGAGGTGATTGTGGTGTAGAGGGTGGCCAGGGTGGCTCGCTGGAGATGGGGCCGCGCCGGGGTTGGGTGGAGGCGCCGATGGTGGTGTGGCTTGAGTGGAGGGATAAAGGGAGAGATAAAGAATGGAGAGTGAATTGGGAGAGGGAGTGAGATTTTGAGAGAGTAGAAGAGAAATAGAGGAGGAATAGGGGAGAATTTGAGAGGGGAAGGAAGAAGGAGGAGGCCCTCATTGGCGCCATGGGAGAGGAAGAAAGAAGAAAAATGAAAAGAAAAAGGAAAAAAAAGGAGAAGATAAGGAGGAAAAAGAAGGGAAAAGGAGAAAAGAAAAGAAAAGAAAAGAAAGAGAATGATTGAAAGGGAGTGATGGATAGGAGGGGTGTTAAATGAAGGGGTGTGGGTCAGTTGGTGGAGGTGGGGGAGAAGAAAAAGAAAGAAAGAAAGAAGGAAATGAGAAGATCTGAAAATAATAATAATATAATAATGTCAGAAAATATCGACTGCTCTAGAAAAATTCCAAAAAATACCAAGAGCTAGAAAATATCATCTTGAGGAATAATATGCAATCAGTTTTTAGAAATAAAATCTCATTTTTAAATTAAAAATCTTAAAATCAACCAGCGATATTAGTTGACACCAAATCCAACCGAACTTTGATAAATTCAGAAAAATTCTCCAAAAATACAACAAGTAGAAAATGTAATTTTAAGAAATAATGTGAAAATGAATTTTATAAATTCAACTCCATTTGCAAATTAAAATTCCTGGAATCGATCGGCGGCACCGTCGACACTGATTTTGAAGATTTGCAATTTAATTCAGAAAAATTCCAGTAAATCATAAAAAATCTAAAATATTGAAAAATGATATTTGAAACTGAAATCGGTTAAATCTAATTACTAAAAAGGTCAAATCAATCAATGTACTAGAATCGAGTTCCCGGTTCGGACTCCGATTGATTCTGAAATCAGGAATCCGGATCCAAATACCAAATGATGATATAAAATAATCATAAAACAAAACAAATATGAAGAAAAGTCAAAAGAGTATGATCAAAAAATCAGAATACATATCTGAGTACGTATTCCGAGAACGGGGTGTTATATTGTATCTACCCATCTTACAAAAATTTCGTCCTCAAAATTTTTATCCACGAAATTTCGATGAGGAGAAGATGAACATAGAAAAGATAGAGACGAAAATTATACCAATTAAGATATGACTAACTAAAGGTAATCTCACAATCGACTGGTCAATAACTCTGGGCCTAGACATCCTCTGCGCTTCCTACCATATAAAACTTCGGACGGTGCCATAATAAAACATATCTGATAACTATTAATAAGAGAATCTTGCTAGAAGAAGATAATTAAGATTCTGAATGATTCAATTGCACTATTCTGTCTTTCTGTGAGTGATAAGATAAGCTAAATATAAGAAGAGTCGCTAGACTTTTCTGAGGACTTTATCAAAATCACGATCTGAATCCTGTGTCTCTGCCCGACAGAATTATAACTGGACTATCTTTCTCATATAATTATCTACCAGAACTTTAGTTTACTGCTTCATTTATAAAATATGCTGACTTCAGAACTGGCAAACTTTCAATACTTGAATTCTGCTAGAATCGATGGAGATTACTTCTCTCAAATAGACGAGATCTCAAAATACGATATTTACCCTTTCAGAACTCACACTGCTCGATGTGGCATGAAGCTGTTCCAGGCGAAGAGTCTGTAATAAGATTATTAGATATTATATCTATTCTCTGGCATTTTGGAAATAGATTATAATATCATAGATAAAGAAAACCTGATAAATTGATTGCAAATATATAAATAAAGAACAATTGATAATAATAAGTTTTGAACACTGAGCGTTAGTTACCCTGAGAAGCATAACTAAAAACTCATAATAACTGCCTTCTGAAAGTTAACCCGACTGTAAATTAAATATCTAGTGAATACCCAAGTCCTGCAATGTTGGCCAAATAGATCGTCGAGAAAAAAATTATTATAAGCTTGTTCAGACACAGTAAGAAAACTCGGTTCACTAAATTAGTGAAAACAAGTCAGGTGAGGAAATATCCGAGGAACAAGGCTAGAGTGTTAAACACTGTCGGAACTAGCCACAAGCGAAACGAAACCTAGGTGGGGCCATTGTGTAACACAACGTTAGGCACTAAACACTAGGGTGTGGCGGAGCTAACGCTATGCGAGACTCGCACTTGGCGGAGCTCACATGGCGAAGCCAGCTCGTAACACAACGCTAAATGTTAAGCGTCAGGGTGCAGCAAAGCCCACACTTAGGGGCCGTTTGTTTCGCGTAAAAGTCCGTAATTTGTAAATGACTTACAACCCAGTTACAACTACGGCGTTTGTTTGGACCGTGATTCGTAAAAGACTTACACAACCCAATTACCCCTCACTTTCAACTCAATTACCACTCACTTACAGCCCAGTTACAGTTAATTTTGTGGTCATGCAAATTTGTATTTTTTTTTATGTTAATATTAATTTTTTTAATATTTAGCATTTTTAATATTTATTTGTAATATTAAAACTTTTTAAATCACCAAATAGTTAATTTTGAGATCAACTTTTTCACTTACGACTTACACATTACGACAACCAAACACCGTAAAGAACAATACACTTTTCCACTTACAACTTTATATTACCAACCAAACACCATAAAGCTTACATGCATGTAACTCATTTACAAATGTAAAAGACTTTACCAATTACAACTTACGAATTACGGCCAATTACGACAACCAAACAGACCCTTAGTTGAACTCGTGTGGCTAGAACACGACTCCTAATTGGCAAGACTAGCGAAGTTCGTGACTCATCAAATTTATGAAGACTGCTAAGTATAGTAGCTCTGAGCTCAATGAAGTTGATAGGAGAGATCATGATTGTTCTGGAATAATATAGAAAATATAGTAACTCAACAGACAGAAGTTCTGAATTTGGGAATTTGTTTCATACTGACACTCTTCGTATAGTAATGCAGTCTATCTGATTACCGAAATAATGACTACCCTACTTTCTGTACTGATCCTCACTTTCTGTGCTAATCCCGATAGAATACCCATATATATACATAGAATGCGGAGCTGAAGAACTGCCCGATAATACGATACAATAGAGTCGAAGAATGCCGAATAGAATGAGAATGAAACATATATGTCTTGCCGCTACCTCACTAGTCTTCCCATATCTTAAGTGGGCATAAAGGCTACGAAAAATCAAAACAGAGGAAAGATGAAAAGGATTAGGAATCAAAAGAAGGATGATCAAGAAAGAAAAGAAAACTCTGCACTTGTAGTTGGATTTATAACAAGGAATTATGCATTCCAGTTGCAATTATTTTTTACCATTAATTTGCCATCTGGACGTACTGAGGATGCGAGAGCCTAGGCTCTGATACCACCCTGTAACGCCCCGATCTCACAGGTACAGAGACGTTACTATGACGTATATACATAGGTCAGAAATACCCTCACATATATGCGTTTAATATTAATACAAGCAAGAATTAGAGTTCGAAAATACGTGATGCATTGTATATTCCAACATATGAGTACAATTACAAAGTTATCACCAAATGTGACACAATATTATAAAAATATTACATTACCGATAGGCATAAATGCGAGAATGTAAAGAGATATATAAGTATAAACAGTACAAAGAGTGCTCACGAGTTACAAAAAGGGAACTCGAGAGACGCGCAGGGGGCCTGGAAGGATAGGGCTTCAGAAGGTTTGTCAATGATCCCCGCTTCTGCGGCGCCAATCTGATCAGCAATCGGGAGAATCCACAAGCTCTAAGCTCCTAAATCTGGACATGAGTGTTGGCCCAAAGGTCTATCACCCTAGTTTTGATGATGATCAACTCATGAAGTTATGTTTACTAATGATCTTGTGTTTAATTAGTGACAGATTCATTATCAAGATCTTAGTAGGTGCATAGCTCAACAAAGGACAAAATATCAAGATTTAGAGCTAGCACGGTGTGATCCAAGGAGCTTTTGGATCAAGCTTGGACCAAGTCAAGAAGATGAGAAGCCTTCAAGTGAAGACTTCAAGAAGATGAAGACTTGTGTCTAGGTATAACATTTTATTTTTGTTTTAGTTTTAGTTAAAAATGTAAAGGATAGATAGTTGGTGGATTGCTCAAGTACATATACACACACACTCTTGATTTAGAATTGCTTTCATAAAAGATTTTTTAGTTTAGAAAAGATTTTTCTTTGTGACAAAATACTATTTGGTTTTTGGTGTTTCTCATATACTTATCCTTTAACCAAAACCAAGTTTAGAGCTTTATGACAAAAACATAGAGATTGTGTAGTGGATCATATCCATACACACTATGCCTTAAAAGTATATCTTGTTTTTGTATTTGATGAAGATTTGGAAAATATGTTTTGAAAAATATTGTTTTAGAAAAATACAGTTTTTATCATGGGCCAAATATTTCCAAGTTACAAAAATAGTCCAATCTTTTATAACATGCCTTGATTTTGTGCAAGCATGTTTGTATATCAAAGTATATTGGTAAAACTATTTTTGTAGATTTTTATGTATTTTATGGGATTTTATATGAGCCAAAAAGACAAACTTTTTATCCCAGAAAAACTGTTTCAGGCTTCAGCCAAGTCGACTAGTCGACTATACCTGAAGTCGGTCGACCGGGTCGGTCGACCGACGTGCACAAATGTGCACGCCATTGTGTACTGTTGGACGGTCGACCGTGCCGGTCGACCGCTCCAGATAGCAGTGCTCTCTGGAAAGTTCGGTCGACCGCACCGGTCGACCGTGGCTCCAACGGTCAAAAATCCGACCGTTGGCGATCGACCGGGCCGGTCGACCGGCAGTACTGACAGATCCCAACGGCTATATTTTTCTGGCATATAAATTGGGGGGTCTTGTCATTGTTTTATCACAAGATTTTAGGAGAGCTTTGAGCCAGTTTTTTCCATTCTTTTAAAAGGGTTTTCTCCACAAATTTGAGTGCAAATACTTCCAATCTAAAAGGAAGAATTTATCAAGAGTGTAAAAGAGATTTCTTGAGTTTTTCACCAAAGTTTCAATCCTTGCTTTTCTCACACAAACACTTGAGCAACCATTGTCTATTCATCCTATAGGTGTGTTGTAGTGAGAGTACTTTAGGTGATCAAAGTGTTGTGATCACCAAAGATCTTTTCTTTGTTCTTTGAGGAGACGGGCAAGTGTGCTCGTCGTTGTTTTGAGTTCGGGTGCGGACTCGGTTGTTTGAGGTGCGGCCTCGGCGAGCCGGTGGGCTTGCGGTGTGTACGGGACTAGGGAGTCCGAGGGCTTGTAGGTGTTGCGGCACCGAGGAGAGATCCATTGGGATCTTGCATAGTGGAAATCCTTCGTGTGTCGAAGGCGGGGATGTAGAGCAAGTGTGCTCGAACCTCGAAACATACCCTTGTGTTTGCGATTGCCATCTCTCTCTCTATCTCCTTTATATCTTGCATAGCTTATATTGTCTTTACATTTACATGCTTGATATATTGTGCTCATATTGTTATATTCTTGCGTGGGATTGTTGCTAACACTTGTATTCAACCAAGAGAGCCAACGCGGCACCTCAACCCATTCAAGGGGAATCTAGAGGAGTTTGTCCAGAGCCCTTCACGGGGAATTCGGCAACACTCTTTGGTTATACGTGGTGTTTAGTGTAAAAGATTTAATTAGGTCATAATTGTTTTTAGCTTCCGCATTATTTGCATCAATTGGCATAAAGTGACCATTAGATTAGCCATCACCTATTCACCCCCCCTCTAGGTGATTTACAATTGGTATCAGAGCTTGGTACTCTGATTTGGGTCTAACAACCTAGAGTAAAAGATCCTTATTTTTAGGCTAATCACATATCTTTGTACACACACCATGGACTTCATGTCACCACCCATGTTTGACATTGCTAACATCCATATATGGAAGGTGAAGATGTCCTTGTACCTCAAAGCCTTAGGTTTTCATGTATATCTTGCCACTACTAATAATGCATATTGTTTAGATGGTAAGAATTTTGAGGCTAATGCAAAAGCCCTTCATGCTTTAAAGTCTACCCTAGATGATGTTTATTTATCTGGAGTTTCTAACTGTGATTCGGCTTTTGTAGTGTGGAATACCCTTATCTCCCTCGGTGAAAATGAACAATACTATGCGGGGAGCGATTCGGACGTTGGAAGCGACATCTCCAACGTATGCTATATGGTCCAAGGGATAACCCCCTTGAGGTAAATTCCGAATCCGATGATGAGGACATGTCATATGATGAGCTCACTTCATTTTGCCAAACAATTCTTGAAAAATATGACATGCTTAAGAAAGAAAATAAAAATTTGAAAAAGAACATTGCTTGCATGCATATAGAACAAGATTCATTTAAATCTAGCATTGCATGTTTAGAAAAAGATAACAAAAATTTGAAAAAGGATTTTGATGCCATGCTTAATGAAAAAGAATCTTTAGAAAATAAAATGGCATGCTTAGAAAAAGAAAACTAAGATTTGAAAAATGAGAATGTTTCCTTGCTTACAAAATTGAATGATTTATGTGAAGGAAACACTATTTTGAAAAATAAAATTGATTTGGTGGAAAAACAAAAAGAAGTTGTTTTTCAAGAGAATAAATCTTTGAAAAGAAAAATTTGTGAAAAAGAAAAAAATTTTGTTTCACAAAAGAAAAGGAAAAATGATCATATATCTCATCATGCTTTACATGCCACAACTAATGAGATTAAGAATTTGAAAAATAAAATGGATGGTTTGAGTTCAACTTTGAACTCTTGTGCATTCAACCACACTAGATTGGAGTCAATGTTTTCAAAGAAACAAACTCCACACATTCATGCACATCATAACCATGCATTTGCTTATGTTGCACAACATGATCACACTCCTACACATAAGCATACTAAGGTGTACGTATGTACACATTGTGGCCGCAAAGGCCATTTAGCAAAATATTGTTATGATAGATTAGATCATTTTAATTTTGCTAAGTATAAAAGATTTTGGGTTCCTTACAACAAAGCTAACCCCCGTGGACCCTACAAGAAAATATGGGTACCAAAACCCCCACCATTTGCTTTTGATGTAGGTGAGGGCTCTCACAAGACGTGAGAGGATTGGTGCCTTGGTAGTGGATGCAATAGACTTGATGGACATACTTTTGGATGCATCGCTATCAAGGAGCTTTGGTGGAAAGACCACCATATTTGGAGCTTTGCAGTTTGTAACAATTTCTAAACTCCTACTTTTATGCACATGCTTTTAATTTCATATATCATATAGCATGTTCATATTTTTGTGTGCTTCATGTGGTATTTACATGTTTAAATGAAGATTTTATCAAAACGTGCATGTATACATATACAAATAGAGAATTACAATTGATTCATATATGATTGAACTTCATGCTCATTTGTACCCACTATTTGCATATGCATAGTCTAGTTTTGATGATTCTTTCATTTATACTTGTTATGCCTATTTTTATTCTTTACTTCATGTATATGTATTTTTAAATTCAAATCTAATAAATATACATGTATACCCGTGAGTCTCTTGCCTTAATGCAAACATCATTAATAGACTCTTTTAGATTTGGGATATGTATGTGTATTGTTAGGATTGGATTAATCATACATATACCATGAAGATTAGTGTTTTGATTTTTCGTGTTTTTGTTAAAATGTGACTTTTGATCTCTTTGAGCTTCATTGACTATTTTCATAAAAATGCTATTTACATGATCGTTTAACGCTCACACTCTTGTTAAAATCATTTTTGAGCTTTATTGACCATGAGTGCTTAAATTTTTATGTATCTAGTTATGTTTATGAAAAACATAAGATTTGATATATTCGAAGGATTTTTTAACTAGTTTTTCAAAAACAATTTATACTAGTTATTTGTTCTTCAAATAATTTTTGAGATTGACACATGATTCTATTTTTCTAAAAGATTTGATGCTTCATGATTTGAATATTAGTTTATATGTTAGTTTTTGTCAACACTAGAATTTATACTTGTACATATCGTGGGCCACAAATAAATCTATTTATATTTGTGCTTGAATGCTTATTTGAACCCATGAAATGTGCTTGTATTGCTTGGTTTTGATGATACAAATATTTTTAAACTTGTATTCTCTTTTTGGATTTGATTCATGATCATGTGTTTTTCATTTCATGTATATGTGTATTTTGTCAAACTTTAAGATATACATGTATACCTCTTGAGTCATTTGCCTTTAATGCAAATCTATTTATATGGACTCAATTGTGTTTAAGAGATATGTATGTATACTTATTGTGTTGTCAAAACATACATATATCTTGAAATATAAATTTATTTTAATAAAAAAATTTTGGATTTCATGTTTTTGAAGGATCTTTAACTAGTTTTTCAAAAAAAAAAATTTATTTTAACTAGTTAATTGTTCTTCATTTGGTAGAGTTTTTCAAACAAAGCTTATTTTTCAAATCTATTTTTGAAAACCCCTACCATCCATGGGAGGATGGATGGGCGATTATGCCTTGTATGCTTCATTGAAAATCTTTTACCTTGTGCATATGAAGGGTGGTAGGTTATGAGATATACACTTGATTTTATAGTTATGTCAATTGGTATCATTGAATCGTTTCAATTGGTATCAATATGAACTTATTTTGTATATACTCATATTTTGTTTCTTATATATATGTATGTTTCAATTTCACTTGGTATACTCATTTCTCATACATATATATGATTTCCATGTGCTTAACTCACAATTGACTCACATTTTTAAAAGTACAAAGTTTATGATGAAAAATAAAAATTTTCATATGTTTACTATTGATATCAAAAAAAAATATGTTGATTTGATATCTCAAAATGTGTTTTATTAAGTAAGTTCAAAATCTTAAAGAAAAATTCAAAATGTTTGATTTGTATTTCCTATATGTAAGGAGAGCTTAACATCTCTTCTACATATAGATTCATGTTGAGTATATTATAAATTGAGGAGCTTGACAACTCTTCTTTATATGATATACGTGTGTAGGGGGAGCTTCACATCTCCTCTTATGCATTACATAATATGTGTTATGTGAATTAGGGCTTGTCATCCCTTCTTCATGTAATGCATATGTGTAGGGAAGCTAACTTAGCGTCTTCCTCTTCATGAATGTATATCGCATATAAATCTTTATTGATTGATTTGTTTCACCCCTTCTTGATCTTTTTGTTTTTGACAAAAAGGGGGAGAAAAATTTGTTTGCTTTGATTTTACTTTGAACCCTTTGTTGATGATTGACAAAAAGGGGGAGAAGTATTTGAGTATATATGCATGTTTTTATTGCTTAAGGGGGAGTAGTATTTGAGTATATATGCATGTTTTTATTGCTTAAGGGGGAGTAGTATTTGTCTTCCTTGTTATTTATGCATATATGTTTTGTTTTGCTAATAGGAGAAAAAGATTTATTTTGTTTCATCTCCATCATTTGCATAATTTATGAGCTTCATTGTCATATATTATTATTTATGTCTATGCATGAGTTAAGGGGGAGCTTCCTTGAAGCTTTACTTTAATCCATGCATATATAACCTCATGAGTTTTGTCATCATCAAAAAGGGGGAGATTGTTGGCCCAAAGGTCTATCACCCTAGTTTTGATGATGATCAACTCATGAAGTTATGTTTACTAATGATCTTGTGTTTAATTAGTGACAGATTCATTATCAAGATCTTAGTAGGTGCATAGCTCAACAAAGGACAAAATATCAAGATTTGGAGCTAGCACGGTGTGATCCAAGGAGCTTTTGGATCAAGTTTGGACCAAGTCAAGAAGATGAGAAGCCTTCAAGTGAAGACTTCAAGAAGATGAAGACTTGTGTCTAGGTATAAAATTTTGTTTTTGTTTTAGTTAAAAATGTAAAGGATAGATAGTTGGTGGATTGCTCAAGTACATATACACACATACTCTTGATTTAGAATTGCTTTCATAAAAGATTTTTTAGTTTAGAAAAGATTTTTCTTTGTGACAAAATACTATTTGGTTTTTGGTGTTTCTCATATACTTATCCTTTAACCAAAACCAAGTTTAGAGCTTTATGACAAAAACATAGAGATTGTGTAGTGGATCATATCCATACACACTATGCCTTAAAAGTATATCTTGTTTTTATATTTGATGAAGATTTAGAAAATATGTTTTGAAAAATATTGTTTTAGAAAAATACAGTTTTTATCATGGGCCAAATATTTTCAAGTTACAAAAATAGTCCAATCTTTTATAACATGCCTTGATTTTGTGCAAGCATGTTTGTATATCAAAGTATATTGGTAAAACTATTTTTGTAGATTTTTATGTATTTTATGGGATTTTATATGAGCCAAAAAGACAAACTTTTTATCCCAGAAAAACTGTTTCAGGCTTCAGCCAAGTCGACTAGTCGACTTAACTAGTCGACTATACCTGAAGTCGGTCGACCGGGTCGGTCGACCGACGTGCACAAATGTGCACGCCTGTGTGTACTGTTGGACGGTCGACCGTGTCGGTCGACCGCTCTAGAGAGCAGTGCTCTCTGGAAAGTTCGGTCGACCGCACCGGTCGACCGTGGCTCTAACGGTCAGAAATCCGACCGTTGGCGGTCGACCGAGCCGGTCGACCGGCAGTACTGACAGATCCCAACGGCTATATTTTTCTGGCCTATAAATTGGGGGGTCTTGTCATTGTTTTATCACAAGATTTTAGGAGAGCTTTGAGCCAGTTTTTCCCATTCTTTTAAAAGGGTTTTCTCCACAAATTTGAGTGCAAATACTTCCAATCTAAAAGGAAGAATTTATCAAGAGTGTAAAAGAGATTTCTTGAGTTTTTCACCAAAGTTTCAATCCTTACTTTTCTCACACAAACACTTGAGCAACCATTGTCTATTCATCCTATAGGTGTGTTGTAGTGAGAGTACTTTAGGTGATCAAAGTGTTGTGATCACCAAAGATCTTTTCTTTGTTCTTTGAGGAGACGGGCAAGTGTGCTCGTCATTGTTTTGAGTTCGGGTGCGGACTCGGTTGTTTGAGGTGCGGCCTCGGCGAGCCGGTGGGCTTGCGGTGTGTACGGGACTAGGGAGTCCGAGGGTTTGTAGGTGTTGCGGCACTGAGGAGAGATCCATTGGGATCTTGCATAGTGGAAATCCTTCGTGTGTCGAAGGCGGGGATGTAGAGCAAGTGTGCTCGAACCTCGAAACATACCCTTGTGTTTGCGATTGCCATCTCTCTCTCTCTCTCTATCTCCTTTATATCTTGCATAGCTTATATTGTCTTTACATTTACATGCTTGATATATTGTGCTCATATTGTTATATTCTTGCGTGGGATTGTTGCTAACACTTGTATTCAACCAAGAGAGCCAACGCGGCACCTCAACCCATTCAAGGGGAATCTAGAGGAGTTTGTCCAGAGCCCTTCACGGGGAATTCGGCAACACTCTTTGGTTATACGTGGTGTTTAGTGTAAAAGATTTAATTAGGTCATAATTGTTTTTAGCTTCCGCATTATTTGCATCAATTGGCATAAAGTGACCATTAGATTAGCCATCACCTATTCACCCCCCCCTCTAGGTGATTTACAATGAGGATCCAGGGGAGTCAGAACTTTCTAACGAGTGGTGATGCGAATGCCAAGTGACTTGCAGAGATAAGCATGCGTGTTCGATAACTCTGAGTCATAAATATGCATGGAAAACTGTGTCGTGAGCACAAGCATACAGGAGCAAGTAAGAGATAGCAAGTGATATCAAATAGGGAATACTCATGGTATAATAAGATAAGAGTAGGAGACTGGTGGAATAGAACATAAGTGGAAAGGCAGGATATAGGCGACGATAATATAATAATAATCATAAACCAAAAATCCGATGTAAAATCTCGATGAAAACAAACTCGGCAAAGCATACAACTAATTATTAGTTGACATCTTTTATTATTATTATTACTCGTTCTACCCAGATGTCTAGATATGTGAACTAGCGTCCCAGTACACATATAGCCACATCTGAGTAAAGCAAGGCTGTTATTGGAAACCAACAGGGGTATCAATGAACAATGCTTACAGTGAGTCCCGTACATGCCCGGGATCACGGTCCATGATGTTCCATTGCTGGTGTTCAGAACCGGCCGCAAGGCCTATAGGAGGGTCTTATTGTATGCCCTTTTTCATGAATGTAATAGGAGGTAGGGAGCAAGCGCTTCCCTCAGAACACCTGGAGGTCCTCAGGTCGAATCGAAAGTTTTGGTTGCACAACATACCTAATACCACTGTAAACTCGAACACATATTGATATCTGTATGTTTTCACTGACCCGATGTAAGTTATCTCATTTTATAGTTTATTAGATAATTATCATATTACGAGAATGAGCAGGAACAAGTTAAGAGTATCAGGAATACAGGTGTATTAGGAGTACAGTTTGTACTGGAATATATCAGGATTTATCAAGATGTAGTCAAGATGTGAAGTCGTCATTCCCATTATTGTGATAATTATAAGAGTCAAGTACGTCATGCCGGATGTCAGGTGATAGCATGACATGAGGGTGATATCATGTAGGTGACAAGAGACAACATGGTAAATGTAAGCACGTCAAGTGAAAGCACGTCAAGCGATAAGGAAAACAGTACCGATGTAAAGGATCGGTACAAATACCAGAAAATCATGTAGTTACAGGAAAAACAATATAAGTAAGATTTTAAACTCTTCACAGCCATTAATAGAAGAATCAATAAACTGGCAATTAGGTAATAAGCAAGCAAGCGAACATCCAAGAAGAGCTAAGCAAGGTGGAGGTACGGATAGCATATAGTGTTTAACACTATAGCGCTTGACGGAGCTACTAGAATGACTCAGTTTAGAAGGCGAGTCTAAAATCCGACGGAGTTCCGCCTAGATGAATTTTGTGATAAAGCGTTGAGCGCTAAGCATGCCTACTAGGCAGAGCATGAGAAACCTGACAGTCTAAGCGCACTCCTTTTTCGAGGAAGTGGGCGAGAGAGCCTGGAGGTTAAAGTACGCTCGGGGTATAAGCGCATTCTCAGTAGCTACCACGAAACCCATAAGGGTGCAGGCCTAAAACAAATTGGATAGCTAGCCTGGGAGTGGGCAGAAACTCAGAGTCATTATAAGGGTACCTGCTCGAGATGTTAGTACCACATGAGCATGCATATAAACGTGATAATATCTAAACTACCGTGGAGTGGTGAAGCCCGGAGGCTGAGTAGAAAGCCCGGAGGATGAACGCAGCCTGGTGACTGGGTATAGAAAGCCCGGAGCCTGGACGCAGCCCGGAGGCTGGGTATAGGACCTGCAGAGTGTTAGTGTCAATCACATGCACGTAATAAGGCAGTAGTGAGCAACATCACAGGCATAGTACATGTACAGAAATATGAACTACCTAGTACAAACATTCGTCACAGGCATATACATGTACAATACTGGGCACGCGACCACATAAAAATACAAGGGTACAGCCCAATACAAAATACCATAAAAATACAGAATAAATATATGTCGAACCGACTAAGCGGGAAAACCCAAAACGAGGCGAGGACACTCGCCTAATCTCTGAAAGTGCTGTGAAATCCCAGAGTTCAAAACACGCGCGCACGCCACCAAAATATAATAAAATATATTTATATTTTAGAGAGAGAAAAAGAATAAGAGAAAGGAAAGAGAAAAGAGAGGAAGAGTTAGATAGAGAAACATAATTTAAAGAGAGAGATACAGCAGAGAGAGACACACAGTAGAGAGAGATACACAACTAGAGAGAGAATTAGATGAGAGAGAAGGGAGGGGCGGCAGCCCCCCTGTGTCACGAACCGCTCCATCTTGGTGCACTTGGGCTCATCTTGGACTCATTTGGGTTCAACCCATGTGGTGAAAGGTTCTAGAGTCTTCTTGGATGATATTGTAAATATTATGTAAAGGGGATATTCTCTAGAAGATTTCATTAGAGGAATATTCCATAGGAGATTCCTAGAGGATTCTAGAATAAGATATTTAGGGATGAATATAAGAAAGGTTCTAGATATTCTAGAAGCCTCCGATTCTAGAGAATTCTTGTACAAGCCCTTGCCTATAAATAGGGGCCAAGGGTGCTCATTTGGAATCATCAAGGAAAGCAAGAGTAAGCAATACAAGCTTCCACTTCTTCTCCAAGTGTTCTCTCTCTCTTGAGTGAGTGAGTTTGAGGGTTAGGCTGACTTAGCTTCGCTCCTAAGGAGAAAGAGCGAGTTAAGTGCCGCACGGGTTCGAGTGGTTCGAAGTCAAAAGAATCCGCCCGTGACAGTTGGTATCAGAGCTTGGTTCGGGAGTGATAATGTCGAGCTCCGATCTTCGTTCCGAGGTAGTTGGAGCTGTCGATCCAAAGGATGCCCCCAAGCCTCGTAGGGAGAAGTCCGAGATGTCATGACGACGCTGGAGGCACGGTTAGCTAAGATGGAGCTTACCGTGGCGGATAAGCTGGAGGCTTACGACGAGCGCATCGAGAAGCTAGAGTCTGCGGGAGACGAGCTTCAGGAGGAGATGCAGTCGGCCTTGAATTCCGCCGTCGACATGTTGCAGCAAGGGGACGCTTCCCTGAGGGAGGAGAACGCGGTTCTGCGGAATCACGTGGAGGTACTCTTGAAGGAGTTGGCCGAACTCAAGGGAAGGGTCGACCAACATGATGTCGCATTGGCAACTTGAGGTATGGTGTCGCATCCTCTTATGGCTAAAGATGTGCCCAAGCCGAAGCCTTACAAGGGGTCTCGAAATGCTCGGGAGATTGATAACTTCCTTTGGAGCATGGAAGTCTACTTCAATGCTGTCAGATTTCGAGATGATGCATCCAAGATTCAAGCTGTGCCTCTTTACCTTGAAGACATCGCTACGTTGTGGTGGCGGAGGCAATGTGAAGATATGAAGAAGGGCACGTGTTCCATCAACACATGGGAAGAGTTCAAGGCGGATCTTAAGCGGCAATTCTATCCGGAGAATGCCGAGGACGAGGCCCGAGGTAAACTCCGACGCCTTACTCAAAAAGGTTCCATTCGTGATTATGTCAAAGAATTTTCAGAACTACTGCTGGAGATCCCCGACATGGGCGAGAAAGACTCCCTATTCTCGTTCATGGATGGCCTCTCTGGATGGGCCAAGATGGAACTACAAAGGCGAGGAGTCCAAACCCTTGCCCAAGCCATGCAAGTAGCCGAGTCTCTTATCGAGTTCAAGAAGATGGGAGATTCATCCAAACCAAAAGACAAGAGGGGCAAGCCTGCTAAAGGTGGGGGAGAAAAGGAGAAACCATCTAAGGAGTTCCCACCTAAGCCAGCATTTGAGAAGGGAAAGTTCCGCGGCAACGCCAATGTAGGAAGCGATCGTCCGAAGAAGTTAGCATGCTACTTTTGTGGAGATCCCCACAAAGCCATGGATTGTCCTAAGAGGGCTAATCTCGCTGCTCTTGTCCAAAGAGAAGAAGAGAAGCAACCGGAGGAGACTAGACTCCACTCACTTCGTCTCCTCAATGTGATCAAGGCAAAGGTAGATGAAAGGCCTCGAGGGGCAATGTTCGTCGAGACAACCATTTCCGGTAAGACCTTCAAGGCCCTTCTAGATACTGGAGCTTCTCATCTTCTTATTTCAAGTGATGTTGCAAGCAAGTTGGGTCTTAAGATCTCTAAGGGAGGAGGCACCATTAAGGCCGTCAACTCTAGTCCCACTCCTATCGATGGCGTAGCTCACAAGGTGGATGTGAGCATAGGGGAGTGGCATGGCCAGGAGAACCTGACAGTCGTAACCATGGACGACTTCGATGTGGTGCTTGGCTTAGAATTTCTGGACAAAGTGAAGGCCGTGTTAGTTCCCTACACCAACACCATGTGCATCCTTGAGGGGAAGGCGTGCACAGTTCAGATCAAGCGGGAGAGCGTATCATCCAAAATGCTCTCGGCATTACAGATATCCAAGGGAGTTCGACATCATGAGCCAACCTTTCTTGCTACCATTAAGGTGGAGGAAGGCTCAAAGGAAGGAGAGGACGTGCCCAAGGAGATCCGAGGCTTCTTGGAAGACTACCAGGACATCATGCCCGCCAAGCTGCCAAGCAAGCTTCCACCTAGGAGAGAGGTGGACCACAAAATCGAGCTCGAGTCCGGAACTCGACCCCCGGCCATGGGTCCTTATCGCATGGCGCCACCAGAACTGGAAGAACTTCGAAAGCAGCTGAAGGAGTTGTTGGATGCCGGATATATTCGTCCGTCGAAGGCTCCCTATGGTGCACCAGTGCTCTTCCAGAAGAAGCATGATGGTTCGTTGCGGCTTTGCATCGACTACCGAGCGCTAAACAAGATCACGATGAAAAACAAGTACCCTATTCCTCTGATAGCGGACTTGTTCGATAGGTTGGGTCAAGCAAGATACTTTACCAAGCTTGACTTACGCTCGGGGTATTATCAAGTGCGGATTGCAGAAGGAGATGAATCGAAGACCGCGTGCGTGACCAGGGATGGATCGTATGAGTTTCTAGTTATGCTATTCGGTCTCACCAACGTACCGGCCACATTCTGCACTCTGATGAATAAGGTTTTGGAGCCCTTCTTGGACCATTTTGTGGTGGTCTACCTGGACGATATTGTGGTTTATAGCCAGACCATGGACAAGCATGTGGAGCACTTGAGGCAGGTGTTCCAGGCCCTCAGAAGCAACGAGCTTTACGTGAAAAGGGAGAAGTGCTTGTTCGCACAAGAGGAGGTGATGTTCCTCGGCCACACCATTGGAAGAGGAAAGATTCGGATGGATCAAGCCAAGATCCAGGCCATATTAGAGTGGGAACCTCCCACCAAGGTGACGGAGCTGCGATCTTTCCTTGGCTTGGTAAACTACTATAGGAGGTTCATCAAGAGCTATTCGGCGATGGCTGCTCCACTTACCGACTTGCTGAAGAAGAATCGGGCTTGGGATTGGAGTTCGAAGTGCCAGGGGGCGTTCGAGGCTTTGAAGAGAGCTGTGACGGAGGAACCAGTTCTCGCATTACCCGACTTCAGCAAGCCATATGAAGTGCACACCGACGCGAGTGACTTCGCGATTGGAGGGGTGTTGATGCAGGAAGGACACCCTGTGGCCTATGAGAGTCGGAAGCTCAACGATACCGAGAGGCGGTATGCCGTACAGGAGAAGGAGATGACAGCTGTGGTTCACTGCCTTCGAGTATGAAGACACTACCTACTTGGTTCGAGGTTCGTGGTGAAGACGGATAATGTGGCCACCAGCTACTTCCAGACCCAAAAGAAGTTGTCTCCCAAGCAGGCGCGATGGCAAGACTTCCTAGCCGAGTTCGACTATGTGCTCGAGTACAAACCGGGAAGAATCAATTTAGTAGCAGATGCACTAAGTCGAAAGGCTGAGTTTGCCGCTATGCTAAGTCATCCTCAGAGTCCCTTACTTGACCGCATCAAAGAAGGCTTGGCTCAGGACCCTACAGCCAAGAACATGATGGAATATGCTAAGGAGGGTAAGACTCGGAGGTTCTGGCTAGAAGGAGATCTGCTTTATACAAAGGGGAGGCGGTTGTACGTGCCGCTGTTCGGGAACCTAAGGAGGGAGCTTCTCAAGGAGTGTCATGACTCCCAGTGGGTTGGACATCCAGGTGTGCACCGTACTTTAGCTCTCACAGAAGAAAATTATTATTGGCCTCGCATGAGGGATGATGTTGAGGCCTATGTGAAGACTTGTCTTGTGTGCCAACAAGACAAGACAGAGCAAAGGGTACCGGCCGGATTGCTGGAACCACTACCGATTCCAGAGCGACCTTGGGAAAGCATCTCCATGGACTTCATCATAGGCTTACCCAAGTCCGAGGGGTGCAATATTATTATGGTGGTAGTCGACCGGTTCTCAAAGTATGGTATCTTCATTCCAACCCCAGCCAAGTGTCCAGCCGAAGTAGCAGCCCCACTATTCCTGAAGCATGTGGTGAAGTATTGGGGTTTGCTGAGGACGATCGTGAGTGATCGAGATGGCTGCTTCACAGGCAGGTTCTGGACGGAGCTCTTCAAGCTCATGGGGTCGGACTTGAACTTCTCCACTAGCTTTCACCCTCAGACGGATGGCCAGACAGAGCGGGTGAATGGCTTGTTGGAGGTCTACCTGAGGCACTATGTGAGTGCCAACCAGCAGGATTGGGCGAAGCTTCTGGATATAGCCCAGTTCTCCTATAACCTACAGAGGAGTGAGTCTACTGGGAAGAGTCCGTTCGAGATCGTTACTGGACAACAGCCGCTCACTCCCAACTCCATTGCTATAGGCTATAAGGGAAATAGTCCGGCTGCCTACAAATTTGCTAAGGGATGGCAAGAGCATAACGAGCTGGCGCGTTCGTGTCTGAGCAAGGCGGCCAAGAGAATGAAGAAATGGGCTGATAAGAAGAGAAGACACGTTGAGTATCAGGTTGGTGACCTAGTCCTTGTCAAGCTTTCTACTTTGGATCGGCACAAGGGACTACACAAGAGCTTGATAAGGAAGTACGAAGGCCCATTTCCAATTGAGAAAAGAGTGGGGAATGTAGCCTACAGGGTACAACTTCCCTCAACAGTGAAGTATCATCCGGTCTTTCATGTGAGCATGTTAAAGCCTTACCATAAGGACGCGGAAGATCTGGATCGTGGGAAATCCAGTCGAGCACCAGTAGGAATTCGCATGGAGTTCGACAAGGAAGCAGAGGAGATCATAGCGGACAGGACGGTTCTGAAGCAAATAACCACCCGAGGTTGGAATACTTTGTGAAGTGGAAGGGATTGCCAGATAGCGAGAGCAGTTGGGAACCGGCACGAGCTCTTTGGCAGTTCGAGGACTTGATCATGAAGTTCCATCAGGAGAAAACTCAGCGATGAGGGCATCGCTCGGATAGGTGGGGGAGAATGTCACGAATCGCTCCATCTTGGTGCACTTGGCTCATCTTGGACTCATTTGGGTTCAACCCATGTGGTGAAAGGTTCTAGAGTCTTCTTGGATGATATTGTAAATATTATGTAAAGGGGATATTCTCTAGAAGATTTCATTAGAGGAATATTTCATAGGAGATTCCTAGAGGATTCTAGAACAAGATATTTAGGGATGAATATAAGGAAGGTTCTAGATATTCTAGAAGCCTCCGATTCTAGAGAATTCTTGTACAAGCCCTTGCCTGTAAATAGGGGCCAAGGGTGCTCATTTGGAATCATCAAGGAAAGCAAGAGTAAGCAATACAAGCTTCCACTTCTTCTCCAAGTGTTCTCTCTCTCTTGAGTGAGTGAGTTTGAGGGTTAGGCTGACTTAGCTTCGCTCCTAAGGAGAAAGAGCGAGTTAAGTGCCGCACGGGTTCGAGTGGTTCGAAGTCAAAAGAATCCGCCCGTGACACCTGCACATGGCCAGGTAATGGCTTGGCCAGCCACGGCCAAGGCCAGATCTTGCCGGCCCACGGCCAGGGCCGGCCGCCAGCCAGAGGGCGCCGCCGACCAAGGAAGAGGGGGTGAAGGGTGGCTTTGAGGGTGGTGAGGTTGAAAATGAAGATGATGATGGTGGATGTTGGTGGTGTTAGAGAAAAGAGGAGATGGGGTGATGTAGTTGGTGATGGTGAGGTGATGATCTTGGTCGGAGAAGGAGGAGGTGGTTGTGGTGGAGAAGGTGGCCAGGGTGGCTCGCCGGAGATGGGGCCCCGCCGGGGTTGGGTGGAGGCGCCGATGGTGGTGGTGGCTTGGAGTGAAGGGATAAAGGGAGAGAGAGAAAGAATGGAGAGTGAATTGGGAGAGGGAGTGAGATTTTGAGAGAGTAGAAGAGAAATAGAGGAGGAATAGGGGAGAAATTGAGAGGGGAAGGAAGAAGGAGGAGGCCCTCATTGGCGCCATCGGAGAGGAAGAAATAAGAAAAAATGAAAAGAAAAAGGGAAAAAAGGAGAAGATAAGGAGGAAAAAGAAGGAAAAAGGAAACAAGAAAAGAAAAGGAAAAAGAAAGAGAAAGATTGAAAGGGAGTGATGGATAGGAGGGGTGTTAAATGAAGGGGTGTGGGTCGGTTGGTGGAGTGGGGGAGAAGAAAAAGAAAGAAAGAATGAAGGAAATGAGAAGATCTGAAAATAATAATAATATAATAATGTCGGGAAATATCGACTGTTCCAGAAAAATTCCAAAAATACTAAGAGCTAGAAAATATCATCATGAGGAATAATATAAAATCAGTTTTTAGAAATAAAATCTCATTTTTAAATTAAAAATCTTAAAATCAACCAGCGATATTAGTCGACACCAAATCCGACCGAACTTTGATAAATTCAGAAACATTCTCCAAAAATACAACAAGTAAAAAATGTGATTTTAAGAAATAATGTGAAAGCGAATTTTATATATTCAACTCCATTTGCAAATTAAAATTCCTGGAATCGATCGGTGGCATCGTCGACACCGATTTTGAAGATTTGCAATTTAATTCAGAAAAATTTCAGTAAATCATAAAATATTGAAAAATGATATTTAAAACTGAAATCGGTTAAATCTAATTACCAAAAAGGTCAAATCAATCAATGTACTAGGATCGAGTTCCTGGTTCAGACTCCGATTGATTCTGAAATCAGGAATCCGGATCCAAATACCAAATGATGATATAAAATAATCATAAAACAAAACAAATATGAAGAAAAGTCAAAAGAATATGATCAAAAAATCAGAATACATATCTGAGTACGTATTCCGAGAACGAGGTGTTACATTGTATTTACCCATCTTACAAAAATTTCGTCCTCAAAATTTATATCCTCGAAATTTCGATAAGGAGAAGATGAACATAGAAAAGATAGAGACGAAAATTATACCAATTAAGATATGACTAACTAAAGGTAATCTCACAATCGACTGGTCAATAACTCGTGATAATATCTGCTCGAGATGTTAGTACCACATGAGCATGCATATAAACGTGATAATATCTAAACTACCGTGGAGTGGTGAAGCCCGGAGGCTGAGTAGAGAGCCCGGAGGATGAACGAAACCTGGAGACGGGGTATAGAAAGCCCAGAGGTTGAACGCAGCCTGGAGGCTGGGTATAGTACCTGCAGAGTGTTAGTGTCAATCACACGCACGTAATAAGACAGTAGTGGGCAACATCCCAGGTATAGTACATGTACAGGAATATAAACTACCTAGTACAAATATTCGTCACAGGCATATACATGTACAATACTGGGCACGCGGTCACATAAAAATATAAGGGCACAACCCAATACAAAATACCATAAAAATAAAGAATAAAATATATCTCGACCCGACGAAGTGGGAAAACCCAAAACGAGACGAGGATACTCGCCTAATCTCTAAAAACGCCGTGGAATCCTAGAGTTCAAAACAAGCGCACACGCCACCAAAATATAATAAAATTTATTTATATTTTTAGAGCGAGTAAGAGAGAGAAGAGAGAAGAGAGGGAGAGCTAGAGAGACAGAATTTAAAGAGAGAGATACAGTAGAGAGAGATACACAACTAGAGAGAGAGGTAGATGAGAGAGAAAGGAGAGGCGGCAACCCCCTGCACATGGCTAGGTCGTGGCCTGGCCAGCCACGGCCAAGGCCAGATTTGACCGGCCCTCGGCGAGGGCCGGCCGCCGGCTGGAGGGCGCTGCCAGCCAGAGGGCGGCGCCGGCCAAGGGGAGAGGGGGTGAAGGGTGGCTTTGAAGTTGGTGAGGTTGAAGATGAAGATGATGATGGTAGATGTTGGTCGTGTTAGAGAAAGGAGGAGATAGGGTGATGTAGTTGGTGGTGGTGAGGTAATGATCTTGGCTGGAGAAGGAGAAGTTGGTTGTGGTAGAGAGGGTGGCCGGGGCGGCTCACCGGAGGTGGGGCCGCGTCGGGGTTGGGTGGAGGCGCCGGTGGTGTGGTTTGGGTGGAGGGAGAAAGGGAGAGAGATAAAGAATGGAGAGTGAAATTGAGGGAGAGAGTAAGATTTTAAGAGAGAGGAAGAGAAATAGAGGAGGAATGGGGGAGAATTTGAAAGGGAGAGGATTAAAGCGAAGGCCCTCGTTGGGCCATGGGAGAGGAAGAAAGAAAAAAAAATGAAAAGAAAAAGGAAGAAAAGGAGAAGATAAGGAGAGGAAAAAGAAGGAAAAGGAAAAAGAAAAGAAAAGGAAAAAGAAAAAGAGAGGTTGAAAGGGAGTGATGGATGGGAGGGGTATTAAATGAAGGGGTGTGGGTCAGTTGGTGGAGTAGGGGAAAAGAAAAAGAAAGAAAAAGAAAGAAAGAAAGAAAGAAATGAGAAGATTCTGAAAATAATAATAATATAATAATATCAGGTCGACTTTCCAAAAAAATTCCCAAAAATACTCAGAGGTAGAAGACATCATCTTAAGAAATACTATGAAACCGGTTTTCTGAAATAAAATTTTATTTTCAAATTAAAAATCTTGCAATCAACCAGTGATACTAGTGATACCAAATTCGACTGAACTTTGATAAATTCAGAAAAATTCTCCAAAAATACATCAAGATAGAAAATATGATTTTAAGAAATAATGTGAAATTAAATTTTAGAAATTCAACTCTGTTTGCAAATTAAAATTCCTGGAATCGATTGGCGGCACTGGTCGACACAGGTTTTGAAGATTTGCAATTTAATTCAGAAAATTTCAGAAAATCATAAAAAATTTAAAATATTAGAAACGATGTATGATCTTGAAATCAGTCAAATCTGATTATCAAAAAGGTCAAATTGATCAATGTACTGGGATCGTGTTCCCGGTTCAGACTCGAAATTATTCTGAAATCAGAAATTTGGATCAAAATACCAAATAATGATATAAATAATCATAAAACAAAACAAATACAAAGAAAAGTTGAAAGAATATGCTTAGATAATCAGAATACATATATGAGTACATATTCTGAGAATGGGGTGTTACAAACCTAGTAACCACAAGCTAGTGAAACTGAGTAAATCCTAACCCTAATCCTCTTCCTCTATATGCAAAATCGAGCAACATTACATATTTCAAGGAAAAAGAGAGAGGGTAGGAGCGGATGTGTAAAGACCCGATCGCGCGGGTACAGAGTCGTTACTGCGATGTATATAAACATGGCGAAAATACCCTCACATGTATACGCTAAGCATCCGTACATGCAAGAATCAAAGTACAGAAGCACAATGGTAATATACATTTAAATAAGAAGAGTACAGGTACACTGTTATCAAAGAGCGTGATCCAATATTATATGAATATTACATCACCAAGAAGCACAAAAGAATGAATTACAAGGAGATATACAATGATGAACAGAACAATAGGTGCTCATGAACTATAACAAGGAAATTCTGGAGCAGAGCAGGAGGGACTAGAAGGAAAGAGCTCTGAACAGTCCACTGATAATCCACGCTTCTGCTGCGCTACTCTGAGCAGCAATAAGGAGAATCCACAAGCTCTAAACTTCAGGATCTGGACATGCATGTTCAGAGTTGTCAGAAAACTACCCAATGAGTACATAAGATAAATCCAAGTGGCGTGCACAAGCAAACACACGTGTATCGGTAAATTCAATTGGAAGGCATATGTCAAAAATCGTGTCGTGAGCATATGCACACTCAAGCATGATCTAGGGCATCAAGTAAAGTGATAAATATAAGTGTGGACAAAATTAATTGTTTAGGCTCAGACTTTGAATTCATAAGATTGAGATGTTGAAGGAATAATCCAAATAAGAAAACCCTCATATATATATCATTTACCTCATGTCACCATCGTCTGAGTTTATACAACCAGAGTTGCCCTTAGTGTAAGAGAATAAGAGAACAACATGTACAGGTACCGCAAAATATGTCGGGTATCCAATGAAAAACACCTAGAGGAGGGTGAATAGGTGTAAGTGCTAATCTAGGAACTAAATGCGCTAAATGCGGAAGCTAATGCAAATTTTGCAATCACACTTAATATAACACACAAGTGTAGCCGAATTTCCCGTGAAGGGCTCTGGATTAACTCCTCTTGATTCCCCTTGAATGGGTTGAGGTGCTATGTGAAGCTCTTGTGGTTAAGTATAAGTGAGGCACACACACACAATCAAGCCAAACATATAAGGATGAGCAATATGAAAGATGCAAGGCAATACACAAGCAAATATGATATGTATGATGTGAATGAAATATGATGCTTTGCACAAAATAAGAGAGAGAGAGTTTAGAGACAAGTGAATCAAACGCAAACACAATGATATGTTTCGAGGTTCGAGCACCTTGCTCTACATCCCCGCCTACAGCACCGTGTAGGATTTCCAATCCACTATAACGTCCACCGAGGACTCCCACCGAGGGAACCTTCACCGAGAAGGATTTTTACAACAAGGGAGTACCGAACTCCTCTCTCAAACACCGCCTCACACAAGAGGGATAGGCCCTTAGCCAAACAACTACAACCAATCACCTCTACCGAAGAGGGATATACAAACCAAACTCCACCTCTCACTAGAGGGAGTAAACCAATCACCTGATCACCTCTACCAAAGAGGGATACAACAAGAACAAGGGTGTACAACTAGTGGTTTCTTTCAACCACAAACAATCTCTCTTCTTTTCTCTTTTTCCACAAAACAAAGATCCTAAATAGATTAGGATAGAAGATAGCTCAAGTGTGGAAAAAACTAGGTGTTTTTGGAAACAAGCAACAAAGAAAAACTACTTGGGAAATCTCTTGTAAATGATAGAAAATGAAAATCAATACAATCTCCCAAAACCCTAGTTTTCTTTGATTTTCCAAAAACCCAAAACAATAAGGATGAGAAGTTTAAAGCCCAAAAAAAACTCTTTTGAAAACTTGTTTTAAACTCAGGGAACTGGGAATTTTTCTCTTGCAAAAACCTTGGCCAAAATCCCAAAGAATTGGGGTTTATATAGGCCCATTAGAAAACTAGCCGTTAGGCTGATGTGGCGGCTGACAGGCTAACGGTCGATCGGCCCGGTCGACCGCCAACAGTCAGAAATGTGACCGTTGGGTAAACACGGTCGACCCAAACAAACAGAGAGCACTGCTCTCAGACCCGGTCGACCGTCCGGGTCTACCGTCCCAGTGCTACCAAACGTGCACAGATCTGTGCACGTCGGTCGACCGACCCGGTCGACCGACTTCACCCCAAGTCGACTAGGTCAGTTTGACTAGTCGACTGGTTGAAGCCTGGAACAGAAATCTGGGTCAGAAAAACAGTGTAAAATATTTTTCTAAAAATCTTTTAAGTCTTGTAAAAATACCCAAAAATAGTTTTATCATTTTGCATTGATATATAAACATGTGATAAAAAGTTTAGCTCAAATATCAATCAATATGAACTATTTTTGTGTTTTATCATTTTTACCAAAAACCAAAACTTGTATTTTTATCAAACTTAATTTTTCACAATAGGAAATCTGAATATTCCTAAAACTTATGAATAGACATATCAAAATAAGTTTGTTTAAGATATGAAGCATGTATGTATATTGAACACATCTAATATACATAAAAACTATTTAAACTTGTTTTGATCAAACTATTCATGAAAACAAAACAAAACATAAATCTTGTGTGTGTTGTGCACTTGAGCATATTAACTATACTAAGCTTTACAAATGGATCTAAAACACACTATCTAAACTATGGATACCTAAGTCTTCTTGATGATCTTCATCTTCAAGTTGACTTGCTCCAAAACTCTATCCATGGGCTAGGCAAAGTGTGATCTTGAAGCTTTGGCCCTGGAATCACTATGAAAAGCTTCTAAACACCTTTGTTGAAGCTAATCACCAACTAATATCTTGGTTAATGATCTGAAACTTAAACAACACAAGATTATTAGTAAACATAACTACATGAGTTAATCATCATCAAAACTAGGGTGGAAGGCCTTTGGGCCAACAATCTCCCCCTTTTTGATGATGACAAAACTCATGGAGTTATATATGCATGGATTAAAGTTAAGCTTCAAAGAAGCTCCCCCTTAACTCATGCATAAACAAATAAACAAAAGATATGCAATGAATGTACATAAACATGTATGCATTAACATGCATAAAACAAATAAACATGTTCTAGAAGCTCTAGATACCAATTAAATTAATAAAACATTAACAAAAACACTAGATGCTCTAGATACCAATAAAACTTAATATATGCAAAAACATAAGTATGAATATATAAACCAAAATCTTTCTCCCCCTTTTTGTCAATCATCAACAAAGGGGTAAACAATCAAAACAATAAAATGAGGGGTAAAAATCTTTCTCCCCTTTTTGTCAATCAAAACAATAAAACAATGTTCTCCCCCTTTTTGTCTAAAAACAAAAACAAGGTCAATAAGGAGTGACAATCAATTAGGATATCAATTGAAAATATGTCAATGAAGCATCTTGATACCAATTGAAAGTAAACAAAGATCAATAAATGTTATATGCTATATACATTCATGAAGAGGAAGACGCTAAGTTAGCTTCCCTATACATATGCATTACATGAAGGAGGGATGTTAAGCCCTAATTCACATAACACACATTATGTAATGCATAAGAGGAGATGTGAAGCTCCCCCTACACACGTGTACCACATAAAGAAGAGATGTTAAGCTCTTCAATACAAGATACACTCATCATAAATCTATATGTAGAAGAGATGTTAAGCTCTCCTTGCATATAGTCAATATAAATCAAAACTTTTGTAATTTTCTTTAAACAAAAATTTTTAGATACCAATTTAAAACATAAGACATCTTGATATCAAAAGATAGTATTTTTTTAAGCCAAATAAACAATTGAAATGACTATTTTCTATCATAAAGTAAGGGAGTGGAAATACAAGTACCAATTGAAATATGAAAAACGAATTTTCTCCCCCTTTATGAAATACCAACAAAAACTATGCGTAGGCTTGTAATAAGATACCAATTGAAAACTAAATCAATTGAAATGAAGTTGAAGCTCAAGCTCTAGCATAAACAAAATTTGTGCTTAAGATATAGAAATATAATAGCACAAATAAAACAAGTATATGTGTATGAAATAGAATGAGTACCAATCACTAATAGATGATACCAATTGAAAATATACATACACAAACACATATGAGTATACAAAAGAATCAAATTGATACCAATTGAAAGAGTTCAATGATACCAATTGACATAACAATAAAAGCATGGTATAACTCATATAACTATACCTCCCATCTCATGCACAAGTTTAAAATGATTTTCAATATAAACATACAAGGCATGGACTCCCATCCAACCTCCAATTAAGGGAAGGGGTTTTCAAAAATAGGTTTGAAAATAGAGTACGTTTGAAAAACTCTACCAAAAGAAGAATACGAACTAGTTAAATGAGAAATCTTGTTAACTAGTACAAAATCCTTCAAGCAAGGAATAAACTAAAATTAATTTTCATAAAACATGAAATCCACATGATAATCAACACTCTAATTCAATTAGGCATAAATATGACTCATGAAAACAAAACATGAGTAAAATATAAATATGAGTGTATAAATAAAATGTGTAGATCATAATCATGAAAATTTTTCATTAAGCTCAATTATTCCTTAAACAAGAAAACATGAAAATCATCAAAACTATTTAATCTTCAAGGTATATGTATGTTTTATACAAATTAAAGTATACATACATATCCAAACACAACGAGTCCACAAGGATATATGCATGAAGGCACTTGGCTCAAAAAGGATGTATATGTATAATAATAATTTAGATAAAATAGACATATACATGAAGTTGAACAAATAAACACGAAGTCAAGAAAATCTTCACCAAAACAAATTTCATTTCAAGGTATATGTATGAATTGTCAACACAATAAGTATACATACATATCCCTAAACACAATTGAGTCCATATATAGATTTACATGAAAGGCAAATGACTCAAAGGGTATACATGTATGTCTTAAAGTTTGGCAATACAAACATATACATGAAGTGAAACACACAATCATAAAACAAATCCAAAAATAGGAATACAAGTTTAAAATGCATGAATCATCAAAACTAGACTATACTAGCACATCTAATGGGTTCAAATAAACAATCAAGCCCAAACATATATAGATTTATTTGTGGCCCACTATATGCACAAGTATAAATCTTCTAGTTTTAATGAAAACTAATATCTAAACATGTAATCAAGGCGTAAAGCATAAAACAAAACAAAATTCATCATGATAAACAAAAACATGATTATTATGCAAATTCACATGTTATTAAACCTAAGATAAACATGATAGCTAAACAATGGTGAGAACACTAAAATAATGGTCCATATTAAACATGGGTGTCTCAAAATGCTAAACATGTATGTCAAGGATTTAATAAACATGGCATTATCATAATAATCTACAAACAATAAAACATGCTATATATGATAAACATGGAAAGCATGTAAATAAAACGGGAGTAAAGGATTGTCACCAAAACCGAAGAAGCAACTCTCCTTGTCTCCAAAACGTGGTGGTCATCTCCACCAAACTTCCCTTGAAAGTGATGCATCCAATTGATTTCCTTTAAGTACGGAACGCATCCACTCCAAGGTGCCATCACTCTCACGTCATGTGAGAGCCCACACCTACATCAAAAATCTTAGGGGTGGTCTTTGGTACCCACATCTTATTGGGTCCATGGGGGTTAGTCCCTTCTCTAACCCAAATAAACTTATTTGCTAAATTCTCAACATGTATTCTATCATAGCAAAATTTAGCAAGGTGGCCCTTACGTCCACAATGTGTACAAGTGTACACATGAGCATACATGTGATGGGTGCGTCTGTGAGGAGCATGTGTATGCCGTAGAGGGTGTGCATGCATAAAAGATGGAACTTGTTTCTTTCGAACCAAGGTTTCCAAACGTGAGTGGTTCATGGCACATTGGCTCATAGTGGAGCCCAAACAATCAATCTTCTTTTTAAGCATGGATATATCATTATCAATTAAAGAAGAAGTGTGGCATGTAATAGGTGAGGTGTGTGATACTACCCTAGCATGGCAAACATGTGCATCATGAAAAACACCTAGAGGGGGGGGGTGAATAGATGTAATTGCTAATCTAACAATCTTTTTAAAATTAAGATGGATGAATGATGCAATGATCTCTCAAAACAAGACTAAGAGCCGAATACCCCGTGAGAGGTTCTGAACTCCTTCCTCCCAATTCCCCTTGAATGGGTTAGAGGTGCGCAATGCAACCTTGTTGTATGAGAATTGATCGACAAAATATCAATGAATGAATAATAGGCAATGATGAAGAGCACACAAGATATCACAAGTAGAGGAAACAAAAATACTTGAAACAATAAGCAATAGAGAGCAATTGAAAGTAAAGCGAAATAGAGAGCAAGAGCAAAAGACAATCGCAAACACAAGTATTTGTTTCGAGGTTCGAGCCACCGCTCTACTCCCCGCCTTCACCTCCGTGAAGGGTTTCCACTATCCACCGAGGACGCTTACAACGGTCTACCGAAGACCCGAGCACCGAGCTCCACCAATTACAATAACCTCTACTGAAGAGGTGTCTCCATAAGAACAAGAAGAAGGAACAAGTAGCCAAAGTGATCACAACAAGATCACTAAACTCTTTTACAAACTCTCACTCTTTTACAACTTCCTTATAGAATGAGTAAAAAATTTTGGCTCTAAGAAGTGTAGTGAGAAAACTCAGTTGTAGAGATGATTTTTGCTGGAGAACACAACTGAAAAACAAGCTCAAGAAAGAGTTGGAAATGAAGAGCTTAAACATTTTTCTTCTCTTTTGAAAACTATGAAAACTTGAGGATTTTTCTTGAGTGTTTTGCAAGAGACTCTTCTCCTCTATTTATAGGGAGAGAAATAGGTTAAAAACAATTTATTTTAAGCTTATTTGCTCTGAAAAAGATCTCCAAAACCTCAGAAAAAGTCTGCCAAACAGATTAAAAAGACAGATTTCAGAATTGCACAAAAGAGGAAAGAGCCGTTGGGCTTTTGCAGGCCTGGCGGTCGACCGGGCCGGTCGGCCGCCAGCTCTGCTGGCAAAGAGCCGTTGGGCTCGGGTCGACCGGTCCGGTCGACCGTCCTCTAAGAGAAAACATAGTTTTCTTCGGGCGGTCGACCGGGGCGGTCGACCCAGAAAACCCGAGAGCAACTGCTTACAGTCGGTCGACCCGGGCGGTCGGCCGACAGACGTGCACAAACGTGCACGTCCTGGCACTGGCGCCGGTCGACCGTGCCGGTCAGCCGGTCAGCCTGAAACAGGAAAAATAGCAGGATTTTTGAGGTTGAAAAATTTTGTAAAAAATGTTTTTAAAGAAAGGAAAGCTAAGTAATATGCTGGAAAGAGTATACATACATGATCTAAACATGATATAAGTCTTTGTAAAACTTGGAGTCATGTAGAATTGTCAAGTCATGAGAAAAACTTAGAAACAAAAACTTGAAAACTTGTATTGTTGAAAATGTGTGTGTGTATCCTAGAGCCAATTTCCAAAACTCAAACTTTAACAATCTAATTCTTACATTGGTTCTAAGTACTACAAGTGCTTCAAGAGGGCTTTTCACCATAAGGTCTTCAACACTTGATTCTTGAGCCCAATTTGAGTTGACTTGAGTCCAAGACATTTGCTTATAGGGAATAAACCTTCTAGATGAGTTAGATCCCTGAAACACACTTAACCAATAAACAATATTAGTACAAATAACTAATATATTTTGTAATCATCAAAACACACTAAACATGGGTGATTGTAACCTTGGGCCAACAATCTCCCCCTTTTTGATGATGACAAAACATATAGGTTATTTAAACAAAAATGGAAGAAGAGCTTGGAAAGCTCCCCCTCAAATAATGCTATGTATCAATAATGCTATGAAAGGCTAAATACATAAGGCATTGGAAACACATAGTCATTGGAAACACATAGTTTTGTCAAAAACTCAAATACATCAAAGTAATACACCATAAACAAACAAACAACAAACAAACTTATACTTTTTCTCTCCCTTTTTGTCATACATCAAAAAGGGTTAAACATAACAAAACAAAACAAAAGAGATTTTTCTTTAAGAATCCATAATGCAAACATTCAACTCACCACAAATAAAGGAGAATCTAGCATAATCTAATGGTTTAGTAAAATATCGGCAAGTTAAAAATCGGTAGAAATATAATCAATATCAATATCAATATCACCTTTCTCATAATGATCTCTAAGAAAGTGATACCTAATGTCAATGTGTTTGGTTTTACTATGTTGATTTGCATTCTTTGTCATGTGAATTGTACTAGTATTATCACAAAATATTTTAACATGATCAAAGTGTAAATCATAGTCGAGGAGAGTATGTTTCATCCAAAGAACTTGTGCACAACAAGCTCCGGCTGCAACATACTCCGCCTCGGCGGTTGATAGGCCTACCGAATTTTGCTTTTTGGAAGACCAAGATACAAGACAATTACCTAAGAATTGACATGTTCCACTTGTGCTCTTCCTATCTACCCTACAACCCGCATAGTCGGCATCCGAAAAACTCTTCATATCAAATAGTCCGGTTTTCGGATACCACAAACCCATTTCAATAGTGCCCTTAAGGTATTTAATAATGCGTTTTACCGCTACTAAATGAGACTCCTTAGGACATGATTGAAAACGAGCACAAAGACAAACGGAAAACATGATATCCGGCCTACTAGCCGTCAAATACAATAAACTACCAATCATGCTACGATAAAGTTTAATGTCTACACTTTTACCTTGTTCATCCTTATCAAGCTTTGTGGTTGTTGCCATGGGAGTTTTGCTCACTCTAGCGCCTTCAAGTCCGAATCTCTTGATGAGTTCCTTTGTGTACTTGGCTTGATTGATGAAAATTCCATCCTTCCTTTGCTTGATTTGGAGTCCAAGGAAATAGTTGAGTTCCCCCATCATAGACATTTCAAATTCATCCTTCATGCATGATTCAAAAGCTTGGCAAAGAGATTCATTAGTAGAACCAAAAATAATATCATCTACATAAATTTGCACAATAAGAATGTCATTTTCTACATGTTTTGTAAACAAAGTGGTGTCAATTTTACCTTTCTTAAAACCATTTGAAATCAAAAATGAAGAAAGTCTTTCATACCAAGCCCTAGGGGCTTGTTTTAAACCATAAAGAGCTTTATCTAATTTAAACACAAAATCCGGATGTGTAGGATCAACAAACCCGGGGGTTTGTTCAACATACGCCTCCTCTTCAATAAGACCATTTAGAAAAGCACTTTTAACATCCATTTGAAATAATTTAAAATCTTTATATGAGGCAAAAGCTAGTGTCATCCGTATGGCTTCAAGCCGTGCTACGGGTGCAAAGGTTTCTTTAAAATCGATTCCTTCGATTTGAGTGTAACCTTGGGCAACTAACCTAGTTTTATTCCTAACAACGTTACCCGATTCATCCAACTTGTTCTTAAAGATCCACTTAGTACCAATTGTTGGTCTATCGTGGGGCGTAGGAACAAGGTGCCAAACTTGGTTGCGCTCAAATTGATTGAGTTCCTCTTGCATGGCTAGCAACCAATATGAATCGGCCTCGGCTTCGAGGACGTTCTTGGGTTCAACATGAGAAATAAATGCATAATGACCACAAAAATCATGAAGTTTAGAGCGAGTGGTTACCCCTTTTGATACTTCACCTATGACGAGGTCCTTGGGATGATGAGGATTGTATCTCCAATCCTTTGGAAGTTGTTGAGTAGGCTCCACTTCAATTGATTGAATTTCATGTCCTTGAGCCTCTTCTGTTAGCCCAAGAGGTTACACTCTCCATTGTTTTGTGTTTTGATGATAACAAACCAAATAAGTGCTATTTGGTACTAATCTTTTATCTTAGATGAGTTTCAGGTTTTGTACCATGTTTAGAGTTCATTCGCTTCGCTTTTGCAAAAACTTCTAAGTTCCAACAAGCATTGAAGGCAAATTGCACATCAAGGAAGGATCATAGAAGAGAAGGCACTAGTAAGGCATTGGATGGCTCAAAGATTGCTTCAGAGGTCCTTAGGTTTTATTTTCTAGCTTTATAGTATGTTAAAGAATGTTGATTAGGTTTGAAGCTCAAACACACACGTCTTCACGCGTATACCATTTCCAAGTTTATTTCTTATAAAATATACAAAAATATTTTAATACTAAATCTTTCTTCTACAAATTCTTTATTATGTTAGATACTGAATTTGTGTTTGAAATAGATTTGATAAAAATATTAATCTCTTCAAAATTCTATTTTTATTTCATCTTTTGGCCTGAGCCGGTCGACCGGTTATCTACCACCAGTCGACCGATGTCCTGGCAGAATGCACGTATCCGTGTGCACGTCTGTCGGTCGACCGACTGTCTACCGACAGTCGACCGGAATTTTATTTTAAGTCTCAGTCAGGCATCAGTCGACCGGATCGGTCGACCGATAGTTTGTTTTGCTCTCTGTATCTTTTCAGTCGACTGGATCAGTCGACCGATAGTTCATAACGGTCGGATTTTTGAACTATCGGTCGACCGGGCCAGTCGACCGATCTGTCCGTTGAACAGTAAACGGGCAGATTTTTATAGCTGTTTATTTTTGATTTTTGAATTTAAAAATCCGTTTAAGGGTATATTTAGAACTAATTACCTCCTAAACTTCAGTAATTAATTCCTAGCCCTAAACCCTAGCCCTCTCCTATAAATAGGGGTGTTTGGGGAGAGTTTCTTTACAACAATTATTCAAGAGAAAAATTCAAAGTTTGGAAAATTCAAAAGAGCTATTGTCTTGGTTTTTGTGCTGATATTTCTCACTCATTTCAGAAGTGTTTTCTTGATAATACTCTCTGATTTGATTTCATTTTTTCTTCACTTACACAAGAGCTTCATTCCTTCTCAATATTCTCTAAGGACCTTTGTAAGGGAAGAGATATTTGAAAGAGAGAGTTTGTGATCTTTTGATTACTAAGGAATTCTATTGTGCTGAAATTGTAGGAGTTGGGTACTCCATTGCAATTGAGATCTTTGTGATAGTGGAAGTAGCTAGAATCCTTCTGGGGAAGGCGGGGAGTAGAGCTGGGTGCTCGAACCTCGATAACATATCTTTGTGTTTGCGATTGGTTTACTTTCCATTGCTATTACTTTGTGTTTTTGATTGCTATTGCCATATTCATCATACTTCATATTGTCAATCAAAATCCCATACAACAAGGTTGCATTGCGCACCTCTAACTCATTTTACGAGGAAGCCGGAGGAAGGAGTTCAGAACCCCGCAAGGGGCATACGGCTCTTAGTCTTGTTTTGGGAGATTGTTGCATTGCATTTGCATTCATCTCACCCTTATTGCTCATTATTTTTAAATTGGCCTTAGATTAGCATAATCACCTATTCACCCCCCCTCTAGGTGATTTTCATCTTCTACTTTAGCTTCACTTCCTTCATCATCTTTTGGCTTGTCTCCCATAGTTGGTGTATCCTCCAAGGTCACTTTCTTCAAGCCTTCATTCAAAGCATCTATTTCTACAACATTCTTAACAAACAAGTTAGATTCTTCAAACTTAACATGTATAGATTCCTCAATAGTCAAAGATGATTTATTGAAGATTCTATAAGTTTTACTAGTATTAGAATAACCCACAAAAATTGCCTCATAAGCTTTAGCATCAAATTTTCCTAAATTATCTTTTGTATTTAAAACAAAACATTTGCATCCAAAAACCTTAAAATATGAAACATTTGGTTTTCTAGAAAAGTACATTTCAAAAGAAGTTTTCGAAGTATTTTTACACAAGAAAACACGATTTGATATATAGCATGATGTATTAACGGCCTCGGCCCACAAATAATGTGGTAGACCATATTCACTTAGCATTGTCCTAGCCATCTCTTGTAAAGTTCGATTTTTCTGTTCAACTACTCCATTTTGTTGTGGAGTTCTAGGACAAGAAAGTTTATGCTTAATTCCATGTTCTTCACAAAAGTGGTAAAGGGTAGGTTAATGAACTCACCTCCTCTATCACTTCTTATTCATAAAATTGAAGACTCTTTTTCCTTTTCAACTCTTTTCTTAAAAGATTGGAAATATGAAAATGCTTGATTTTTGTGTTCAAGAAAGAAAACCCAAGTAAACGTGAAAAGTCATCAACCAAAACAAATGCAAATCTATTCCCACTTAGACTTTTGGTTTGTGTAGGGCCAAATAGATCCATATGAATTAGCTCCAAAGGACGTGATGTCATGATATCCTTAATTGACTTGAAAGAAGACTTAGTTTGTTTCCCAAATTGACATGCGTCGCAAACTCGGTCCTTTTCAAAACTCAAGCAAGGAATACCTTTCACCATTTCCTTTGTGTTTAACCTAGATATATGGTCAAATGAAATATGGCCTAATCTTCTATGCCACAACCAAGAGTCGTCATCGAGGGCTTTTAAACAAGTAATATTACAAGATATATTAGACATATCTATCATATAAACATTACTTTCACGAAAATCGGAAAACATACAAGTATTAGAAATTCTATTAATTACTTTACAAGCTACATTATCAAAAACTACATCAAAACCTTTATCACAAAGTTGACTAACACTCAAGAGGTTATGCTTGAGGCCATCAACTAAAACAACATTCTCAATTAAAGGGGATGTGCCGAGTTTTACATTACCAATACCGATGATTTTACCCTTGGCATCATCTCCGAAGGTGACGGTGCCACCTTCATGGTATCTTGATAGGGTTGAAAAGTTGTTGATGTCCCAAGTCATGTGCCTTGAGCAACCACTATCAAGATACCACAATCCTCTACGTCGTTGGGCCTTGGAAGGTACCTACATCATTTAACAAAATTGTTGACTTTGGTACCCAAATTTTCTTGGGTCCTTGAAAGTTAGTGTTTCGAACCCAAACATTATGACAAGATGCACTTAATCTATCATAGCAAAAATTAGCTAAGTGCCCTTTCCGCCCACAATGTGAACATGAGAACACTCTTCCATACATAAATGCATGATGTGTGTGTGAAGTGTGAGCATGTCTTGGGGGTTTGCCATGATGTAAAGGTTGTGTGGTATGAACATGAGCATGAGCATGGTAAACATTTTTCTTAGGGGCTTGTTTCTTAGGAAACATGACCTCTATCTTCTTCTTATCAAACTCACAATTTTTCAAAACAATTCCTAATGAGTCTATTCTTTCTTTAAGCATGGTAATCTCATTAGAATCAATTAGTGGGGACTTGCCTTTACAAGAAATCTTATATTTGTCAAAATCTTTTTGGGTGGAAACAAGAGTGGAAAGTAATTCATCTTTTTCTTTAGAAAGAGTAAAAACTTGATGATTAAGAGATTCATTTTTCTTTTTCATTTTTAAATACTTTTTCTTAAGAGAATCATAGTTATGTGATAATTCTACAAAAGCTTCTCCTAATTCATCCATGGAAAGTTCATCATTAGGAGAAGTGGAAGGGGTTACCTTGCTTGTGCTTTCATTGGCCATGAAGCACATGTTGGCGGTGTCGATTTCCTCCTCGGATTCGCTCTCGGAATCCCATGTAGTTTTCATTGCCTTCTTCTTGTGGGGCTTCTTGGAGGTGGAAGGCTTTACTTTATCCGGACACTCCGCCACTATATGTCCCGGCCTTTGACAATTGAAGCAAATAATCTTCCTTTCTTCTTTACCTCCTTGCCATCTCCTTCTTCCTTGAAATTTAGCCTTGTTGTACATCCTCCGGACGTTCTTCACAAGAAGTGAGAGCTCTTCGTCATCTTCTTCTTCTTCATCGTCTTCGTCGGAGTGAGTGGATTGACTTTTGAAGGCTATAGTCTTCTTCTTGGAAGGAGCCATGTCCTCCCTTACTTTCCTCTCCATCTCATGGGTTTTGAGGTTCCCAATGAGACCAATTAGCTCCATCTCCTTCTTGTCATTGAGTTCCTTCAAGGTGGTTGCTTTTACTTCCCATGAAGGAGGAAGAGCCCGGATGATCTTTCTAACTCTTTGATCGTTGTCGATAGCATCACCTAGAGAAGAAAGTCCATTAGTGATCTTTGTAAATCTTGTAACCATATCATCTATGGTTTCATTTTCTTGCATGCAAAAATTCTCATATTGGGACCGAAGAAGGTCTATTTTAGCCCTCTTCACTTGTGAAGTCCCCTCATGTGTAACTAGCAAATGTGTCCAAATTTCATATGCGGACTTGTAATGAATAACTCTAGCTATATCATCATCATTAAGGGCTTGAAGAAGTGCATAGTGAGCCCTAGCATTGGCATCAAATTCTTTGGTCTCTATTTCGGACCAAGTGGATTCATCACCGGGGGGTGCACTAAAGGGTTTGGTCACGGCCTTTGCAACTCGACTACCTAGAGATTGCAAGAAAACGGTCATCTTAACCTTCCATATGGGAAAGTTAAGTCCATCAAACTTAGGGGGTGTCTTAATACCATCGGCCATCTTTACTAAGTGTGAAAGAATGAAATGATTAGCAATATTAGGATCTCTCTAGGGTTGTTAAGCCAAGAGCCTAGCAACCAAGCTCTGATTACCAATTGAAAAACACCTAGAGGGGGGTGAATAGGTGTAATTGCTAATCTAACAATCTTTTTAAAATTAAGATGGATGAATGATGCAACGATCTCTCAAAACAAGACTAAGAGCCGAATACCCCGTGAGAGGTTCTGAACTCCTTCCTCCCAATTCCCCTTGAATGGGTTAGAGGTGCGCAATGCAACCTTGTTGTATGAGAATTGATCGACAAAATATCAATGAATGAATAATAGGCAATGATGAAGAGCACACAAGATATCACAAGTAGAGGAAAGAAAAATACTTGAAACAATAAGCAATAGAGAGCAATTGAAAGTAAAGCGAAATAGAGAGCAAGAGCAAAAGACAATCGCAAACACAAGTATTTGTTTCGAGGTTCGAGCCACCGCTCTACTCCCCGCCTTCACCTCCGTGAAGGGTTTCCACTATCCACCGAGGACGCTTACAACGGTCTACCGAAGACCCGAGCATCGAGCTCCACCAATTACAATAACCTCTACCGAAGAGGTGTCTCCACAAGAACAAGAAGAAGGAACAAGTAGCCAAAGTGATCACAACAAGATCACTAAACTCTTTTACAACTTCCTTATAGAATGAGTAAAGGAATTTTGGCTCTAAGAAGTGTAGTGAGAAAACTCAGTTGTAGAGATGATTTTTGCTGGAGAACACAACTGAAAAACAAGCTCAAGAAAGAGTTGGAAATGAAGAGCTTAAACACTTTTCTTCTCTTTTGAAAACTATGAAAACTTGAGGATTTTTCTTGGGTGTTTTGCAAGAGACTCTTCTCCTCTATTTATAGGGAGAGAAATAGGTTAAAAACAATTTATTTTAAGCTTATTTGCTCAGAAAAAGATCTCCAAAACCTCAAAAAAAGTCTGTCAAAACAGATTAAAAAGACAGATTTCAGAATTGCACAAAAGAGGAAAGAGTCGTTGGGCTTTTGCAGGCCTGGCGGTCGACCGGGCCGGTCGGCCGCCAGCTCTGCTGGCAAAGAGCCGTTGGGCTCGGGTCGACCGGTCCGGTCGACCGTCCTCTAAGAGAAAACATAGTTTTCTTCGGGCGGTCGACCGGGGCGGTCGACCTAGAAAACCCGAGAGCAACTGCTTACAGTCGGTCGACCCGGGCGGTCGGCCGACAGACGTACACAAACGTGCACGTCCTGGCACTGGCGCCGGTCGACCGTGCCGGTCGGCCGGTCAGCCTGAAACAGGAAAAATAGCAGGATTTTTGAGGTTGGAAAATTTTGTAAAAAAATGTTTTAAAGAAAGGAAAGCTAAGTAATATGCTGGAAAGAGTATACATACATGATCTAAACATGATATAAGTCTTTGTAAAACTTGGAGTCATGTAGAATTGTCAAGTCATGAGAAAAACTTAGAAACAAAAACTTGAAAACTTGTATTGTTGAAAATGTGTGTGTGTATCCTAGAGCCAATTTCCAAAACTCAAACTTTAACAATCTAATTCTTACATTGGTTCTAAGTACTACAAGTGCTTCAAGAGGGCTTTTCACCATAAGGTCTTCAACACTTGATTCTTGAGCCCAATTTGAGTTGACTTGAGTCCAAGACATTTGCTTATAGGGAATAAACCTTCTAGATGAGTTAGATCCCTGAAACACACTTAACCAATAAACAATATTAGTACAAATAACTAATATGTTTTGTAATCATCAAAACACACTAAACATGGGTGATTGTAACCTTGGGCCAACACATCAATCTTATTTTGCAAAACATCATTTTTCTTTAAACAAACATTTAAATCATTTGAAATAGAAATAATTTTATTTTTCAAAGCAACATTCTCTTTTAAAACAAAATTAATTTTTGAAGACAAATTTTCATTTTTCTTCAAAATAGCATGGCAATCATTTTTAGATTTTAAAAACTCATTTTCTTTAAGTGCAAGTTCTAATTGAGATCTCAATGAATCCCTTTCATTATAGACCTCAACCTTCTCTTGCAAAACATTGTTAAGTCTAAAATGTAAACTCTTATTTTCATTTTCAAGTCCTAGACTTTTCTTTTTCAAAATTTTATATTTTTCAATTAATTTTTCACAAACAATAGAAAGTTCTTCATTTAAAGCATGGGGATCAACATAATCATTACATGAAGAACTAGAGCAATCATCACTATCTAAGTGGGTTTTCGAGTTTACCTTAAGGGAGTCATTCCCTTGGACCGTATAGCAATGTTGTGGCACGGATTCTCCACTAGATTCCTCTTCTCGTTGGATTTGCACTTGAAGCTTGGAGGTGTTGGTGGTTGTTGTCAACAAATTCCACACTGCAAAGGCGGAATCAATGTTAGAAACACGCAAAAGATATTCTTTAGGAAGTGTGCTTCTAATGGCCTCAAGGGCTTGTGCATTGGCCCCTATATGCTTGCTATCACTAAGGTAGAATTCCTTGGTAATGGCAAGGTAAACCTTATGTCCTAGGGTTTGTAAATAAACAAACATCCTAATCTTTCAAACAATGATGTTGGAAGGGTCAAAGCTAGGTGGGGTCATGAAGTCCATGGTAAAAACTATATGTGTGCAAACACACAAATGCAAACAAGATTAGCAAATAAATGGATCTCACTCCTACGATGTTAAGCCTAAGTATCAGGAGCACTTGCTCTGATGCCAATTGAAAAACACCTAGAGGGGGGTGAATAGGTGTAAGTGCTAATCTAGGAACTAAATGCGCTAAATGCGAAAGCTAATGCAAATTTTGCAATCACACTTAATACAACACACAAGTGTAGCTGAATTCTCCGTGAAGGGCTCTGGACTAACTCCTCTTGATTCCCCTTGAATGGGTTGAGGTGCTATGTGAAGCTCTTGTGGTTAAGTATAAGTGAGGCACACACACAATCAAGCCAAACATATAAGGATGAGCAATATGAAAGATGCAAGGCAATACACAAGCAAATATGATATGTATGATGTGAATGAAATATGATGCTTTGCACAAAATAAGAGAGAGAGAGAGTTTAGAGACAAGTGAATCAAACGCAAACACAATGATATGTTTCGAGATTCGAGCACCTTGCTCTACATCCCCGCCTACACCACCGTGTAGGATTTCCAATCCATTATAACGTCCACCGAGGACTCCCACCAAGGGAACCTTCACCGAGAAGGATTTTTACAATAAGGGAGTACCGAACTCCTCTCTCAAACACCGCCTCACACAAGAGGGGTAGGCCCTTAGCCAAACAACTACAACCAATCACCTTTACTGAAGAGGGATATACAAACCAAACTCCACCTCTCACTAGAGGGAGTAAACCAATCACCCGATCACCTCTACCAAAGAGGGATACAACAAGAACAAGGGTGTACAACTAGTGGTTTCTTTCAACCACAAACAATCTCTCTTCTTTTCTCTTTTTCCACAAAACAAAGATCCTAAATAGATTAGGATAGAAGATAGCTCAAGTGTGGAAAAAACTAGGTGTTTTTGGCTACAAGCAACAAAGAAAAACTACTTGGGAAATCTCTTGTAAATGATAGAAAATGAAAATCAATACAATCTCCCAAAACCCTAGTTTTCTTTGATTTTCTAAAAACCCAAAACAATAAGGATGAGAAGTTTAAAGCCCAAAAAAAACTCTTTTGAAAACTTGTTTTAAACTCAGGGAAACTCGGAATTTTTCTCTTGCAAAAACCTTGGCCAAAATCTCAAAGAATTGGGGTTTATATAGGCCCATCAGAAAACTAGCCGTTAGGCTGATGTGGCAACCTGACAGGCTAACGGTCGACCGGCCCGGTCGACCGCCAACGGTCAGAAATGTGACCGTCGACCGGCACGGTCGACCCAAACAAACAGAGAGCACTGCTCTCAGACCCGGTCGACCGTCCGGGTCTACCGTCCCAGTGCTACCAAACGTGCACAGATCTGTGCACGTCGGTCGACCGACCCGGTCGACCGACTTCACCCCAAGTCGACTAGGTCAGTTTGACTAGTCGACTGGTTGAAGCCTGAAACAGAAATCTGGGTCAGAAAAATAGTGTAAAATATTTTTCTAAAAATCTTTTAAGTCTTGTAAAAATACCCAAAAATAGTTTTATCATTTTGCATTGATATATAAACATGTGATAAAAAGTTTAGCTCAAATATCAATCAATATGAACTATTTTTGTATTTTATCATTTTTACCAAAAATCAAAACTTGTATTTTTATCAAACTTGATTTTTCACAATAGGAAATCTGAATATTCCTAAAACTTATGAATAGACATATCAAAATAAGTTTGTTTAAGATATGAAGCATGTATGTATATTGAACACATCTAATATATATAAAAACTATTTAAACTTGTTTTGATCAAACTATTCATGAAAACAAAAACAAAACATAAATCTTGTGTGTGTTGTGCACTTGAGCATATCAACTATACTAAGCTTTACAAATGGATCTAAAACACACTATCTAAACTATGGATACCTAAGTCTTCTTGATGATCTTCATCTTCAAGTTGACTTGCTCCAAAACTCCATCCATGGGCTAGGCAAAGTGTGATCTTGAAGCTTTGGCCCTGGAATCACTATGAAAAGCTTCTAAACACCTTTGTTGAAGCTAATCACCAACTAATATCTTGGTTAATGATCTGAAACTTAAACAACACAAGATTATTAGTAAACATAACTACATGAGTTAATCATCATCAAAACTAGGGTGGAAGGCCTTTGGGCCAACACCCAAGTCATATATACAAGCAAGAGGTAGTAAACATAAATGGTAACCGAGGAATCCGTATATAACCAGGAGCAAGCAAGTCATAAGATCAATACAATAGCTCAGGCATAATATGTAACATGAGTCAGGTAGTGTATAATATACTAACAAGAGGAGATCAGTAGAGTAGTACACAAGTGGTGAACAAGGTATAGTAATAATATTAATAATAGTAATAGTTAATAAAACCTGAAATCTAAAGAAAAAACAAAAACATAAATCTGAATCAAAATCTGATGAAAGCAAATACGGACCAGTAGTACAACTCAGTTTACGGTTTCATGAGATTAGTACGTCGAAATAATAACCTAAACAAGAAAACCCTCTATATATCCTTTACCTCATGTCACCGTAATCCGAATGTATACAACCCGAATTGCAAAACGTCATGAAAACTGATAAAGCATCGACGAATTAGCATACTGTTATTATTATTGTGCCTCGTCTAAGTTGTATGCTTCAGTATGCATCCAATTTCATATACTTTCGCTTACAACTTATAGAGCCAATTATTTGAAAGCTGATGGAGTTCGATGAATTGTGTTTAGAATGGGTCCTGTACTTGCCCGGGACAACGACCTCAGGGGCATCCGGTACTGAGCCAAAAAAGTTCCACTAGGAACCAGGACTTACTGATCTCCCGAACAGGAAAGAGAGAGAAGAAGAGTATAGCAAACCCCATCGGAATAGGCTTAGGCCTTGTGCATACCCTGGCAGGAAGAAAAACATGAAGGGGGGTAAGGGTGCCAATACACCTCAACGGAATCACTGGTGGCCGCCACATGATCCCAAGAGAAGGTGGTCACACGTGACACGATAATGCCATCATAAACATAGAACTAATCAGGACCTATCAGTTTTTTCAACCCGGTGCAAGTTGACTATTATAATATTATACAATCATAAGCAACAAAAGCACAACACAGGAGACACATTACAGAAGACTCATGGGTTCAAGAGTACAGGGGTTCAGGTGCATCCCAGTACAAGAATTCAGGAGTACAGGATCATAGGCATTGTACAATAACAAGAGCAGGAAGAAAAGTAAATAACCAGTTAATATCTCATCACAAGTAAGGTATACAATACCAGTCGCACACGAGATGCTATAGAATACAATATTACTATATCGAGCGTCAGATATTAGGGTGTAGTACAATAACACGATCATCACATGATTATAATATTAATAAAAGGATACAAATAATGTCGAGTGTCAGATAATAGCAAATCGAGTAACCTGATATAGATAATTGGCAGATCAAATAACATGATATAAGAAAATATATTATTTAAGCATTTCAAATGCTTCATAACCATAATATTAATAATAATATATTAAGCTATTAGATAGTTATGCGGAGCTGAGCATAGCGAGAGCATATCTACGCATAGCAATCATAATAATCATTGCACAATTAAGCGAAGCTAAGCAAGGCTGGAGAGAAGCTAGCGTACATCGCTAGACGTCATCACGCTTGGCGTGGTTACTGCTCATGGCACAGTTAAATGCACACGACGATATAAGCATATGAACATTATGTTACCGCATGTGACAAAATCGCGCTAACGTCATAACTACACTCGAATGGAGTTAGCGGTAAAGTGCTGAGCACTAGGCTCGCCTACCAGGCGGAGCGTGTAAGGACAGCAAAGCATTCAAAGTGCACCACCTTTCGGGAAAGTAGGTTGTAGCCCGGAGGGTGATAGGGCCAGAGGCCGAGTAGGTACTATTGGGAAACAATCTGTATGCTCTGATACCAATTGTTGTGATTTCAGGAGAGGACCCCCCACGACCGGATCGACTGGGGTGGTACAGCGGATAAGAACCACAGAATCTACTAAGTTAACTTGAAGAAGAGAAGAAGAAGATATTCCAAAGTAAATAGAAAGTCAACACACAATTTTACGTGATTCCACCGATCAAACAGATTGTGTGTACGTCCACAGGAGAAGGAGAGGAACTTTATTAAAACTTTGGGGGTGTACAATAAGAATTACTTACACCTCACACTGAGACATTACAATCCTTTGATGGCCGCCAAGAACAGCGAACTCTTGTGGCTAAACTTCTCTCACGAATTTCTCACCTAGATGAATTACACCCTTAGGAATTACAAATTCATAGGATTCTCTTGAACTACATTGAAGGTCACCCCTAAGGGGTTATTTATAGATCATAAAACTCTCATAGTTCTAAACAAACTCCTTCAATCAGAATAAAGAAAAACTTGAATACAACTCAGACTCAAAACACTTTCAATCAGAATAAAGAAAACTTGAATCCAATTCGGACGCAAAACAGATCCAGAAAAGAAAACTGCCAAATCCGACATTAATTGACTACCTTAATGATGTATTCACGTCATAATCCTAACAAGTACCTGCATAAAATATTAGTACCAAACACACGCATATAAACATATGATAAATAGACTATATATAAAATAATGAAGCCCAGAGGCTAAATGTAAGCCCGAAGGCTGACCTTAGCCCGAAGGCTGAGTATGAAAGCCCGGAGGCTACGGGCGACTAAGAAGGGTCGGCCAAATATGAATACCTGCATGAGGGTTAGTACCAACACCCATACAAATATAGTAAAGGGTGTTGGCCCAAAGGCCTTCCACTCTAGTTTTAATGATGATTAACTCATGTAGTTATGTGTACTAATAATCTTGTGATTTTAGTTTCAGATCATTAACCAAGATATTAGTTGGTGTTTAGCTTCAACAAGATGATTTGGAAGCTTGCACATGTTGATTCAAGAGCCCGCGCATCAAAGATATATATAGCACTTGCCCGGTGAATCAAGAGTTTTTGGATCGAGTCGACTTGGAGTTTGCGCTCTAGCTTGGAGTTTGCGCTCTACAAGAAGACTTAGGTATCCATAGTTTTAGTTTGGGTTTAGATCCTAATTGTAAAGATTAGTATAGTATGATAAGCTCAAGTTCACAACACACACGTTTCATGTTTGGTTTTTGGTTTAACCGATCTTGGTTTTCATGAATAGATTTTATATCAAAACAAGTTTACATGGTTTATGTATATTAGATTTGTTCTATATACATGCATGCTTCAATTGTTTAAACAAACTTAGTTTGATAATCTACTTCATGAGTTTTATGTTTTGATATTTATAACAAAACATATTTTTGGACTTAATGACAAAAATCATGATATATACATGTTTCATGTATATTGGATTTCTATCCATATGCATCATGCTTCAAAATGTTTAAATATCATAGTTTTGTATTATGGATGAGTTTTGGACAAAAGGTATTCTCTATTCAAGATTCCAAGTTTTAGAAAATACAAGTTTTGGTTTTTGGTAAAAATAATATGCTATAAAAATAGTTCATGTTGATTGATATTTGAGCTAAACTTTTTATCACAAGTTTATATATCAATGCAAAATGCAAAAACTATTTTTGGGGATTTTTACAAGAGTTAAAAGATTTATTAGAATATTTTTTACCTCAGTTTTCTGACCTATTTGCTGCCTGCCAGGCAAGGTCGGTCGACCGCACGGTCGACCGCACCAAGTAGCCAGTCGACCGGGCGGTCGACCGACGTGCACAGAAACGTGCACGCTGGTTACAGCCTTGGCCGGTCGACCGAGCGGTCGACCGACTGAGAGCAGTTTGCTCTCGGTTTGTTTGGGTCGACCGGGCGGTCGACCGGGTGTTGCAACGTTCAAAAATTTGAACGTTGGGCGGTCGACCGACCGGTCGACCGACAGGGCAAAACTGGCAAAAATAGCTGCCAACGGCTAGTTTCCAATTCTGCCTATAAATACCCCATTTGCAAGAGTTTTTCTCTAAGGTTTTTGGTGCGAATTTTTTCATACTCTCTGGTGTTTTTGCTGCAATTAAAAGAAGTTTTTGAACTCATATTGAACAATCTATTTTGAGGTTTTTGCTAGGGTTTGGAAAATCAAAGAAGAGGTTTTTGGGAAAAGCTTTTGATTGAACTTCACCATCTTGATTTCTATTATTTTCCCAAGGATTTTTCTTTGTGATTTTGATTTCCATTCCATTGGTTTTCTCCACACTTGAGCTAAAATCTACTATCTTCTCTATAGGATTTTGTGTGGGAAAAAGAGATTGTTTTGTGGTTGTTGTTTGAAACCACTAAGTTGTAAACCCAATTCTTGCTTTGTGCCATTTCCCTCATTGTGTTGAGGAGGTTGTGCAACTTGGGTTGTGAGGTGTTTTGTGTAAGCTTGGTGCTAATCCCTCAAGTTGTGAGGTGATTGTTTGTTGGATTGGAGGAGTGCCTCAAGGAGGAGGTTGTGTTTGTAAGGAAGGGAGTTGGGAACTCCTTGTAATTGTGATTGCCCCAAATCCTCGGTGGAGGTTCCCTTTGTGGGAGTCCTTTGTGGACAAGCTAGTGGATTGAAAATCCTTCGTGTGTCGAAGGCGGGGATGTAGAGCTGGGTGCTCGAACCTCGGAACATATCTCTTTGTTTGCGCTTGATCCATTGACTCTTGCTCTCTCTCTTTACTTTGTGCCTTGCATCTACTTATATTGCTCATTCATATTTGCTTGGCTTGGTTGTGTGCATCACTTGTTGATAGCACTTGAGTGTGAATTGCATTAAGTTTTTAAATTCCGCATTAAGTTCACTAGATTAGCATCGTCACCTATTCACCCCCCCTCTAGGTGACTTTTCAAAGGGACATAGCAGATAGTAATGACTAAGCGTACAAACATGCGAAACTATGCAGTACTAGAGTAAGGTTAGCAAGCAACGTTAATCGTTAAAGCGCACGCGGAGCTATACACGTTAGACGGGAAAAGTGTCTAACCACTACATCACAGTGTATGACAAAAGTCTCACTTGAGCGAATCTAGTAAATAAGCGCTGAGTGTTAAGCTCACTGTCCAAACAGGAGCAAATTTAAATAAACCGCGAAGCAGTTGAGCCTGGAGGCTAAACGACCACGAAGGGTCAGCCACGCATGGTAATAAAGTTATAATAGAACAATATCACAGGCAGTGTGATATGTAGATATATTTATCAACACTAATATAAGCATTCATCACAAAGTTACTATATACCCAGTCCTAGGCACTTGGCCACAGATATAGTACATCAATATTACACAGTCCAATATATAACACATATACAGACATAAAATGAAACATACACCCAAATTGTGAAATGAAATACTCGCCTATCAGGGCCTGGACAAGTGCACAAGGGCACGAGCAATACACATAACCAAAAGAGATTTAAAGAGAGAAACAAAAAGGGGAGAAATATAGTAGAGAGAAAAGAGAGACTACGGAAGAGAAAGAGAGAGGAGACAGAGAAACTGAGATTGAGAGGGAGAAGAGATAGAACCGAGAGGGGAGAGAGACAGAGTAGAGCTAGGGGGAGAGAGGGGAAATCCTAGGAAGAGAAAGGGAGAGAAAGAGAGAGACAGAGTAGAGCAAGTGGGAAAGAGGGGGAAACCCTAGGGAGAGAAAAAGAGACAGAGAGAAGAAGAAAGAGAAGAAAAGAAAGAAGAGAGAGAGATCCAATGGCTATGGCTAGCTAGACGGTGCAGCAACCGGTGGTGGCCGCCGACGGTGCGGCCAGAGAGAGAAAAGGAGAAGAACAAGGGAGAGAAGAATAAGGAGAGGAAGAGTAAGAAGAAGAAAAATAAAAAGAAGGAGAGAGGCTGCCTGTAGAGGGAGGTGGCGCGATGACACTCGAGGATGCCAGAGGAGGCTATTGGGGAGAAGCCTTGGCCAGAGAAGGGCGAATATGGCCTGGGGTGGCCAAATCTGGCTGGAGAGGGAGAGAGAGGGAGGTGTAGGGTTTGGAGGAAGAGAGGGATTGGGTCGCTGGGTGTTCGTCGGCCGGTGGAGGAGCTCGAGGGCGTCGCCGGGGAGGTGACGACAGTGCTGACTCATCGGGGGAGCTGCCATAGAAGGAGAGAAAGGAAGACAGTGAGAGGAGTGGGGAGAGAGTGTGGGTGAGTGAGAATGAGAGGAAGAGAGAGAGAGATATTTAGGGGGAGGAAGCACGAGCTCAGCCTGGGGGCACATGGCACAGGCTCAACCTAAGGAGGAAGGAAAAAAGAAGAGAAAAAGAAAGGGAAAAAGGGGGGAAAAAGAAGAAAAATGAAAATGTAAAAGAAAAAGAGAAAGGAAAAGGAAAAAAGAGAAAGGAAATGGAAAAAAGAAAAGGAAAAAAGAAGTAGGGAAAAATAAGCAGAATATAATAGAGAAATTATTTTGGGAAATTAAGAATAAAAAAGTAAGGAGAGGGAAAAGCAAGAAAAGAAAGAATAATAATATTTTAATCAGTCAAATTTGACTAATTTAGAAAATCCCCAAAAATTCTCTAAAATATAATATTATACTGAGGAATAATGCGAAGTCAGCTTCAAGAAATTCAATCATGATTGCAAATTAAAAATCTTGGAATCGATCAGCGATATTGGTCGACACTGATTTTAGGAAATTTGCAAATTAAATCAGAAAAATTCTAGAAAAATCAAAAATATTGAAAAATAATATTTAAAACTGAAACATGCCAAATCCAACAATCAGGAAGGTTAAATCAAGTAAAATCACTGAATGAAAGAGATCAGGTCCTGGGTTTGGACTCAGGCTAGCTCTGGGTCCACAAAACACGGTTCCGATATCAAAATAATAATAAAAGTAATAACAAACGAAAAATAAATACGAGGAAAATAGGAAAAATAATATCGAAAAATTGGGACAAGTATCTGGGTACGTATTCCAGGGAAGGGTGTTACATACTTTCCACCTTACAAAAATTTCGTCTTCATAATTTTGATAAGGGAAAGATGAGCGCGAAAGAGACAGGGACATCATGAAAAAAAGGAGGAATAATAGGAGAAAATTACTCATCCAGGGAAACTGGAAGTGCAAGGATGAAAAGGACGAACAAGGAAGGGATAATAGTGGACGATGGCAGCATGAAAGACGAAGACAACAAGGGAAAATCACCAACTCAGAACACGAAAAGTCAGGGATAACGATCATGGGTAACATCTTCATGGTACACGCTAAGGGGATCAGGCTGCCTTCAGGAGATCAGTCTGACTATCCATTGCTCTGCGTCCATGGTGCTCCTAAGTATCAGGAAATATGGCCGGCTGCAGTCTTCTAATGTCCCTACGTTTTCTAGTCTCTGTTCTCGAGGTAGAGCCAACAAATTCGTGATGCATGAGCTTGGTCTGCTGGTATAGACTTCCATCTTTCCCTAGAGTATCCTTATCGGTTGCCATTCCCTTGCTGGAACTGCTACGAGAAGTGTCATGACCGTCACGATTACCTCGTATTCCCATGCTGAGTTAGTCGAAAGGACGACAGAAAGGAGTCGGAAAGTGAAAAGACAGAAGGACTTTGAGTTCAAGGAAGGAATCTCAAGGAGAAAATGTATAACTTTGCATATGTAATTGGAATGCATAGCGAAGACTCATGTGCCCCAATTACAAATTAATATCATATTAATCTGCCAACTGGTTGTACTAAAGATGTGAGAGCCTAAGCTCTAAAACCATCATGTAACGCTTCCGATCCCGCGGGTACGGAGACGTTACTATGACGTATAGACACAGGGCGAAAATACTCTCATATATATACGCTAAGCATCAGTGCAGGTAAGAATTAGAGTACGAATGCAAAGTGATAATATACATTCCAATAAGAAGAGTACAAATATACTGTTATCACATAGCATGATCTAATATAACATGAATATTACATCACCAAGAGGCGCAAAAGAATGAATTACAAGGAGATATATAATAATGAACAGAACAATAAGGTGCTCACGAACTAGAACAAGAAAATTTTAGAGTAGAGCAGGAGGGGCTGGAAGGAAAGAGCTCAGAACGGTCTATCGATAATCTATACTTCCGCTGCGCCACTCTGATCAGCAACAGGGAGAATTTACAATCTCCAAGCCTGGGTCTGGACATGTGATCAGCAAAAAGCATGCACAAGAATAAGTAAAAAAGTAATGATCGATGTTACTGCTTTTGCGATTCTTCCATAATAACGAAGTGGCTAAATGGGTTGTATCCACAAGGAGGGAGAGCGATTAAAGCTTTAGTGCGGCTTCTTTGTTCAAAGTAAAGAAAACGTTCCTTGTCTCAAATAAAGAATTGAAAAGAAAACAAGTATTGTTTCAAGAATTGTTTGGATTGGTTTGATGTTTGTAAAAGTGAGTTTTCTTAAAGGTAAAAATGCATGGCTAACTTTCTACTAAGTGCTCCCATTAATCTCTAATTACTTGAAGATGTAGCCTCACAATGAATCACATGCAAGCATAACCTTTATGCATCAGAACTATTCACGTTAGAGATCGAATGAGAGTTCTTCCCTTAACTTAGCTTTACACGGTAAAACTTGAACATTCCTTTATCAAGATCCAATTGAAGGCGAGAATAAGAAAGAAATAAGTGCACTAGTGGTATCAGTAAAGATTAATAGGAATATCTCTAACTTACTTTAAAAAGTAAGGTTTACAATTTATAAATCATTAAAACAATTAAGCATGAAATATGAGAGTGGTAATACTTGTAAGTAAGTTAGAGTTAGAACCCTCGTGTTAAGATGTCATAGCTCTTGTTTGCACAAGGCTTGTTTGACACTATTGACTCATTTGGATTATCAATCAAGTTGTTAGAGATTAGTGGGTTAGTAGTTAGTTAGCCATGCAATTGAAAAATTATTAGAGATGAGTAATAAAAGCAAGAGAGACGAAGTAGATGGGAAAAGAGTTACACTAATATAAGAAAATAGAAACAAGTAAAAGCACCAATAAGTGAAAAGAAGAAGGAGAAGTATTACTTGTATTAGCTTGTCACCTTCCAATACAACTTGTACACACTCTCTCTCTTTCTCTTTTACTCTAATGGCTAAACTAAACTAGAAGAAGAAGAAAACACAAGCAAATTAAAAGCTCCTAAAAACAAACTAACATTAATACCCTAACTCTGGATATCCTTTTCTGAATAACACCAAGGGGCCTTTTATAGGCACCAAGAGGAAAGGGGCTAGGGAGACAATCCCTAGCCCGAAGTACTGGCGCATCCGCGCCAGTAAAGCCGCAGAATAATAGCTTTTTCCGCATTTTCGCGACCCTTCTAGGGCCGCGCGCGCGGCGTCGCCTACTGCGTGCTCCTGGCTTGTCCCTCTGTCGGCTGTACCTCTTGGATTCTGATTTAGGCACCCGGTTTTGACAAAATCACCCTCCAAGGTCAATGGCTATTTTTGTAGGCTTTTAATCACTAATTAAATGAGATTTTGGGCTTCTTCTTCATTCTACACCATGGACCTAGGAACACATAAGAAAACCATTATTAGCAATATTTTATATAAATAAATGTGAAGATGTGGTATGAAATATGCAATATTAGAGACTAATCACACCCCCACACTTATCTTTTGCTCGTCCCGAGCAAAACAAAAATCAAAAGAGTTATTACACCACTTTCAAAAGGTGATGCAATTGCACTGAGTATGTGAAACAAGCCGTTAAACCTCTTGGTTCCCCTAGAGGAGGAGTGTTATCTCCTGAGGGTTTTTAGCGGATTGCACCCACAAGATCCATTAAATGAATGAAAATGTTAGTTGTAAGCAAATCTCTTTTAAGAAAAAGAACTTTTAATTATCTATGTAAAAATGACCGAATGATTATAAGAATTAGGTCAACCCTCATAAGTTCTCCTATACTCTAACCCTTATAAAAGAAGAAATTATAGTTTTCATTTGAATTTAAAAGAGATTTTGTACTTCTAACTCATTCTGTTATTTTGCTTTAATAGATATGCATTATGTGTAAGTGTGATATGCTTGAGATTTTTTTCAACTCAACTTGAATGTCATAGAATTTTATTAATGTTTATTTATATATTTATTCTTAATTTCTTTAGTCTTTCTACTTTATTCATGTAACGCATATTTAACCGATGACTCCCAAACCAGATGATTTAGGCACCAGGTGAAAAAAACACCCCTCAGGTCAAATACTCGAGTAGAGTAGGCCACGAAATCAAGATTTGTTTATTTCCTTTAGGCGTGAATAATCATGCTTCTTGAGGCACAATTTTCTAGCTTAATGGGATTTTTTTTAAAATATGACATTCAAAGCCTTGTCTTTAAATCCCATGCGTATGTGTAGTCAATGTATATTCTACTAAGGCTACATAAAAGATATATTATTTTTCTTATCCCTCCTAACTCTCAGTCAAACCAATATTTCTCTTTACTTAGGCTAAAATAAAAATTCCTTACTAAGATTCTCTTAATTCTTACAACCGTTTGGTATTTTTATAAAGAGTATAAAAAAAAAATTTTGGTTCTAGAGATTTTTTTTGAAAAGAAGGAGAGAAAATTGAAAATTAAATGTTAGTATCCCTCCATACTTATCTAGAGCATTATCCTCAATGCTAACCATGTAAATGCGAATGCAATAAATAGGGGAAGAAAAGATATCACCGTCTCCGTCGACTCGGGTCGGTGAAGTGCTAGGGCCGACCGAGTGCGAATGCCTAACCGTTTCCTCGATATGCTCCAGATAGGCATTCTGTTCATCCAATTGTCGCCTGAGTTTAATCTGCCCCTTGAAAATCTTTTTCATGCCCTTTCAGATGGAGGATATGAATGCAGTGGAATTGGATGGGGGTGGCTGCTGCCAGAACTCAGGGTCAATCCTCTTCTTCCACCTATTCCTCTGATGAGGACTCAGCCAGAACATCCTCGAACTGGACGGTAGGTGTCCAGATCGAATGCAGACAACTGTTGTAGGCGCTAGTGATACGCTCGGTGGTAACTATTACTTGATCGTACTCAGCAAAATTCTTATCTGGCAGAAAGTTTCTACACAAATGAGTCACTAAGATGGGTAGAGAATACTTGGCTCCCCTCGTCCATTGAGAGTTGGCCAACAATTGTTGCAAAAGGATTGTATTGAGACAGATGGTATGTTGCCTCGTCATGAGGTTGTGGATAATCTGTAATGCAGGTTTGTTAAAAGAGGTTGTGTGGTCTATACCGAGGATGTTACGTTAGATCCAACGACTAATGCAATGGATGTTTCTAAATGTGGTGCTTGCCTGGAGACCACGATCTTGCCCGGTGCATCGTGCACCAATCAAAGTCATATACTCGATTAAAGGGAGGGGCACGATGTGTTGAGGAGGGGAAGGAACCTGCGTAACATCCTGAATAGTCTCATTAGTAACCAACAGGTCCCCGTGGTCAAGGTGGACAATGAATTGATTAAGGTTTAGATTGATGGAATTAGTATCTATCCCTAAATAAAATTTCCTCACCAAGTCTGGGCAGTAAAAGGTATCAACATCAGAGTTGTCATATACTAACCAATAACACTGTTTTGAAAATACACCTAGAGGGAGGGTGAATAAGTGTAAGGCTAATCTAATGACAAATTATGCGGAATTAAAAACTAATTGCAACACACTAAGTGTAACTAAAGAGTGTAGTCGATTTCCCGGTGAAGGGCTCTGGACTAACTCCTCTAAATTCCTCTAAATAAGAGTTGAGGTGCTATATAAAGGTCTCTTGGTTCAACACTAGCGAGGCACACAATCAATTCCAAGCATATATGATATGAACAATAAGAAGCAATGCAAGATATAAGAGAAAGAGAGAGAGAGTTTAGAGATAGTAGACTAAACACAAACACCAAGATATGTTTCGAAATTCGAGCCACTGCTCTATGTACCCATCTTCACACAGAAGGATTTCCACTATACGTCCACACATGACCTCCCACACAGAGAACCTCCACCGAGGATTTGGTAATACAAGCTTAGGAGTACACAACTCCTCTCTCCAACACAACCACCTCTACATAAGAGGCAAGATACAAAGTCAAAACAATAATCACCTCTATATAAGAGGGATAAGGCACTAAGCCAAAACTCCACCACAATCACTTTTACACAAGAGGGATAACAACAAACCCAAATCATAACCTCCTCTACACTTAGAGGGATTGGCACAAAGCCACAAGCAAAGAGAAAGTTACAATCTTGGTGATCTCAAAGACCACAAACAACCTTTAGTGATCTGAAATAGACCACAAACTAATTTTCTCACAAAAACAAGATCTTATAGATAGGATAGATATGATAGCTCAAGTGTGAGAAAACAAGGTGTTTGGAAATCAAATCACAAAGAAAATACTTGGAGAAAATACTATATAGAAATAGAAATGAAGATCAAAAACTAATTCCTAAAGACTCTCTTTTTCTTAATTTTTCCAACCCTTGAAAATAAATAAAAGATAAATCTTTTAACTAGAACTCTTGCTGAAAAATACTTGAAAGATAAGAAATTTTCTCTTCAAAATTCTTCTTAAACTCAGCCCAAGAGGGGGCTATTTATAAGCCCTCAAAAAATCTGCCCGTTGGTAGCAAGAAAGGGCAGAAATGCCCTTCTGGTCGACTGGCGCAATGGTCATATTTCTGACCGTTGTGCCTCCGTCGACACCCGATCGACCGGCCAAGCCTGTCGGTCGTCGCCCGGTCGATCAGCTAGCACCCGAGAGTTGGGTGCTTTCAGTCGGTCGACCGCCTGGTCGACCGACCTTCTTTGGCTGGCCTATGCACGTCTCTCATGCAGATCGGTCGATCGGTGCGGTCGATCCCCAGTAGATCTGGCTGATCAATATGGGACTTAAAAACTTAGGTACTTTAACTCAAATTAAATCCCATAAAATCACATAAATTCCACAAAAATAAGTTCTTATAAGATCTTTGAATAACAAATATGTGTGACCAAAAATCAACACATATTATAAACTATTTGAACCATTTTTGCGATATAGAAATTAGGCTTAAACACAAAATCGGTATTTTCCAAAAATCAAACTTTGAAATGGAAATCTGATTTTTTTCAAAACTCATATGGATACAAAAACAAGATATTTAAACTATATTTGAAGCATAGAGTGTATGGATAGAATCTAATACACATATAAGATATATATCTATGTTTTTGACATGAAATCCAAAACCGGTTAAACCGAAACCAAACATATTGAAACTTGTGTGTGTGAACTTGAGCATATCAATACTATCTATTTTTACACAAGATGTAGACACAAACTAACTAAACACAAACCAAAGTCTTTTTATAGAACTCCTTCTCCAAGCTGACTCGATCCAAACACGATCCAACGAGCTTGACTCCAACCGAGTGCTAGATGCGATCTTGACGCGTGAGCTCTTGAATCAACATGTGTTAGCTCCAAAACTCTTTTGTTGAAGCCAAATACCTACTATGATCTTGATCAAATATCTGAAACTAATTAAGCACAAGATCATTAGTACTATAACTACATGAGTTAATCATCATCAAAACTAGAGTGACGGGCCTTTGGGCCAACATGTCTCTCTCAAATTCTATCTAAGAAAATGGTCCCATAACCCTGAACATCATTTAATATTCTAGAAAAATCTTTTTCAGGAAATATGGTAGGGGCCATAGTCTAAATCTAAAGTAAAAATAGAGAGAGATGGGTAAAGAATTCGCAAACCGCCCCCGGAAACCTTAGGGGGAAATTAACCACAATATGCCCGGAGCAAATCAGACCGGAGATATCCAAACAAGGAGAAGATATGAGATCTACTCAGAAAGATGGTCGGAGGGGAGCACTAGCACTACGGCTTTGGCCTCTGAGGAGCCGCGGAAACGCGGCCTGGGAAAGGGGGCACAGCTGGGTGGAGGAGAGAGGGGAGGGGCTCGGGGCTGGTTGCAGCACCTGGGCTCCTCTCTTCAGATCTGAAATAATTTTGATGATAGTTTATGGGAGAGGGGTAGGAGAGTATAAAAAGAAGAGGGATTCCAATTTTAACCCTAGCTTAAAGGAATTATTACAAGTATACCAGGGTTATTATAATTGCAAAGATCTCCTAATCTTTTTATGTATTTACACAAAAAAATTTATTATTATTATTATTATTTTATTTATTTTTTAGTTGTGGTTTGTGATGGAATCAGTCGCGTATAAGATGGGTCGAAAAGACCCAGCACAGTCTCAGCTTGTGATTCTGGTTCAGTGGTTAGGAATGGCTTCAGTTTTTACCCATTCACCTTGAATTCCTCACCACTCTTTGGATCGAAAATTATCACAGCACCATGTGGAACGATAGTGTGCACAATGAAGGGTCCGGACTAACGAGTTTTGATCTTTCCCGCGAAAATGTGAAGTCTCGAGTTGTATAGTAGAACCTTCCCCCTGGGGAAAGTTTTTTCGGTTGATGATCTGGTCATGAAAAATTTTCATCCTGCTCTGTGTAATTCGTGCATTCTCATAAGCCTCATTCTGTATTTCTTCTAACTCAGAGATCTATAATCTCCTTAGTTCACCGGCTCTAGTTAGATTGAAATTTAGTTACTTAATAGCCCATAGGGCTCGGTGTTCTAACTCGACAGGTAGATGACAGGCTTTTTCAAATACAGTTCTACATGGAGACATCCCTAGGACGGTCTTAAAAGCAGTTCGGTAAGCCTATAACGCATCATTAAGCTTGACCGGCCATTTTTTTTTGGTTTTACCCTATAGTTTTTTCCAAAATGAGCTTGATTTGCTGATTGGTCACTTCAACTTGCCCATTTGTTTGGGGATGATATGGGTGGATAACTTGTGAGTGATGGAGTATTTCTGCATCAGAGCTTCAAAAATCCTATTGCACAAATGTGACCCATTATCACTAATTATAGCCCGTGGGGTGCCAAAATAGGAGAAGATATTTTTCTTAAGAAATTTGACAACCACTTTGTTATCATTGATCTTAGTAGGCACGATTTCTACCCATTTTGAGACGTAATCCACTGCAACCAAGATGAACTGGTTGCCAAAATGAATTTGGGAATGGTCCCATGAAGTCAATGCCCCAAACAACAAAAATTTCGACTTTGAGAATCAGGTTTAGGGGCATCATGTCTCGTCTCGAAATCTTCCCAGTATTTTAACAATTCTCACATGACTTACAAAAATGGAAGGAGTCTATTAACAAAGTGGGCCAGTAAAATCCACTTTGTAAAACTTTCTCTGTGATTTTGCGGGGACCGAAGTGTCCTCCGCAAGCAAGCTCATGGCAGAAACTGAGCACCCTCCTCTGTTCTTCTTCTGGTATGCATCGTCGAATAATTTGATTAGCACAATACTTAAAGAGATACGGTTCTTCCCAGAAGAAGTACCATACTTGGGAAAAGAAGCGATACTGGTCTTGTTTTGTTCATTCAGCAGGTAGTTGTCCAGTGACCAGATAGTTAACTATGTCCGCATATCATGGTTTCTTGAAAATAGCAAGTATGTGCTCATCTCAGAAATTCTCATTGATCACAGCTCGTACTATAAGTGCATTAGGAATTCTTGACAGATGATCAGCCACCACATTTTCTACACCTCTCTTATCACAGATTTTCAGGTCAAAGTCTTGAAGTAGAAGGATCTATCGAATCAGTTGGGCTTTAACTTCCTTCTTGGTCATGAGGTGCTTCAATGCTGAGTGATCCGTAAAAATCACAGTCTTCGATCCTAGTAAGTAGGGACAGAACTTTTCTAACGCGAAGACAACGGCCAAGAATTTCTTCTCGATCGTTGTGTAGTTCTGTTGGGCGTCATTCAGGGTCCTACTCGAGTAATAAATCATGTGTTGCCTATTGTCGATGCGCTGTCCTACGACAGCGCCGATAGCAAAATCAGAGGCATCGCACATGATTTCAAATGGTTATGCCCAATCAGGAGCAAAAATGATAGGCGCAAATATAAGATCTTGCTTAAGCTTCTTCCATGATTTAAAACATCCATCGTTAAAATCAAAGGGCACGTCCTTTGCGAGCAGGTTGGCTAAGGGTCTAGCAATTTTGCTAAAGTTTTTAATAAACCGTTAGTAGAACCCAGCATGCTCTAAAAAGGAAATGATATCCTTAATGCATTTGGGTGGTGGAAGCTTAGCGATTACTTCTTTTTTTCCTTGTCAACGTCGATTCCTCTCCTTGAGATCTTATGGCCTAAGACAACCTCTTGTCTCACCATGAAGTGACATTTTTCCCAATTCACAGTTAAATTCTTTTCCTTACATCTTTGAAGAACTAACTCTAAATGATGAAGACACTGATCAAATGAATCTCATAGATGAAGAAGTCATCCATAAAAATCTCTAGAAAATATTCTACCATATCGGAGAAAAGACTGAGCATGCACCGTTGGAATATCGCGGGAGCGTTGCACAATCCAAAGGGCATACGTCGGTAGGCAAAGGTTTCAAATGGGCAAGTGAATGTAATCTTTTCCTGGTCTTCTGCAGCAATGGGGATCTGATTGTATTCTGAGTACCCATCCAGGAAACAATAGTACTCATGTCCAGCCAAGCGTTCGAGCATTTAATCGATGAAGGGTAGCGGGAAGTGGTCTTTACCGGTAGCAGCGTTCAATTTTTGATAGTCAATACAAACACGAACCTTGATAGATAGTCATGTCTGTACCAACTCCTGGTGCTCGTTTTCTACTACCGTGAAACCAGCTTTCTTAGGAACAACATGTACTGGACTAACCCATTGGCTATCAGAAATGGGATAAATGATTCCATTGTCTAATAGTTTCAAAATTTTCGTTTTCACAGCATTTTGCATGAGTGGGTTTAGCCTAGCTGTGGGTCCCTCCTAGGAATTGCTTCATCCTTTAAATGAATTTTGTGTTGTACTATTGTTGGACTTATCCCTTTAATGTCTTTCATTGTCCATCCAATGGCTTCCCTATGTCTCCTTAAAATAGACATCAAGCTGTCCTCTTATTGTCCAGTCAGATGGGATGCTATGATGACTGACAGGGGTTCTCTTCCACCTAGGTAGGCATACTTGAGGTGTTCAGGCAAAGCTTTTTACTCTAGGGAAAGAGTTGATTCATTGGACGGGAGATTTAAAATCTCAGTCTTGGGATTAGGTATACTTGGGCTAGATGCCCTGTCCACTGCTGAACCAATGATCTGGTCTAAATTGAAATCCTCAGACCGGGTCGAACAAATAGTCCCACATCGGCTAGACATGGGGATTGTCTTGGGTATATAAGAATTTGGGCTAGTCCACCTAAAAGGCTAATCTTTTGGGATGGTGCCCCGGATCCTTACAATGAAAACTGCAACAGTACTTTTTTTATTTTTTATTTTTGGTCTTCAGCATAGTCCTAAAAGATAGTTTTACCTCACCAAATCATATTTCTTTGGCAGTTTGCATGTTGGGGAGTGAGAATGGCAGCTTTGCATTTGTGCATCAAATATTCTTATGAGAAATTTCTTTGTTTGTCATCTTATTTGGTTAATGAAAAAATCTCCAACCTTGTTTTGTATTTTTAACTTTAGAGGCAAACATCAAATGAATAGGGATAATGGTTTTAGGCAAAGAAAAGAGGGCTGAGTCATTGATTGTTCCCCAAGGATGTTGTACACTATGTATTAGCTACAATTGCGGGGCTTTGCACTGACTATATCACTACTTTTAGCATATCATATCCTTATCTCATATGTACATCATGTAGAACTTTAATTGCGATCAGATACATTGAAGCCCTTTATTTTCTTTAAGCATTGACATAATTGTGATAACCTTTAGGTTGATGTGCTTTTGCTTTTGTAAAGCTAAATGTGTTTGCCACTAGTCTGAAAGAGTTTCAGATTTAGTATGGAGACATTAAAATACAGTTAGTCTATTGATGCCTCGATCACTTGTTAATTGAATCTTTGATACTTTTTTGTGTATTGTGGAAGGGAAAAAAATATCATTGGTAGTGTCTTCTCTTGGGTTTCATTGAATCTTGATTAAAACAACTATTATTTGATTTGTGAAGAATTATGTTACACATATTCCGGAGTTGGGAGTTTCAGAAGACAATATGATGAATGTTATGTTAGGTTTTGAGACAATATGAAAAAAAGAGTGGTGGAAGCTCTTTACAGAGGTATGAGAACTTCGTTTATATGAGTGCCCATCAGTTAGTTGCAAGTGTTTCAGAGTTTGGAACATCAGTAAGTTTTAAGCATTGCATGAGATACCTCCCCTTCATGTCCAAGGAATGCCAATTCATTTAGGTTTGTGAAATTTCAGTAATGATACGTGTTAGATATTCTTATCTTTAGATTTCTTTATCTTATTGTTAGATATCCTTATCTTATCTTATTTTTATCTAATCTTATCTTACTACTCGTTTTCTTCTTTATATACTCTCTCTTGTATATATATATTGATGTAATTGCTTTATGAATAATATATTGAAAGTTTTTCTTTTTCAAATTATCATGGTGTCAGAGCCTCTCAAAATTTTTTCTCTGCTGATTGAAGTTCTCTCAATGTTCTCAAGCTTGTGTTGGGTCGTGCTCGCATAGTGTGTGTCTAGTACCGGGTCACTTTCGCCTCATACAACATCAGAGCTTTTATCGTCGTCCTTGCGCATCCTCCTCCACCTCAGCTAAGACCGAGTCCTCGCTGATCCTCTCACATCCACCGATGTCGACTCCACCATCACCCGTGTTCCTCTAACGTTGCAGAATTTGATCTGAGCCCTCTCGAGCACTATTTAGCTCTCTTGAGCCTTCTCATCAATTTAGCCCTCTTGGGCTCTGTTTTAGCCTTTTTGGGCTTTTCTTCATACTCAGATCATCGATTGCTCTCCAGCACGCCGCCAGTCGAGTTCGAGGAGCTTACAAAAACCTCCTTCTGCTTGATCCATCTGGATCTCGTCATGCCTGATCCGTCTGGATCTCGCCCTGCCTGATCCGGAATCCAACCGGATTTCACCATGCCTGATCTAGAATCCATCCGGATCTCGCCCTCTCATTTGATGTCTGATCCATCTAGATCTCGCCCTGCTTGATCCATCTGGATCTCGCCTTATGGAGCTCGTCGTCCTCTCGAACATCTGGATCTCGCAACGCCACCCTCGATCGCAATCTGCTCCATAGATCAGCTCATCAAATATATCCCATTAATTTTGCGAGATTTTGTTTAAACTCTCGATATTTGATCCACCGTGAGTTTGAGGGGGGTGTTAGATACTCTTATCTTTAGATATATTTATTCTATTGTTAGATACACTTATCTTTAGATACCCTTATCTTATCTTACCCTTATCTTATCTTATCTTACTACTCATTTTTTTATTTAATCTACTCTCTCTTGTATCTATATATATTGATGTAATTGCTTTATGAATAATATACTGAAACTTCTTCTTCTCCAAATTATCAATGCAAATTACAGCTGAAGAAAATTCATGTAGGATAAGGTAACAAGTTTAGCCTATCCAAAAGAATACATTTGAGGTATACATTTTTCTTAGTCGATAAGAGAAGTTGAATAACAAATGGCATGATATTGTTTGTTGTGAAAAGTAGAAAGAAATGACATAATTTGTGGTTTAGGAAGTAGACCCTAACATTTGCGAGAAGTTATTAATGAAGGTAACAAAATACTCAACACCGCCCTTTAACTTGATGGCGGGTTGATATTGTATGTTGTAATCAGTGTTGTTAGAGGCGTAGTGAGGGGCACCCCTGAGGCGCATGGCAAAGCGAGGCATGTTCATGTGCCTCGAAGCTAATGCGAGCCTCGCAGCCAATGCGATGTAGAACGAGACACGCATTTTCTTAGAGCGCAAGGCGCGCCTTAAGTGCATTTGGGTGCACACTCAATCTGAATTTGGTTTTCTCTTTCTTCTCTTCCCCTGCTTCTTCTTCTTCTTCTTCTTCTTCTTTCTTTCGCTGTTGATGTTGCTATTATTGTTCCTTCTCCAGTGCCTCTCTTGCTCCTTCTCTTCTTCTCTTTATCTCGTGGGGCTGCTCCTACTACTATTGATGCTTCTTCACTGTTGTTGGTGTTGCTTCTTGATTACATATCAAATTTGCATATTTATTGTCATATTTTCATATTTATCTTTTATTAAACTTTGCTATTTAACCTTCTTTTTGATTATAAGTGTGCAGATAATTATTTAAGTAGGAGAAAGAAAAGGAAACCCAAAAAGCCCAAAGAACCCTATTAAATTCAGATTTTTAAAGCAATTTTAATTAAATTCGGAGTTATTAATCAATTCAGACTCGGATTCAGACTGGAAACCGTTTAATATTTTGATCATAACTTTAGCTGCAAAAACTCAGATCTGATAATTCAAGATTCTCCAATAAAAGAACTCAAAGGGCTATAATTTGTATGTTGATAACTGTTTCCAATTCAACCGTTTGATGAGTAATATTCAAAAATCAATGTGTCAGCTAGCTGCTTACCAATTCAGAATTGAATTCCCACATCAAATAGAGTTGAATTAAAAGTTCTAATGTGTATCTTATTGTAACTGAATCTGAGATCTATTTAAATAGCTGAAATCTCTCATAATTGTATTATCTCCAAGCAGAGATCAAAAGTTAGGGTTTTAGATTTGTTTAGTTTAAGTTTTTCTTTTATTTTCTGTTTTGCTTTGTAAACCTAGATTAGGGACATATTCATGGGAGTAAGAGAGAAGGGTTGTATTGAAACCTAGATTAGAGTTTTAGATTAGTTTTGCTGCCTGCCGATCGACCGCCCATCGATCATCAACGATTAGTTTTCTAACCGTTGGAGCCAGCGGTAGACCGCACGGTCGACCGATCCAAGAGCAATATTTTGCTCTCACGCCTGTCGGTCGATCACCTGATCGACTGACCTGAGAGTTGTTTTGCTCTCAAGGCCAACGATCGACCGCCCGCCCGACTGTTGTGTGCAAGCCTACGACCGACCGTTGTGCGCAAGCCTGTGGCTTGTGCACATCCGGTTGACTAGCCTGGGGCCAAAAACAGTTTTTCAAATTTCGTTTTCAAAACCTTCAAAATTTCAAATAAATCTTTAAAAAATACACAAAATAAGTTCTTATAAATATATTTGAGCACAAATATGTTTGGTTAAAAATCAAACCATATTCAAACATTTTGAACTTCTTTTTCAGATTTCAAATTCATTTTGAAATACAATCTATTTAAACTTGATTTTCTGAAAATATACTTTAAATCAAAACAAGTTTATTCCAGCACTGTATAAATACAAAAAAAAGTTTTCAAACTTCCTTTAATCTCCAATGTGTATGGACAACACCAACACACATTCTAAACAATAAAATTTGATATTAAGATTTTCTTTTCACAAAATTAAACTTTTGATAAAGCAAAACTTTTTAACCAAAACTGAAATTTTTATCTTGAAAACCAATATCAAATTTTGGTGTGTGTAAGCTTGAGTAATCTAATCTAATCTAAACTTTACAATAATCTAAACAAGCTTACAAACACTTATAAACAAGTCTTCTTCTTGATCTTTATCTCCTTCATCTTGACTTGATTCAAATTAGATTTCTTGAGTTTAACTCCTTCTTGAGTGCTTAATGTATTTTTTTTTATACTTGAGCTCTTGAATCAACACTTATTAGTTTCAAAACTTGACTTTGAGTGTTTTGCTAAAGCTAAACACTTGAACTAAGATCTTGATTAAAAATCTGAAATTTAAAAATACAAGATCATTAGTACTATACCTACATCAGTTAATCATCATAAAAACTAGAGTGATGGGCCTTTGGGCCAACATCTCCATCCCATTCCATCTCACTTGCGTATTTTCTGTTCTCTTATCCATTGTACATAATAATTACAATGAAAAAGAAAAAAAGAAAGAAGTAGAGAGAAGTTGGCCATACATGCGAGTTTTGGTTTCAAAAAAAAAGTTATACGTTAAGACATGCTTCTAACATTGTTAGAGAAGAAAGACATCTCTTTTACATTATTACAGAAATTTTCTCCCTTTAATTTGAGAGAGACAACTACTCTCCTGAGGAAGAAAAAGAGATTTTGAATAATGATAAATAATAGACTTAAAGTAAAAGTTATAGGCTAGCATAGATCATTTTTAGGACATTTTACTGTTATTTGTTTGGAGGTGCTAGATTAGCTCAGGCCCGTTTGTTGGGCCAAAGAAAAAAGCCCAAACACCTTCGAACGCCAAGCCCGTAGTTATTAGGAGGCATGCAAAACAAATATGAGAGAGAACAAAGAAGGGATCACAAGACTGCACACTTGACACTTGACCCGTCTGGTAAAAGTCGTGACAATTGTTAGTTTCTGGAATCAATCTGACAACTAATCAATATCACTGAAATATCAACAATCTAATTGGTCAGGTCAGTTAATATCAGGTGGGAGGTTTTCCGTTCAATAGAACGTTCCTTAATTTAAGAACCACCTTTCAATTTCCTTCCTTGATTAAACACCAACTAGACTGGTATAAATCAGTCTCAATATACTGAATATCAGTATATCCCCTGTATAAAGAAATTAATTCACTTATACAGTACTTGGAGTGAGGTACGCTTAAAGCGAATCTCTTAAGATAATTACGTCCCCCGCACCGGTGCTAACGGGTTACTAGACGCTGGTCTCCCAAGATACAACATTCCTTCACGGTATTTGAATAGCACTACCAAATCACCGAACGGTCGAACCGTAGTTAATCAATACCTTCACAGGATTATTGAAGCAGCGGGACAAAGACAAATTTTGGGAGAATATTTGCCTTTACTTTGGAGGAGCACCCACTGTAGAGGAAGAAGGAAGGTTGAAGAATATTCTTCTTCGGAAGTCCCAGATTCAGACAACAATTCGATTAACGAATCTGTTGAATTTTCTGAGCCCTCTTTCAGAACGAATTTTGCAGAATCTCTTTTGGAAGTCGCTTTGAAAACTGAATTTCTCACTTCCCGTTGGAAGTTACTTCAAGACAGAACTTCACTTTAGTCCCATCAGAACGCAGAGAGAGCCTTCAGAATGCAGAGAGAGGAGAGAGATAAGTTTTTGATTTTGGTGTGTTTAATTTGAGAAAACGGAGCGCTATTTATAGCGCTCCGGGAGGGGCATTTTGGTCCGAACCCAACCAGCGGTTGCAACGGTTCGGTCTGAACCGTTATAACGGTTCGTTTCAACCGTCCAACCGCCCAACTGCCGCGACGATTTACAGACAGCCGTTGGCTGGGCGGTTCAGATCCGGATAGCGGAGCGGGTATGCTCCGCGTAACCCATTCCCGTGAGACCCGGTTCAAAAAGAACCAGGTCGGGTAGGGAACCCGAACCCCCAGACCCAGACCCGTGCCCGTGCCCGAGCCCGGCCCGGCCCGGCACCGGCACCGGCACCGGCCGGCGCCGCCGCGCGCGCGCATGTGCGGGCATGGTTTCCTCCCAATCGCGCGCGAAAACTCCAAGTACCCAAAGGCACGCCCTTTGTTCTCAATTTTCTCTATTTAAACACTACAAACTTCCATCCCATAGTCAATGTGGGACTAAATGCCTTTAGCTACTTTTAGTCCCATTTTGGCTTTGAATTAGGCAATCTTTAGACTTGAATATCTCATTCATTCGAAGTCAGAATTAAACATGTGAATATACCACGTTCATCCCTAATGGAAGGAGAACACACTCCAACCATCATCCAATTGATTCAATCAACGGATCTCGCCGTAATTCAATTCAAAGATTCACATATATTCTTCATATTCCTAACAATCCCCCACAATGAATGGAGATTCAAGGAATTGACACACAAATAGACTAACTCTATTATGAAAGGTACTTTAGAAAAGAAACTGCATCAGGATAGGTGAACTAGGTCTTGAACCTTCCATAGTGAAAGTTTTATCGGACTTACTGGCTAATCAGTGAACTAGGTCTTGAGCTGTTAGCCGTTAGTGTAAGCCAAGTCAACAAGCTTCACACAGTGACTCTCCAAATCAACTTTGGTTCTCGCTTGTGTCCATTTTAGCCCTGGACATTCTTGGTTTCAGAGAGTATCTTTAGGGAAAACAGCCTCCATAGAAATTCCCAAAGAGCCGACCCAACTCTATACTCACATAGGTGATCGTCCTATTAAGAGTAGTCTACTCTACTCCACTTGTTTAGTTACAAGATATAGGCATCATTAAAAGCGTTAAGCTTATCCTTAATCCACTTGTAGAAAAGCACTTATGTGCACCTTAGGAATGGATTAGAGTCGAGCTCCCAAATGCTTACTTACTGAGTCAATCATAACTAGTTTTTCCTCTTGAAGTTAGTCCGTGAGATCTTCAGTCGCTAAGTGAGGTTTCCATTAAGCTGACTCGGTAAGGTTAGGCTTTTAGACCCATTCCCCTCGATGCGCAGTTTATACGCTCTCCACTTAAACCTTTAGTAAGCGGATCCGCTAAATTATCTTTTGACGAGACAAAGTCAATAGAGATAATTCCATTTGAGAGCAACTGCTTCACAGTATTATGTCTACGACGAATATGTCTAGACACACCGTTGTATATAACATTTTGTGCCCTAGATATAGTTGCTTGATTATCGCAGTGTATGCATATAGCGGGCACTGGCTTTTGCCATAATGGTATATCTTCTAAAAATTGTCGAAGCCATTCTGCTTCTCTCCGGCCTTATCTAAGGCTATGAATTCTGATTCCATAGTGGAACGGGCAATACATGTTTGCTTGAAAGATTTTCAGGATACCGCTGCTCCTCCTAGAGTAAATACATATCCGCTAGTTGATTTTGATTCCTCAGAATCTGCAATCCAATTAGCATCACTGTATCCTTCAAGTACAGGTGGATACTGTCCATATCTCAAGGCATATTCCTTGGTATGTGATACGTAACCCAATACTCGTAGTAGAGCAGTCCAATGTTGATCACTAGGATTACTAGTGTATCTGCTTAACTTGCTTACAGCGTAAGCAATATCGGGTTCAGTGCAATTCATTAAATACATTAGACTTATGATAATCTGAGAGTACTCCAACTGGCGTATTCCAGTTCCTATATTCTTATGAAGGTGGACGTGTGGGAGAAAAGGATTTGTATTCTCCTTTATCCCATGATCCTTGAATCTTTCTATCATTTTATCCACGTAGTGAAATTGAGATAGACTAATTCCATCTGGTGTTCTGGTGATTTTAATTCCTAAAATTACATCAGCAACCCCCAGATCCTTCATGTCAAAACTGTTGGATAACATTCTTTTAGTGGACTTAATAATTTCAATATTAGTCCCAAGTATTAACATGTCGTCTACATAAAGACAAACAATGATACATGCATTTTAACTATTTTAGTGTAAACACACTTATCGCATTCATTGATAGTAAATCCATCTTTGATCATGACACTATCAAATTTCTCATGCCATTATTTTGGAGCCTGCTTTAGACCGTATAAGGATTTTACCAATTTACGCACTTTGTGTTCTTGGCCCTTGACTATAAATCCTTCAGGTTGCTCCATATATATTTCTTCATTTTATTCATCATTTAAGAATGCAGTCTTGACATCCATTTGATGGATATGTAAGTTATGCAATACTGCAATTGCAATCAACATCCGAATGGAGGTTATTCTTGTTACTGGTGAATAAGTACAAAGTAGTCAAGTCCTTCCTTTTGTCGATAACCCTGGCTACTAATCTAACCTTGTACTTATCGATAGATCCATCGGGTTTTAATTTTCTTTTGAAAATCCATTTACACCCAATTGGTTTACTGCCAGGAGGCAAGTTTATCAATTCCCAAGTATGATTACTTAGTATGGATTCTATTTCGCTATTTATAACTTCTTTCCACATTTGTGCTTCTGGGTTGACATAGCCTCTTTAAATGTTTGAGGCTCGCTTTCAATAGCGTAAGCTATGAAATCTGAACCAAAAGATTTTGAGATTCTAGATCTCTGACTTCTTCTTGGTTCAATTTTCGCATTAACAATCGGTTCCTCGGGGCTTTCGTCCCTGAATGTCATCTCATGTGTTCTTTTCCCAGAAGTCTTATCTGCTTCCCGTTTGTGTGGAAAGATGTCTTCAAAGAACACAGCATCTCTAGATTTGATAATCATGTTTACATGAATATCTGGTATTTCTGATTTATGAACCAGAAATCTGTAGGCACTACTATTCAAAGCATAGCCTATGAATATGCAGTCCATAGTTTTTGCTCCCAACTTAGTCTTTTTAGGTAATGGTGCTAGCACCTTTGCAAGGCACCCCCACATTTTGAGGTAATGGTAGGAAGGTGTCCTTCCATGCCATAACTCAAATGGTATAAGATCAAGTTTCTTGTGGGGTATTCTGTTTAGAATATAATTTGCAGTTAACAGAGTTTCCCCCCACAAGTTATGCGGAGCTCCAGAACTTACGAGCATGGAATTGACCATCTCCTTTAAGTTTTGTTCTTCCGTTCAGCAATTCTATTTTGCTGAGGAGTATATGGTGCTGTTGTTTGATGGATTATACCAAATTTAGCACATAACTCACTAAAATCATTTGATTCATATTCTCCGCCTCTATCAGATTTTAGAATCTTGATATTCTTGTTGAGTTGATTCTCAACTTCGGCTTTACATGTTATAAACATATTTATTGCCTCATCCTTACTGTTTAAAAGATACACATAACAGTATCTTGTACAGTCATCAATAAAAGTAATAAAATACTTTTTTCCGCCTCTAGTTGAATAAATTTCAAGTCACACAGGTCGCTATGAATTAACCTTAAAGGTTCTGTATTTCGATCAATTGAGTGAAATAAATTTTTCGCTAACTTGGCCTCAACACAAATCTCACACTTGCGAATTTCTTCCAAGTTGAGTTTAGGAATACATCCTAGATTAGACAAGTTCTTTAAAGACTTGTAATTCACATGCCCTAATCTAGCATGCCATAAAGTAGGAGACTCAAGCAAATAAACAGAAGATTTTTCTTTATTTATAAGCTTCGGGTACAAATACACAGACTTTTTATCTACCACTACAACATTGGCTTTAAAAAGTCCATCAACAAGATAACCCTTTCCCACATACATTCCTCCCTTAGTAAGTACAAATTTATCTGATTCAAAAACCATTCTAAATTCTTTCTTACTAAGTATTGATCCAGAGATCAGATTCTTGCGGATATCTGGAACATGTAGCACATCGTTCAGAGTAAGCTCTTTCCCAGATGTCCAATTCAGGATGACCTTGCCTTTTCCTTCAACCTTTAAGACGGCTGAGTTTCCCATGAATAGTTGCTCATCTTGCTCTAGGTTTTGATATTCAGAGAATAATAATTTCTCAGAGCAGATGTGCCGAGTAGACCCAGAGTCTACCCACCAATCCTTATTGTTGGTTGTCAGATTCACTTCTGACACCACAGCTGAAAGGCTTGGCGACGCATGGTCAGTCAGGTTTGCCTGTAGATGGCTTTTCTTATTCTTTTTGAAACGGCTGCGACATTCATTCGCCTTATGCCCTTCTTTGTTGCAGATGTAGCAGGTTCCCTTGAAGCGCATGTTCTTGCCTTCTTGGACCTTGCCTTTGTACCCCTGGGAAGTCTTCTTCCGCTTTAAGCCTTTGGAGGTAGACGCTTTCCCCTTTGAGTCTTCGATCACATTGGCTTTGGCTTCATAGGAGTTCTTACTGCTCCTTTTCTCGGACTTTCGGTTGTCCTCCTCGATTCGAAGCCTCACAATGAGATCTTCCAACTTCAGCTCCTTTCGCTTGTGCTTCAGGTAGTTCTTGAAATCTCTCCACGCAGGTGGGAGTTTCTCCACGATAGTAGCAACCTGAAAAGTTTCAGGTAGAATCATACTTTGCTTCTATTTCGTGCAAGATAAGTTGAAACTCTTGCACCTGACTGATTACAGTCTTGTTGTCCACCATTTTGTACTCCAGAAATCGTCCTACGACGAACTTCTTGGTACCAGCATCCTCAGTCTTGTACTTCTTGTCAAGACTGGCCCATAACTTCTTTGCCGTTGTGATAGGACTATAGACATTGTAAAGAGAGTCATCCAGCGGCAAAGAAAGTCACCTTGAGTCCATGCATCGACTGCAATAATTGAATCCTGATCAGTTTCGGTTTCTAGTGGATCTTCTTGCAGAAATTTGGCCAGATGAAGAGTGGTCAAGTAGAAGAGCATCTTCTGTTGCCACCTCTTGAATTCTGTGCCGTCAAATTTTTCTGCCTTCTCCGGCTTCAGGTTAGGAAGTGGAGTAGGCATCAAAGCTTGTAGCTGCATGTTTGGTGCCTTGCTAGAGCTATCTTGATTAGTCTCAGACATTTTCTGCAAGTTCAAGCAGAACAGAAGTAAGAAACTTCAATACTTAATTGTCTTAAGATTGTTAGTTTCTGGAATCAATCTGACAACTAATCATATATCACTGAAATATCAACAATCTAATTGGCCAGGTCCGTTAATATCAGGTGGGAGGTTTTCCGTTCAATAGAACGTTCCTTAATTTAAGAACCACCTTTCAATTTTCTTCCTTGGTTAAACACCAATTAGACTGGTATAAATCAGTCTCAATATACTGAATATCAGTATATCCCCTGTATAAAGAAATTAATTCACATATACAGTACTTGGAGTGAGGTATGCTTAAAGCGAATCTCCTTAAGACAATTACGTCCCTTGCACCGGTGCTAACGGGTTACTAGACGCTGGTCTCCCAAGATACAACACTCCTTCACGGTATTTGGATAGCACTACCAAATCACCGAACGGTCGAACCGTAGTTAACCAGTACCTTCATAGGATTATTGAAGCAGCGGGACAAAGACAAATTTTGGGAGAATATTTGCCTTTACTTTGGAGGAGCACCCACTGTAGAGGAAGAAGGAAGGTTGAAGAATATTCTTCTTCGGAAGTCCAGATTCAGACAACAATTCTATTAAAGAATCTGTTGAATTTTCTGAGCCTTTTTCAGAACGAATTTTGCAGAATCTCTTTTGGAAGTCGCTTCGGAAACTGAATTTCCCACTTCCCGTTGGAAGTTACTTCAAGACAGAACTTCACTTCAGTCCCAGTTCAGAACGCAGAGAGAGCCTTCAGAACGCAGAGAGAGATGAGTTTTGATTTTGGTGTGTTTAATTTGAGAAAACGGAGCAGCTATTTATAGCGCTCTGGGAGGGGCATTTTGGTCCGAACCCAAACGGTTCGGTCTGAACCGTTGCAACGGTTCGTTTCAACCGTCCAACTGCCGCGACGGTTTACAGACAGCCGTTGGCTGGGCGGTTCGGATCCGGATAGCGGAGTGGGTATGCTCCGCGTAACCCATACCCGTGAGACCCGGTTCAAAAAGAACCAGGTCGACTAGGGAACCCAGACCCGAGCCCGGCCCGGCCCAGCGTCGGCGCGTGCGCATGTGCGGGCATGGTTTCCTCCCAGTCGCGCGCGAAAACTCCAAGTACCGAAAGGGCACGCCCTTTGTTCTCAATTTTCTCTATTTAAATACTACAAACTTCCATCCCATGGTCAATGTGGGACTAAATGCCTTTAGCTACTTTTAGTCCCATTTTGACTTTGAATTAGGCAATCTTTAGACTTGAATATCTCATTCATTCAAAGTCGGAATTGAACATGTGAATGTACCACGTTCATCCCTAATGGAAGGAGAACACACTCCAACCATCATCCAATTTATTCGATTAACGGATCTCGTCGTAATTCAATTCAAAGATTCACATATATTCTTCATATTTCCAACAACAATTACTGACCAAGCAGGTTAAAGACCACGATGCACTTCGATACGAAAAAACCATCTGAACTCTCTAAAATACCCTCTAAACCAAACTATAAATACTCTCAAGCAGCATCGAAGGAAGATATGTCATATAATTTTAGCTTATTGTAATCTTCAACTATTTAATAAGGTTTACCTCGAACATTGGGTTAACTTAAGCATTGGAGGGTGGTTTAGATCGAAAGCCATCCTGACCAACTTTGACGTTCTGATGGTGTTTGTTTTGAAGCTTAATTTCAGCTCAGACGAAGCATAAGCACAACCCACCTTGATCAAGCCCAATTCCTTAGTCTACTAATCATTCAAGATCAAAACTTACTGAAATAGTATCTGATTCCAGGTCAACAATGTGCACATTTGGAATGATCATATTAGTCAACAACAAACTTCAAATGGCAAGGGATTGGAAATGTCGAGATGTGAATGATACTACTCAAATATTTCTTATCCACATATGTGCTAAGGAATTTTAAACCTCTTTGCATTATATGCAGTTAGTCGACAAGCCCCTCTCTCTGCATCAACCACAGCCGGAGCCCTTTTGTTGAAAGTTCTTGCTTTGCTTTCTGGTCGGTTTTTGCGGTCCGTCCTTTTTGATCTTTTGATTTTCTTATGTGCATGAACTCTGTACAGTAAGTTCTATAAAAAAAATATATATATATATATGATCCGCATACATACATCGGACGGCGACGATTAAACCAACCGTTCATCTTCCGTACATTCTCCTGCATGGGCGCAATGAAAAGGGAACATCATGGTCACCTCATAATATTCGTGCACCCACGTCAACACACCCCCAACGGCCTACCCACTCAAAAACAGTGGGCCCTGCAACCTCCCAATCCGCCCGGTCGCTTTATAATAAATAATCGTACTTTACAGTTTGATTGGTAGAAAAAAGCGAGAGACGTTTACTTGGGCATGACTTCGATGAGAATAAGTAGGAATCTGCGGGACGAAGGAAACAAAGGGAAAGCGAAGATATTTGCAGCAAACAATCTTGTCGAAGATACAAGCAAGGTCTGATTTTGATTATATTTTTACCATTTATTTCTGCCCTTATTTTATTAGCTTCTTTCCCTCTTCTGATTAAACCTTGCATTTAAATAGAGTTCAATAAAAGGGGGAAAAAAAGAAAGGAGCAAATTTTCTCATGCATGAAAGAAAAGTGTTCAGGGAAACTTCAATTTTAAGACACTAACACTCAAAAAAAAAAAAAAAAAATCAAGAAGGACACTGAGCGGCACTGCTTCATTGATTTCAAGTCTCCATGGCGAGCAACAAGGATGAAGCAGAGAAGGTAATGGCCGAAGCAGAGAAACGCTTCGTAGCCAACGATTTGGCAGGTGCCAACAAGCTAGCAAACAAGGCCCAATCTCTCTGCCCTTCTCACCCTCAAATCCCTAAGCTTCTCGCTGCTCTTCGTGTCCACATTGCGGCAGCCGCCAAAAGCTTTCCCTCCACGGATGGCTGGTCCGTGGATTACTGTTGCAGCATTCTCGGGTTGAAGCCCACTGATGATGTTGAAACGATCAAGAAGCAATATAAGAAGATGTCCGCGCTCCTCCACCCTGACAAGAACAAATCTGTGACGGCCGAGGGCGCGTTCAAGAATGTGTTGAATGCGAAGGAAGTCTTGTTGAAGTTCAAGTGCTCAAATAGTTCGAGGAAACCAAATGCTAGTACTAGTTCGAATAACAATTGCAATGGTGGTGCTAATTCGAGGAGACCAGGTGCTGATACTAGTTCCAATGCCAATTGCAGTGGCGGTAGTAAATCAAGGAAACCAGACGCTAGTACTAATTCAGGTTCCAAGCCTAACGGGGCTTCTTCTTCAAGGAAACCAGATGCTAGTTCAGGTTCCTCAGATAGCAATTGCAATGGTGGTGGCCGGACTAGTGGCCCTGGGTCTGGTTCTGGTACTGATTCTAGTCGCAGTAGCAGCGGTCCGACTCCTGATACTGGTAGCTCTTCAGGACAATCGAATGCGAATTCCCATGCTGAGAGTAATTACAGTGGTCAATCGAATGCGAATTCCCATGCTGAGAGTAATTACAGTGGTCAGGGTTCTGGTCCTGGCTGTGGTCCTGATGCTAGTTCAGACAGGAATCAGAGTGCTGGCCAGGGAACTGGTTCTGGTTTTGGTTCTGATAGTTCGTCGGATTCGGATGAAGACACTTTTGGTTCAAATTTTGCTAGCTCTTCAGGGCAATCAAGTTCGAATACATATTTTAACAGCAAGGATGGTTGGACTTTCAGTTCTGCAGGCTTTGATTTTGCATCAAATTTTTATGGAAAAGTTGAGATGGACGTGCTGAATCACGAAACAGAGCTGGTGAAGAAAATGTTCTCATGGTCTCTGGAGGATGTCTTTAATAGAAACCTCTATAAAGATGAGGTTAGTAAGTTTCTTTCAAGAGTGAGCTTGTTGTTCATTTTTTGCCGCCAAGGATTGCCTATTTTCCCATAGATAGAAAAATTCTGGCAATTATAACTTACATGAATATACAGTTTTACTACAATAGGTTTATGAGTTGTGTTTGACTCTAGGCTTTATGTGTGGCTGGGAGTTGAATTCCTTTTGCTACAACAAATTTATCATCTTTTCCCCTTCTTCTAGAAATTTCTTGTAGTCTAGGGAATTTAGAGAATGCCAACTGGCTTACTAATGTTATGTCAAACCCCTCTCATATTCTTAGTTCCCTTGGTCAGGAAGTTGGCACTGATTATTAGAGGGTTGACGTCAAGTACACAGTCGGTCGCAAAACTTTTCGAATCTTTTGTAGAGCCTTGGTCCATAGCCGACTTTATCTTGAAGGGAAAAGGCTTAGATGATGATGGCTTTAACTCCAATATTCATATGTAGCTAATGATTTCAAATAGAAAGCATGTGTCAGATTTGTGACAGTCTGAAATCCATTTGTAATAGTTAGAACAAAAACATATGTTCTGTATCCATGTATCCTACTCCCTCCGTCCGGGAATAGTTGTGTGTTTTTTGACCAAAATTTTGTCCCAAATTTGTAATCTATTTTAGGAATAGTTAAAAACAAGAAGTAAAACTGGACGGAGGGAGTATTACTCTACTTCCAAGTGCTTACTGATCTTAAGACACACAGCATGAACTATAACATATTAACCATAAACATCTTCTGAACGGAGAATAAATATGAAAGCTAGCTGAAATTTAGAAGTATGCAGTTATAACTCGAATCCATACTGTTAAGCTAGCTATATTACTTTTACATGTTTCTTAAACTATATCCAGTAATTTCAGTAAGTGTTGATGATGCTCAACTAGTTTGATCCTGGGGTCATTAATCTGCATTCTTGGGCAAAATTATTGTACTAACTGATGAGCATGATTACAAGGCTTGTCATCTTGTGCTCCCCTGCCTCACCTCTGCAATAGGTGTCAGTAAGGCTATTTAACCACCCAAAGTGCCTGGAAAGTTTCCAGTGTAACTATCAAATGTACTTTGCAATTGCATTACATGCTGATTTCAAGAGTAAAAACATTTTTGTTATTATATGAATAGAATATTCTAATATATCATTAATGGCTATGTTTAACCTGAAGTTTTAATTATCATATTTTACTGTATTTCATAATTGAAAAGAATCATAAAAGCATAGAAAAATAGTTTTTTGTTTTGTCATCTGTCATGTAGTAAAAGGCTGCTTATTTGACAATATATCTGTAGCTTATGGTTAAACATAGGCATTCAACTAACTATTTTGGCTGGTAATTCGGAATACAACACCACAACATTCAGTTATCTAAATTCCAAACCCCCGCTCCCCCCCCCCCCCCCCCCCCCCAAATATGTGGTACTGCCTTCTATGTATTACAATCACAGTCATATTCCTGACAAAAACTTGACAAAATATACCAACAAAATTTGAAGTATGAAATACAGACCAACCATCAAAAAATCATCACATGTTACCATCATATCTGAGCAAAAACAAGTTCAGAACTCTTAAAACACCAACTCAGTAACCACACTGGACTAACGTATGATATCTGCCGCTGCCCCCAACTCTAATCTTATCCTACTCCAATCTCACTGTCCTTAAACACAAAACTTCATTCTTCTTTCATATTTGGAGTAACTGTCCATAGCTGATAGCTCAACTACAGAAATCTTGTGTTTGTCAAGGCACATGCCTCTTCTGCATGCGTGTGCGCAATTTGTGCTATGCACACAGGCCTTTGCTGATTCCTAAAACACTAATAAAAGAAATTATACTGAACTTTTACCTTCAAAAATCAGGTGACAATGTAGCCAGCTGACATGAGTCTAAGGCTAACGGTTTTTGTTTAGGCCAGTGAAAAGCTCGCTCTTACCCAAGCTAGTATTACAGTCATATTCTCAGCACTCATCATATCTGTTGTAGTAGTGAGATTCTAATATAAGAGATGACAAGTATAAAGAGAGACTAAACAGATAGACAATATAACATATTGGAGAGAAAGAAGACAACACACCAAGATTTAACGTGGTTCGGTTAATGTGACCTACATTCACGAGAGAAGACAATAAGAGAATACACTAATCAAGAGGGGAGAATATAAGAGATTATAACTCTAATTTCACTCAAATCCAAACCCACAATGCCCAATTTATAACAGGTACAAAAAACAAAGGAGAGAAAAATGAGAGTGTACAAAAGCTTTGAAGCGTACTCTCTTGTTCTTCACTTGCTCTCCTCAACTCCTGTGTCCATTCCCTTATATAGGCATGGGAGAACCCATCAACATCAGTTTCATCCCATTGATTTAATACATAGGGTGGCTGATTTAACACATAGGGTGGCTGCATGCTTCCATAAATAATGATGAGCTGATAAAAACTTGTGTCTTCAAGTCAGTCCAAGAAATCTCCACCTTGACTTGAATGCACAACAGGCTTCTCCACTTGGCTTGTGCTTTATCAAGTGTTCTTTGGATGCTTACTGTCTTCTCTAGTCCCGATGGGAACACCAAGCAATTCGAGACAGTGCTCAAACTTGCGAGAGAGTACGGGCATTGTCATCATATCTGTTAGATTATCTGCAGTACTAATTTGTTTAATTTTAATGATTTTAATTTCTCAAATGAAATAATACCTGACATCAATGTGTTTGGTTCTTTCATGATGCATATGGTGCTTCATTAGATGTATAGCACTCTGTCTGTCACAAAACATCACAGTTACACTTTAGTATAAGCCGAGATTTTCAACCAAACCTCTTAACCAAATAATTTCTTTCACTATCTCTGTTGTAGATAAAGTAACTATCGACTGTAAAGTCACCTTCCAATTAATGGTACAACCTGAAAGAGTAAAACATAGCCTGTTAGAGATCTCCTTCTATTCAGATTGCCCACAAAATCTGAATCCGAATATCTAGCAATTCTGCAATCAGAATTAGTTCTCTTGTCAAAATACAGATCAATATTAATAGATCCTTTTAAATATCGAAGAATCCATTTTACTGCCTGCCAATGGCCTTTTTCAGGCCTATCCATATATCGACTCATGACACTGGCTGCATTTGAAGTATTTGATTGAGTGCACATCATAGCATACATAATACTTCCAATTTCACTAGCATAGGAAATATGAGACATACTTCTCCTCTTCATCAGTTTAAGGAGACAAATCTGTTGAAAGTCTAAAATAAGCAGCAAATTGAGTCTTCACAGGTTTCACATCAAGTATGCCAAATCTCTCTAATATCTTCTCGATGTATTTCTTCTGAGATAGGAAACAAATTTTTCTCGCCTATTCTTGTGAATTTTCATTCCCAAAATCTTCTTCGCTGTTCCCAAATCTTTCATCTCAAATTCTTATTTGATTTTAGCTTTCAACTTATCAACTTCAGACATGTTTTTTAGCTGCAATCAACACGTCATCAACATATAAAAGCAAATATACAAAAGAACTATTATTGAGCTTCCGTTGATAAACACAACTATCATATTTACTTTTAGAATAACCATGCTCAATCATGAAAGTATTAAACATCAAATACAATAGGTGACTGTTTCAAATTATAAAGAGATTTCTTTAACCTACACACGTGGTCTTCTTTGCCTTCAATAACGGATCCATCTGGCTGATGCATAAAGATTTGCTCTTCAAGCTTGCCATGAAGAAAAAATATTTTCATATCAAGTTGCTCGAGCTCCAAATCAAGCCAAGCAATTATGGCTAGCAACACGCGAATAGAAGTGTGCTTCACAACTGGAGAAAATATTTCATTGAAGTCAACACCTTCTGTCTGACTGTAGTTACCAAGCGTGCTTTATATCTTACGGACTCAGCACCTCAAATTTCTTCTCTTCTTGAAGACCCATTTGCAGCCAACAATTTTCTGCTCCCAAGGAGGCTTCACTAACTATCATGTTTGGTTCTTGTGAAGAGACTCTATCTCTTCAGTCATAGCAACAGTTCATTCTGCAGTTTCATCAGAACTAATAGCCCTCCTTGTATGTAGAAGATTCAGGAATCTCAATAGATTATGCCACACTTAAAACATAAGCGACTATATCTGTGTAGGCGTATCGCTTAGGTGGACGAATCTGCCTATTGTACGGTTGTTCTTGAGGAGTATCATCACTCGAAGTTGAATCTTGAGCATCATCGACTTGTTCAATGTGTGTGCTCTCCTACGCTCTTTCTGAAGCTTTGCTCTCAAACTCCACCTACTTGCTTGCTTTATTTCCTGAACCTATAAAATCAACAACAGATTATTTTCTCAGTTGAAGCATAAAATTTCATCAAAAGTAATATCTCCACTAATAACAAATTTAGGTGACTTAGGATCGGGACACCACAACCAGTATCCCTTCACCCCAGAAGTATAACCAAGAAATATAGCTCTTTGCCCTAAGTTCAAACTTACCATCATTTACATGAAAATAAGCAGGCCAACCATGTACACGTGACGTAAGTGAGAGTAATTAGCGGGGGTATTACATCATACCTCTTCAGGAGTCTTAAAATCAATAGCTGTAGAGGGAGACCGATTTACCAAATAGCAATTTGTATTAACTGCCTTGGCCCAAAAGCATTTTGACAAACCAGTATTAGAGTGCACACACCGAGCTTGTTGTAACGAAAATTGATATTCTATGATACCAATTGTTATGACGAAATTGATATTCTACGATACCAATTGTTACTCCCAAGATCGACGTTTGCGGAACTTGGCAATATGATCAGTACTTACAAAAGAAAACTATTGTAAATTAAACTAGCAATACTTAGATAAAAGAGTAATAAGAAAGAATACGAGGATTTAACGTGATTTGGTCCAAACTTGGCCTACGTCCATGGGGAGAGAACTTGAGAGAGATTTATTAATAACTTGGTACAAAGTGATCTAACATTTCTCTTGATCTAACAAGAGTATTCACCTTCCTTGTTAATCTAGACTTCGATTACAAAAGTATTACCTTATCTTTACGCACCTTCATCTTGCTCCTCTCTTTGCTTAGCTTCCTTCTGATCTCTTTGATGTTCTCCACTTTTTTTCTCCTTGAGATCAGCTTGGTTAAGGCAATTATAATACTTGGTTACAATCTTTATTTATACGATCTTATAATACAACTCCTATTTGGACTATGAGATGATCTTGGCATTTGGATGGTTAAAAAATCTTGATCAATTCTTTTAGAAGTTGATCTCCTTGATGTAGAAGGATTCTAAACTCTTTAATCTTTAGAAATAAATCTTCATTGAATAGGAATTTAATCTAATCCGTATCCTATCAGAATAAAAAAACTCACAATCGCTTGAAATGAAAACTGCTTCACCTTGTTTTGCTTTTTCTACTTCTAGCCATTGTCTTCTCCAACTTAATTAGATTTTCTTGAATCATCATCTTCTCTTGAAAACAAGACAAGATCCTAACAATTTTCACCTTGACTTGCTTTTCAAGCCTTTAGTAAAATAACTTGAGATTTTGAATTAATACCTTGATTCTTTTCTTGGTTGTAATCATGTCGTGAAGCCTTTAATTCTTGCCCCCTCTCCTCGGGGGCTTTGGCTGATTTACTGCCATGGTTTGGGCCATCTCGGGCCTTTCCCGAATGCACCCTTTCTCCTTCCCGTAACACTTTGATTCGGTTCACGTCTTATTGCAGTCTTCCTTGAAGCTTCACCTGAAATCACCTAGAGGGGGGGTGAATAGGTGATATGGCTAATCTAGAAACTAAATGCGGAAGCTAAAACTAATTTATAACGCACTTAATATAACCAACAAGTGTAACCGAATTCCCCGTGAAGGGCTCTGGACTAACTCCTCTTGATTCCGCTAGATAAGGGTTGAGGTGCTATATGAAGCTCTTGTGGTTAAGTATAAGTGAGGCACACAAACACAAGCCAAGCATATAAAGGATATATAACAATATGAAAGATGCAAGGCACAACACAAGCAAATAGATATGAATGATATGATGCAATACACAACACAAATAAGAGAGAGTTAGAGTCAATGGATCAAACGCAAACACAAAGATATGTTTCGAGGTTCGAGCCCCTAGCTCTACGTCCCCGCCTTCACCGAGAAGGATTTCTAATCCACTAACTTGTCCACCGAGGACTCCCACCGAGGGAACCTCCACTGAGGAGGATTTGTACAACCGGGAGTACCGAACTCCTCTCTCAAACACCACCTCACAACCGAGGGGTAGGCCCGTAGCCAAACAACTACAAACACCTCTACCGAAGAGGGTTACAAACCAAACTCCACCTCTCACTAGAGGGAGCAAACCACAACCTCAACCTCTACCAAAGAGGGAGCAACCCAACAAAGAAAGGGTTTACAACAAGTGGTATATTTCAACCACAACCACTTCTCTTTTTCCACAAAACAATGATCCTAATAGAGTAGGATAGATGATAGTTCAAGTGTGAAAAAACTAGAGTTTGGAAAACAAAAACTCAAAGAAAATTACTTGGGAAAACTCTTGTAAAAGATAGAAATGAAGAACCAAAACAAATCTCCCAATTTTCTATTTTCTTTGATTTTTTCAAAAACTCTAAAACAAATAAAGATTGATCTTTTGAAGCTCTAAACACTTTTGAAAACTTGTTTTAAACACCAGAGAATATAGAAATTTTTCTTGCTAAAAACCTTGGCCAAAATCCCAAAGGAATGGGGTTTATATAGGCCAAACAGAAAACTAGCCGTTAGGCTGAATTCTCAGCCTGATACGGCTGGCGGTCGACCGCCAACGGTCATAAATATGACCGTTGGAGCATCTCGGTCGACCGCCCAAAAACAGAGAGCACGGCTCTCTGGTCCGGTCGACCGACCGGTCGACCGGCCCATGTGTCTGCCAGACGTGCACAAGGCTATGCACGTCGGTCGACCGCCAGGTCGACCGGCCCTTGGTTCGGTCGACCGTGCGGTCGACCGACCTGGCCTGTCAGCCACTGTTCTGGGTCAGAAACTGGGGTTAAAAATATTTCTAATAAATCTCATAAATCTTCTAAAAATACACAAAAATAGTTTTATCATTTTGTATTGATATATAAACATGTGATAAAGATTTCAACTCAAATATCAAGCATATGAAACCATTTTTGTGTTTTATCATTTTTATCAAAAACCAAAACATGTATTTTATCAAACTTGGATTTTTCAATACATGAATAGGAAAGTCAAAATAAGTTTGTTTATGAAGTTTAAGCATGCATGTATAAATAGAATATATCTACTATACATATAAACCATTTAAACTTGTTTTGATCTACTATTCATGAAAACCAATATCAAAACCAAAACGTGTGTATTGTGCACTTGAGCATATCAACTATTCTTATCTTTACAAATGGATCTAAACGTACAAACTAAACTATGGATACCTAAGTCTTCTTGACGATCTTCATCTTCAAGTCGACTCGGTCCAAACTCCGTGATCCAACGAGCATGGCTATGAATGATCTTGACGCTCGGGCTCGGGAATCACCAAGTGAAGGCTTCCAAACTCCTCTTTTTGAAGCAATCACCAACTAATATCTTGTTACATGATCTGAAACTAAAATCCCAAGATTATTAGTAAACATAACTACATGAGTTAATCATCATCAAAACTAGAGAGGAAGGCCTCCGGGCCAACAATCTCCCCCTTTTTGATGATGACAAAACTCATGGAGTTATATATGCATGGATTAAAGTTAAGCTTCAAAGAAGCTCCCCCTTAACTCATGCATAAATAAAGAAACATAAATATGCAATGCATGCTAAACATGAAACATGCATGGACATGCATAAAACATAAGATGCTCTTATATCAATTGAAATTTTCTAGGTATGCATAAAACATAAGAGCTCTTATACCAATTGAAATTTTCAAACAAAAACAAAACATGTAAACATGCTCTAGATACCAATTAAACTTAATATATGCAAAACCATAAATATGCATATAAAACTCAAACTCAAAATCTTTCTCCCCCTTTTTGTCAATCATCAACAAAGGGGTAAAAACCAAAACAATAAATTTTTCTCCCCATTTTGTTTGAAACAAAGAATCAACAAAAGGGTCAAAACAATAAAAATAATGTTCTCTCCCTTTTTGTCTAAAACAAAAACAAAGTCAATAAGGGGTGACATTAAACATGATACCAATTAAAAAATATGTCAATGAAGTGCCTCTTGATACCAATTTAAAAAATGAAAACAACATCTTGATACCAATTGAAATAATTGTTCATTTTAAACATATGATATTAATTGAAATTATTATTTTCTATCATAAAGTAAGGGAACAAAATACCAATTGAAAACTGAAATATGAGTTTTCTCTCCCTTTATGAAAAACCAACTAAAAACATGCATAAGCTTGTTTAAGGATACCAATTGAAAACTAATCAATTGAAATATGATATTCATTTAAACATACAAGCTTAAGCATAAACAAAATATATATGTATGAAAAATTTAATACCAATCAAAATTGATACTATTAGAATTGAAAGCATACATACATACAAACATATATGAGTATACAAGAAAGGTCAAAATTGATACCAATTGAAAGAATCCAATGATATCAATTGAAACAACAATAATATCAAAGTATAACTCATATAACCTATCCTCGCAATCATGTTCAAGTTTAAAATGATTTTCACTATGAAGCATACATGAGCATGATCGCCCATCCAACCACCCATAAAAGGTAGGGGTTTTCAAAAATAGGTTTAGAAAATATAGTATGTTTGAAAACATCTACCATATGAAGAATATCGCAACTAGTTAAATGGATTGTTAACTAGTACGAAATCCTTCAAGTAAGGAATAAAACATAAATGTTTTTCATAAAACATGAAATTCACAAGATAGTCAACACTCTAAGCCAATGAAGCATAAATATGACTCATGAAAACAAAACATGAGTAAACATGAAGGTGAGTGTACAAATACAATGTGAAGAACATGATCATGAAAATATTCAATTAAGCTCAACATTCCTTAAAACATGAAAATCATCAAGAATTATTTAATCTTCAAGGTATATGTATGTCTTACACAAACTAAAGTATACATACATATCCAAACACAACGAGTCCACAAAGATATATGCATGAAGGCACGTGCTCAAAGGATGTATATGTATAACAATAATTTGAATAAAATGGACATATACATGAAGTTAAACAAGAAATCATAAAACAAATTCAAAAATAGGAATACAAGTTTAAATTGCATGGATCATCAGAACTAGACTATACTAGCACATCTAATGGGTTCAAATAAGCATTCAAGCTCAAACATATAAAGATTTATTTGTGGCCCACTATATGTACAAGTATATACCAATGAAAACTAACATCTAAACATGTAATCAACGCATGAAGCATAAAATTAGATATGAATAAACATAAAAAACATAAACATGATTATTATGTGAATCCACATATTATTAGAGTTATGATAAACATGATAGCTAAACAAAGGTGAGAACACAAAAATAATAGTCCATATTAAACATGGGTGTCTCAAAAGGCTATACATGCATGTCAAGGGTCTAATAATCATGACATTAACATAATAATCTATAAACATCAAAACATGCTATAAACAATGAACATGAAAAGCATGCAAATATAAACAGGAGTTAGAGATCGATACCAAAACCGATGAAGGCACCTCTCTAGTTCTTCAAACCAAGGTGGTCCTCCCACCAAACTTCCCTTGAAAGTGATGCATCCAAATAGTCCTCGTGAAGCTCGGAACGCATCCACCTCAAGGCACGACAACTCTCACGTCATGTGAGAGCCCACACGTACATCAAAAACACTAGGGGTGGTCTTTGGTACCCATATCCTTTTGGGTCCATGGGGGTTAGTACCTTCTCTAACCTAACAAAATTATTTGCTAAATTTGAAACATGTATTCTATCATAACAAAATTTAGTAAGGTGGTCCTTACGTCCATAATGTGTACAAGTGTACACATAAGCATACAAGTGATGATGGTGTCCGTGAGGAGCATGTGTATGCCGTGGAGGGTGTACATGCAAAGATGAAACTTGTTTCTTTCGAAACAAAGATTCCAAACGTGTATGGATAGAAACACAATGGCTCAAAGTGGAGCCCAAACAATCAACATTCTTCTTTAGCATATATATATCTTTTTCAATTAAAGAAGAAGTGGAGCATGCAAGGGGTGATCTAGGTGAAACTATCCTAGCATGACAAACATGTGAATCTAAATCATTTTTCAAAGATTTATTTTTATTTAAACAAATTTCTAACTCTTTTGAAATAAAATCAATTTCTCTTTTTAAAGAATCATTTTCTTTTAAAACAAAATCAATTTTTGAAGTTAGAACTTTATTTTTCTTCAAAACATCACAATCATTTTTATTCTTCAAAAATTCATTTTCTTTTAGTGCAAGTTCAAGTTGAGATTTCAATGAATCCCTTTCATTAAAAATCTCCTCTTTCTCTTACAAAACAATGTCAAGTCTAGAAATCAAATTTTTATTTTCATTGTTAAGGCCTAGACTTTTATTTTTCAAAATCTTATATTTTTCAATTAATTTTTCACAAACTATGGAAAGTTCTTCATTCAAGGCATGGGGATCAATATTCTCATCACATGAAGAACTAGCACTATCATTATCTAGTTGAGATTCCGAATGTACCTCAAGGGAGTCATTCCCTTGGATCATGAAGCATTGTGACTCGGATTCTCCACTAGATTCCTCCTCTTGTTGGATTGGCAATTGAAGCTTGGAGGTGGTGATTGTCAACTTGTTCCACACTACAAAAGCGGAATCAAGGTTAGAAACATGCATAAGATATTCTTTTGAAAGCGTGCTTCTAATGGCCTCAAGGGCTTGTGCATTGGCCCCTATATGATTGCGGTCACCAAGATAGCATTTCTTGGTAGCAGCAAGATAAACATGCAAGCTTAGGGTTTTCAAATAACAACTCATCATAACCTTCCAAATCTCAAGTCTAGATATATCAAACATAAGAGGGCTATCCATGAGTGCAAACTATATGTGTGCAAACAAATATATGCAAATGCAAATGTAGATTAGCTAACCAAGATCTCACTCCTAGGTGGTTAAACCAATATCAGGAGCGTAGGCTCTGATACCAATTGAAATCACCTAGAGGGGGTGAATAGGTGATATGGCTAATCTAGAAACTAAATGCGGAAGCTAAACTAATTTGCAACACACTTAATACAATCAACAAGTGTAGCCGAATTCCCCGTGAAGGGCTCTGGACTAACTCCTCTTGATTCCCCTAGATAAGGGTTGAGGTGCTATATGAAGCTCTTGTAGTTAAGTATAAGTGAGGCACACAAACACAAGCCAAGCATATAAAGGATATATAACAATATGAAAGATGCAAGGCACAACACAAGCAAATAGATATGAATGATATGATGCAATGCACAACACAAATAAGAGAGAGAGTTAGAGTCAATGGATCAAACACAAACACAAAGATATGTTTCGAGGTTCGAGCCCCTAGCTCTACGTCCCCGACTTCACCGAGAAGGATTTCTAATCCACTAACTTATCCACCGAGGACTCCCACCGAGGGAACCTCCACCGAGGAGGATTTGTACAACCGGGAGTACCGAACTCCTCTCTCAAACACCACCTCACAACCGAGGGTAGGCCCGTAGCCAAACAACCACAAACACCTCTACCGAAGAGGGTTACAAACCAAACTCCACCTCTCACTAGAGGGAGCAAACCACAACCTCAACCTCTACCAAAGAGGGAGCAACCCAACAAAGAAAGGGTTTACAACAAGTGGTATATTTCAACCACAAACCACTTCTCTTTTTTCACAAAACAATGATCCTAATAGAGTAGGATAGATGATAGCTCAAGTGTGAAAAAACTAGAGTTTGGAAAACAAAAACTCAAAGAAAAATACTTGGGAAAACTCTTGTAAAAGATAGAAATGAAGAACCAAAACAAATCTCCCAATTTTCTATTTTCTTTGATTTTTTCAAAAACTCTAAAACAAATAAAGATTGATCTTTTGAAGCTCTAAACACTTTTGAAAACTTGTTTTAAATACCAGAGAATATAAAAAATTTTCTTGTTAAAAACCTTGGCCAAAATCCCAAAGGAATGAGGTTTATATAGGCCAAATAGAAAACTAGCCGTTAAGCTGAATTCTCAGCCTGACATGGTTGGCGGTCGACCGCCCGGTCGACCGCCAACGGTCATAAATATGACCGTTGGAGCATCCTGGTCGACCGCCCGGTCGACCGCCCAAAAATAGAGAGCACTGCTCTCTGGTCCAGTCGACTGACCGGTCGACCGGCCCATGTGTCTGCCAGACGTGCACAAGGCTGTGCACGTCGGTCGACCGCCAGGTCGACCGGCCCTTGGTTCGGTCGACCGTGCGGTCAACCGACCTGGCCTGTCAGCCACTGTTCTGGGTCAGAAACTGGGGTTAAAAATATTTCTAATAAATCTCATAAATCTTCTAAAAATACACAAAAATAGTTTTATCATTTTGCATTGATATATAAACATGAGATAAAGATTTCAACTCAAATATCAAGCATATGAAACCATTTTTGTGTTTTATCATTTTTATCAAAAACCAAAACATGTATTTTATCAAACTTGGATTTTTCAATACATGAATAGGAAAGTCAAAATAAGTTTGTTTATGAAGTTTAAGCATGCATGTATAAATAGAATACATCTACTATATATATAAACCATTTAAACTTGTTTTGATCTACTATTCATGAAAACCAATATCAAAACCAAAACGTGTGTGTATTGTGCACTTGAGCATATCAACTATTCTTATCTTTACAAATGGATCTAAACATATAAACTAAACTATGGATACCTAAGTTTTCTTGACGATCTTCATCTTCAAGTCGACTCGGTCCAAACTCCGTGATCCAACGAACATAGCTATGAATGATCTTGACGCTCGGGCTCGGGAATCACCAAGTGAAGGCTTCCAAACTCCTCTTTTTGAAGTAATCACCAACTAATATCTTGTTACATGATCTGAAACTAAAATCACAAGATTATTAGTAAACATAACTATATGAGTTAATCATCATCAAAACTAGAGAGGAAGGCCTCCGGGCCAACACCACCTTGTAATGAACTCTCTTCCAAACTTATCATTGAAACTCCACCTCGAATTGAGTTTTCTTCCTTTAGCTTGTATAACCCTCTACACTTCTCTCTTTTCAAGATTACCCTGTTTTCTTGGCTAACTGTGACGACGTCTTATTGTACTTGGATCCGACATCCTTTTTCATCAAGCACCTTTATGGATATTAGATTATAACGTATCTTCGGGACATACCGGACCGCCTCCAGAGCACGCATCATCTCATCTCTTTCTGTAATCTTGACTGTCTCAGTGCCAATGATTTCGCAAGCCGAGCCAACCACCATCTTGATAATCCCTTCCTTTTTTGCAATTAAGTAGTTAAACAGCTTCTTTTAGAAACATACATAAATCGTACTACCTGAATCAAATATCCAGCCTTTACCTTGGGAAGTGTTATCTTCGGTGGAAGCCATTATTTTGGTTCCTCTAAACCGCTCAATGCTATGCCGGCCTCCGCAGCTTGCCCCTTCTTCTTCAATCACTCTTGCCAATGCTTGCAGTCAGTCTTCCAATGATCTTTCCTATGACAAAAGTGACATGCCTTTAACGAGTCCGGACCTTTTTTTCTTCTCCTTTTCCTTTCCTTCTCGTAACCACCAAACCCGATCCTGTCTGCTCCTCTTGATTTGGTCTTTTCTAATCTCATTAGATAAGAGAGTTGGCGTGACCTCCTCCAAGATGAGAGTTTTCTTACCGTAGAGAATGGTGGTACGATGTGATCATAGACTCTGAAAGCGAGCTGAGAAGTATCAACGCCTTATCCTCTTCGTCGATCTTGATATCAACAGCTAGAAGCTCACTTATGACCTTATTAAAAAAGTTTAGATGCTCCAACACCAATGTCCCTTCGTTCATGCATAGCTCATATTGTTGTATCTTGAGACAACTTGTTGGAAAGGCTTTTCGTTATATACAATGTTTCTAACCTTGACCACAATCCTGTAGTCGTTTCTTCATCTATCACGTTGTATCACTTTGTCTGCGAGACATAGTTGGATCGTACTTGCCGCCTTTAGATCCATCATCTCTCAATTCTCATTTGACGTATCTGCGGGTTTTGCTGACTTGCCTTACAAAGTCTTGTGAAGACCCTGTTGTACCAGCAACACCTTCACTCTCTTTTACCATAAGCTAAAGTTTCCTTTGCCATTGAACTTCTTGACCTCGAATTTTGTCGTAGAACTTTCTATCTTTGACAAATCACCCTTCGTCAACTTTTACCTCTGATACCAATTATTGTGACAAAATTGATATGCTACGATACCAAGTGTTACTCTCAGGATCGACGTTTGCGAATTTTGACAATATGATCAGTACTTGTAAAAGAAAATTATTATAAAACAAACTAGTAATAGCTAAACAAAAAAGTAATAAGAAAAAACACGAGGATTTAACGTGGTTCGGCCCAAACTTGGCCTATGTTCACGGGAAAAGAACTTTAGAGAGCTTTATTAATAAGTTGGTACAAGGAAATCTAATCTTTCTCTTAATGCAACAAAAGTATTCACCTTTTTTCTTGTTCTAGACTAAGATTACAAGAGTATTATCTTATCTTTATGCACCTTCACCTTGCTTCTCTCTTTACTTGGCTTCCTTCTGATCTTGGTGTTCTCCACCTTTTTTCTCTTTGAGATTAGCTTGGTTGAGGCAATTACAATACTTGATTATAACCTTTATTTATAAAATTTTACAATATAACTCCTATTTAAACTATGAAATGATTTTGCCTTTGGATGGTTGAAGAATCTTGATCAATCCTTTTAGGAGTTAATCTTCTTAATTTAGAAAAATTCTAGACCCTTTAATCTTTAGAAACAAACCTTCATTGAATAGGAATTTAATCCAATTCGTATCCTATCAGAATAAGAAAACTCGCAATCGCTTGAAAAGAAAACTACTTCACATTGATTTATTTTTTTCTACTTCAAGCCATCGTCTTCTCCAACTCAATTGGATTATCTTGAACCATCATCTCCTTTTTAAAATAAGGCAAAATCCTAACAGAGCTCTCTCTAGCTGTATCCTGTTCATCCTTTCTGCAACTCCATTCTGTTGTAGTGTGTACTGAAGTGTATAATGCCGCACAATTCCTTCAATTTTGCAGAATTAATCAAACTCTGTGGAATAGAACTCCATTCTATTGTTGGTTCTGAAGCGCTTCACTTTCTTTCATGTTACTTTTCAATCATAGTCTTCTACTGCTTGAAAGTAGCAAACACATCGCTTTTATGATTAAGAGGATACATCCAAATTTTTCTGAAATAATCATCAATTAAAGTCATAAGATAACTAGTTTTACCTTTCGATGGAACCTGAGAGAGACCCCAAATTTGAATGAATATAGTCTAAGGCGTTTTTAGTCCTGTAAATACCTATACCAAAAGAAACTTTGTGTTGTTTACCAAAAACATAATTTTCACAAAAGTCAAGCTTTTCTTGTTTTTTGGCCACAAAGCAAATTTTGCTTACTCAACACATGTAGTCCTCTCTCACTCATATGCCCTATGCCGCAAACAAGTAGTATCTGGCAATGACACATCGGCAGCACCTGTCACCATGCTACCTTGAAGGATATAAAGGGTATTCACACTCTTTTCTTTCATCACAACAAGAAAGTCTTTGCTAACTCTCAAAACTTCACTTTCAGCTGAAAGCTTATAGCCGTTGGAGTCAAGAGTGCCCAAAGAAATCAAAATTTTTATTCAAATCTGGCACTTGTCGAGCATTACTCGATGTTCAAACAATATAGTCATGCCTTTTAATCTTAATTGAACCAATACCGATTGTCTTGCAAGGCTTTTTATTTTCCATTGAGACATTCCACTATCAATCTGCTAGTAAGTCAAAAAACAATTCATGTGGGGACATATGTTATAAGAACAATCTGAAATAAGAACTCACTTATCTCGTGAATGCGCATCAAAGACGGTAACTAAAAGAACCTCATGTGATGTGGAGGTTTTTTTGGAACACTAACAACCGGAGATTTTTCATCTTGAGATTTTCTCCTAACATCTTCTTTTTCTTTTTTTTTTTAGCTTAAAACAATATTTTTTTCTAGTGTCTAAACTTATGACAATAGTGATACTCTATATTTTTTTTCTTAATTTAGATTTAGATCTAGATTTTTTTCAAGATTTTTCTTGACTTTTCTCTGTACAACCACAAATGAACAATCCTTCAACTTGATCCTCACTTTTTACAATCGATACTTTCTGCCTTAACTCTTTAAAGTGTAAGGCTGACTTGATATCTTCTAAAAAAGTGTATCTCTATCATAGAGCATATTATTAACAAAATTTTTGAAGGAAGGAGGTAACGAGCATAATAAGATGAGAGCTTAATCTTTTACATTTTTTCTAACATCAATATTTTTCAAATCCATGAGAATTTTATTGAGCTCGTCTAAGTAGTCTTTAATTGGCATACCTTTCTTCATGCGAAGGGTGAAGGCGCTGGTTCAAGTAGAGCTTATTGATTAGGGACTTAGTCATATACAAGCTCTCCAATTTGAGCCACAAACTGGTGGTGGTATCTTCATTGGCAACCTCCCGCAAAATTTTGTTGGCTAGACAAAGTTGTATGACACCATGCGCCTTCATCTCAAGTTCTTCCTTCTCATCCTCGGGCATGAATTCTGACAACTTGTTCTTACCGGACAAGACTTTCAACAAGCTTTGCTGCTCCAAGAGAGCTTACATTTTGACTCTCCACAAACTGAAGTTATTCCTCCCGTCGAATTCTCTACTTTGTATTTTGCCGAAGTCATCTGAAACTAACAAGAAAAATAAAACTAGCTCTGATACTAGCTTGTTGTAGCAGTGGGCTTCTAATACAAGAGATGACAAGTAGAAAGAGAGATTAAATAGAAAGAAAATATAAACTATTGGAGAGAAAGAAGATAACACACCAGGATTTAATGTGGTTCAATCAATGTGACCTACATCCACGAGAGAAGACAACAAGAGAATTCACTAATCAAGAGGGGAGGATACAAGAGATTACAACTCTAATCTCACTCAAACCCAAACCCAATCCCACAATACCCAATTTATAATAGGTAAAACAAAGGAGAGTAAGAAATGAGAGTATACAAAAGCTTTGAATCTTACTCTCTTGTTCTTCACTTTCTCTCCTAAACACCCGTCTCCATTCCCTTATATAGGCAAGGGAGAACCCCTCAACATCAGCTTCATCCCATTGATTTAATACATAGGATGGCTGATTTAATAGATAGGATGGCTGATAGGGTGATTGCATGCTTCCATAAATAATGGTGGGCTGATAAAGACTTGTTTGTCTTCAAGTCTGTCCAAGAATATCAGTAGTTGATTAGTGGTTAAGGCACTACTACTAATGCTGTATCCTCATATTTAAGCATACTCTTGGTCTCTGGAACTCACAAGCATCTGCTAACCTTTTGCAGGTGAAAAATTCCCAAACATTTTGTCTTTGGAGCAATACTTAAGTTCCATCAGCTATCCGCTGATTGAAGAAACACGTGCTGATCTATGTTCATCTCTGGAGACCTTATCTAAAGCGCCTTGTATTGAAATTCAATCTATAGCAGAAGTGCCAGAAAATTCGTTTGTATATTGTATTGAGCTCGGAGTCCAAGAAAACTCAGTTGGCAAGGAAGCATACACGCCAATGAAAGCAGACATCCTGGTTTTAACTGAATCGAGACCAAGACATATTTCTGATCTAATTGGGAATGGAAGAACCTATACAATTGCGTTGGTTGTGAAAACTGGACAGAGTGGAGGAATATTATCACCGGATAAGTTCATTATGAAAACTTCACAGAGGGTCCCAGTTGAGAAGTATAGTAAACGGAAGGAGCAAGGCAAATCCCTATTTGCAACTTTCTTGTTAACCATGACCCCGAGTAACCGCATTTGGAAATCAATGGATCTGGATACAGTAAAGCAAAGAAATTCTAGCATTATCAACATGGTCTGGGCATACAACTCTTTGGTATGTACCAAAATTCTATCATGTCTTTTAATAGTGGTAATTAGAAGTAAACTAAAAGTTACATAGTGATGCTTCTCTACCTTTACTAATCACATATCTGCATATTGTAACGTTAACAATCACTTGTTGCAACAGGCTGCAGGGAAAGTGATTCATCTTCCTTTAGATCTCATGACTCCTTTACTGATTCAAAATTAGGGATACTTTATGCAGTCTCAAGCTTAATGATTCACAACTGAATGCTGTCTTAGATTGTCTTTCTGTGAGTCAAGAATATCAAAAGATTCCACCATTAAACTTATATGGGGCCCTCCTGGAACTGGTAAAACAAGTACTATCAGTACTATGTTGTGGGCTCTCCTAATAAAAAAACGCAGAACACTTTCATGTGCACCCACAAATACTGCCATAACGGAGATCACATCACGGCTACTTAAATTGGTGAGGAGAATTTTCAAGTGATAACTGCTCTCTGGGAGATTTGGTCTTGTTTGGGAACAAAAATCGGATGAAGATTGATGACAATCTCAGTGGAGTATTTCTAGATGACCGTGTCGATAGGCTTTTGAAGTGTTTCGCACCATTAACTGGTTGGAGGTCTTGCCTTCACTCTATGATGTATTTGCTTGAGAATGCTGTTTCCAAGTATGAAACGTATTTAGAAAGAATAGAGGAGGAGGAAGAACAGAGGAGGAGCAAAAAGAGGAAGAAGACAGAGAAGGAGGAAGGGAAAAGAGAAGAAAAAAGAGGAGAAAAAAGAGGAACCTCTGATAAAGATGACACTTAAGGAGTTCCTGTCAAAGGCATTTTTCCCTCTTGCAACGAACATGAAAATCTCTATAAGAACGCTGTCTGAGGACCTACCAAAAGCTTTTATCTCTGATGAAAATTTCAAGAACATGAATCTGCTAATAGAGTTACTAAATGTCATTGGGAGCTTGTTGAAATCAGAAGATGTTACGGACCAAATTCTTGATGAACTATTTAGAACAACGGTTGATGAAGATATCAACATGTTTTTATTTATGGAGTTTCTTCGTATAAGAGATGATCTGACAAAAAAAATTAAGTTAAGGAGAACCAGAACTTTCTGTATACAGGTTATAAGGGCGCTTTCTAGAAATCTTCATCTCCCTGATATATTTAGCAGACACTCAATTCAAGAGTTCTGTCTTCAAAAGGCAATACTTATTTTCTGCACATCTTCTAGTTCTTTTAGATTACATCATGTGGAAATGGAGAAACCGCTTGAGATTTTGGTAGTCGATGAGGCTGCACAATTGAAGGAATGTGAGTGTCTAATCCCTTACAGCTTCCTAGGATCCAACATGCCATTTTCATCGGTGATGAGCATCAGCTTCCGGCATTGGTTAAGAGTCAGGTACATATCCAGACACTTGTGATTTTTATTTTTCAATCTGTCTACATATGAGTCTATCTCTGTTGAAATTGCACTCTCCAGGTTTCTGAAAATGCTGCCTATGGACGGAGTCTTTTTGAAAGACTGAGCTCACTTGGGCACAAGAAACACCTTCTTGATGTTCAATACAGAATGCATCCTTCCATAAGCAGATTTCCAAATTCATATTTCTACAATAATAAATTTTAGATGGTCCAAATGTCATCGTGATAGCTATGGCAGCATTATTTACCTGGACGTATGTATGGCGCCTATTCATTTATAAATATTGAAGTTGGAAGGGAGACAACTGAGAGAAATGGACGCAGTCTGAAGAATATGATTGAGGTTGCTGTGGTATTGCAGATTGTCAAAAATCTTCATAAAGGTAGGTATCATGCAGTTGGATGCTTGAGTCAAAGTATGTTTAAACAACATATATCATGGAGATGATATTAATTTACAGTATAATTACCTGGTTTATTGTATTATGTTATGTTCCTTGTTGAAGTTACAAGTCCCTGCTTTCACTAATGTGTTGTGGTTTTTATAGTTGACAACTTGACATTAAATTCAGATATAACCCATGTATCAAGCCTTTTCCAAATTATATGGTTTGTATTCGAAAAGAATGTACATACATACATACATACTAGATGCATACATAAATGTGTTTTATGTACGTGTTCGACCATATGTTATAGTTCCAATAAAGGTATGCATAGACACGATTTAATTTATGATTTATTTTAATTTTTTTCTAAATCTTTCGATGCCTGATTAAAAATGCTTATAATTCTTCCATCATTGAGGAACACAAATAAGGATTAAGGAATGAAAATGCATGATAAATATCATTTCAGACGGAAACCGCCTATTAAATCCTAATATCATAGCTCTGAAGGAAAATATTAAGAAAAGCATCTCAAATTTGAAATAAACATCATTCTATGCAGATAATAGTACTTGATCTTAGCCAAAAGGCCGAGAAAGGTATTGAGCAGATAATACAAGAACTAACAAATTTATAATTCTAAGAGAGCACTTTAGGGGTTTGTGGTGTTTTCATGTACTAATTCAATTTGAAGATAGGCTGCTTGTATCCTATTGCAACCTTGTGAAGAGACACATCCTCGCTTCTAGCTAGTGGTAACTAGTACAAACCTTCTAGGATATGAATATATATTTATCTTATATAATTCCAATTAATTTTATTCTTACCTTTTAGAAAATGGTGGCCACTGCAATGTGGTGTTGAACTTTTGCAAGAGGTTTGCGGTTTTGCGCCCTACTCACATCTTGGCAGGTTGGTGGGACATCCCTAGTTTCAAAGAGAGTATCTGGGGAGAAATTCTTTCTAGAAATTAGGATTTTCTCTCCAGATACCAGTACACATGAATTAAGCTTTTTCCTGGTCAAAAGGAAAAAGGGGTATTATTGTTTCCTCAGGTATTTGCTCATCATGGAGAAGGGTGTTTGACTTTAGAGGTGACTATATCTACAGTTAAGTAAAAAGGAATTAATTAATTGACTCAAAGTTGGTTCAGCATTTGATACTCATAAGCACCAAATCCGTTATGAAAACTAAAGAAGGACCAAGTATTTAGCTTTCGATTCCTTAGATAAGTGGGCAAAGGACAGGTGTGTCTCCAGGAATTAAGACGAGCCATGCAGAGATCCGAGCCTGTATAGTTGAGCCAATTGAAATAGTTTATGAGGCTTTGAGGTTAATGATTTAAGAAACTACCAGAATAGCAGTTGTTAAAAGAGATTCTCCATCCTGAAGTAAGATGGTGATCTTTGACGTCAATCCCATTTGATGCGACACAAGACTGAGAAATTTTATGTATGTAATCTGTTATCAAGGAGATATTGTACGAAGATTGGAAGCCCCTAGTCGAACATACCAATTTTTCTAAGTGTTGAAGCCCTAGGCTTCCTACATGCCTAAGATCACACGTCCAAGAAATTGAAGTAAAGGGAAGAACAAAATATGCTAAACAATGACTCAAACAGATTAAGGCATAGAGTTCATCAACTTCAACATCCAACATCAATATGAATGTTCTTACAGTGTGTTGCAAACAAATTACGTGGTAGAGGAAGTATTAGAACGAGCTGAATTATTTTTACAGATAAAAGGAAATCTCTCCTTCTTCCGTCTGCCCAAAATATTTAAAATGAAAGCATAAGGTATCCTCCTTTCTTTTGTGTGGAATTCAATCTGTGAAATTTTAGTAGATTATCCAATTTTGTATAATTAATAATTAAAACATTTAATCTCTGCTGCATTCAATGATGATTTTGTTCTTTGTGTATC